>JACATO010001524.1:0-201884 GCA_018389105.1 Nautilus pompilius
TGTGGGGAGAAATCATGGCTAACACAGAGCTTTTCCTAACGCGCAAGAAATGTAGGAAATCAATAAATGTAAATGAACGATCGTTTATATATATAATGTCCATTTGTGAATAGTCATTGTTAAAAGCCACCTGATAAGCCAAAGGTAGCTTTTAAATTCGTGTTCCAGGACGACAGCACCAGCCGGATCAAACAAAGATAGGGCTGTCACTGACTCAAAGATGTTCAACTTACCGAGCGCCCTCTGGAGAGTTCCACAAAGCCTACTTGGTCTCCAAGCGACCTTAACCATGGAATACTAAGCAATATCAGATTGGGTGGTCAGACGTCTCATCTAAGCGCGTTTAGAAAATGTGTCAGCTGTATATATAATCAATCCCAAGTTGGTCTCACCCAGGAAGTGGAAGACATTCTTCTATTAACAACAGAATAAGGTTTTTAAATAGCAGAATTGAATACACGACACCAAATTCCCAATGTCCCACATTTTAACTGAGAGCTGTCTCTGGCCTTACTAGCTTTGCTATTTCGCCATTTACATGTTTGACGCTCACGGTGGAAACGATGGCGGTATTAAAGCTACCCACAAGTAGATGATCGCTTCGGCGATCATCAGGGTCAGTTCGGTAATCCACCCCCAACAACTCGCGCGGAGTGGGACCGGACAGCGGAGAAACGGAAGTGGAAAAGCCTCAACAGTGGGTCTGCTGCAGAACGTGCGTTTTTGCTGCAACAGCGACTGTTCATTTGTGCTTCATCGTCTTGATGCTGAAACGAGACTTCAGGCTGCGGCGGCAGATTACAGGGCGCGAAGAGGCACAAACTGGATAGCTACAGAGGACGTGAGGAAAGAACAACTCGCAGACTTTGCCGCTCCGATCGAGGTATTGCCAGAGGTTCGGAGAACGGTAAATATTACGGAGACCAGACTGACGTGGATTGTTCGGGGTTTAGACCACCAACGCGGATAGAACGGGTGAGGGTTTGAACTTAAGACCAACGGTATTGGTAAAGAAATCGATCAGCGTTTTTTTCTTTGTACTCGAATCGCCTTTCTTTAGCGCATGCTTAGAGATATCAGGTTAAGGTCTCGTCGGAGAACAGTCCTCAGGTCGCGATCGCTGTCCTTGGTGGCTGGTCCAGGGGAGGAAGGCAATGGAGGTAAACTTGGATATCACCTTCCTACAGCGTTTGCGTTAGAAAACGGGCTTGGAGGACAAATCTCGCGAAAAGTGCATTATTATTATTTATTCATTTATTCATTCATTTCGTTTTGCGTTGACTTTTGTAGGCATGACGTTAATATTCACGGTAAATTCTCGCCCTCTGCTAATTGGCCAGTTATTGAGCGAGTTCAGTTTCGACTAATCACGTAAACTTCGGACTAATGAAATTACTTAGGCTACTCGCTGAATTGAGCAGCTTTGGATACGGACAGGGACAGGAAATTATCCGTGATCTGATGTACCTCGTTGGTGTCTAAATAAAGGGGCTCTCCAAACAGGAAGCCGACTCGGTGTTATCCAAAAGCTCGGAGAAACAATCACGTTCACCGGCGGTTGCCAGTGGAAAATAAATGGCCTTAGGAAGCTGAGGGATCTGCGAATCTCGCCTGCAATCAGTGATCGCCGACTAATTAAATAACTTGTTGCATAAACCACCAGATATGGTGGTCGGCGGATAGGGCGTCGTGATTAACGAGTCGGGTAACAACCGCAGTTAGTTACCCGGTAAGGAAATCAAGATCGGCTCAGTACCGTTATACAACCGATAGTCGACTACAGTTAGCTTCCAGGTGACGGGATCAGGGCGACGGTCATTACCGGTAACCATTTTTGTTGCTGCCACTTTTCAGCGCGGACAATTAGCCGGAGGATGACAGCGTCGGTAACGCCGCCCATCAGGGTATGGGATTTCTGGTTCCAAGAATGGTTAGCGGAAAAGGTGATGGAGAGTAGATTGACGGTGGGTAGAGAACCTGTCAGACTCTGTAATTTCTTCGGCGCTAACAGAAACAATTATACACGTGGAAAGTGAATTATGACAGCCTGAAAATTTATCTTCCCAGCTGCGACAATAACAGTTATCCGCCGGGGACACAGATACAAACTTGCCAACCCTTTAATATTAGTAGAAATAAAATATGTTCTGAATCTCCAAACGGAACTGGACGTTTCGAGAAAGACAAATCGTGACTATCTACAGGAGAACTCACCACCCACTTCAGAGCAGACAGTTGTTAGTCGGGGATCTGTTTCAGAAACTCAAATCTCACCCTTGCAAGGCTCTCCTAACATGGGAATCGCGCGAAGGGTCGCGGCATAGCCAGAGAGTGTCTGTCAGGGGCGTCGTATTTGTTTCAAAGCTAACTCCATGTTACTGATGGCATGGATCCGCCCGGCGCCCGGAAGTGGCCTGGAGAATCCACACCAGATAGAGGCTACGCGACGCATCGTCTACGATGCCACGTGGAATAATCACCTGGCGCTCCTCTGATGTGACGCAGTAACGGGGGATCGATCGGTCCATCGCTCATTTTCTGGACAATACGTCATCGATCGACGAAGCTGGAGTTAACCTGCGAGTTCTTGGTTCCGCCTTACCTTCTGTCCTCCACGGTTAGTAACCGTAGATGGCGAGCTCTTTCATCTCTGATTACCAGCTTTCAGATCGGCCTGTTTGCATCTCCCCCCTATTATATACCTATTTCGCAGCCCTTTTCTAAAAGGCTCATTGATACTCGTTACGCATTGATGGGCGGCGCCATGTCGCTCTCGTCTACTTTCGTTCACCACCAGCTCTCTTATCCCCTCTGTTTCCTACACAGCGGCCCCACCACCGTACGTCACAAGAGGAAGAAGAAAAGAAATTGCCAGTCTAAATTGGCAAATGCTACGTTTGTCTTGGCCCCCAGCCTAACAAGGTCGACGACAGGGTTTATTATGCAGCTGTGGAGCGAAGACAGTCGGTGTAGAGTTCTTTAATATCTAGCCCCCCCTCCACGATCGCTGGATCGATTCTTAGACGTGTGACGGTTCCAAACCACGTAATTGTATCGGCTCCTAGCCAACATGTTCATTGTCGCATGGAACTCTCCTTCCCCCGTTCCGCGGCCCCTTATTGGCGGTTCCGAAGGGCTATTCTCTTCTTCTTTTTTTGGGAGGGTATAGCGTGAGTTAAATGAAGCTGATAGCTCCACGCTCTTAACATGGCTCTGCCGTCGGCAAAGAACGCGATCCCTTGCAACCATAAATACAAGGCCGACATAATTGGATATCAATAATGCTATAATTTATCAGCCGACCATTTTACTAAAGAATGTTTTCATAGTGGTCTAATCTGACGGCTGGCTGTACGCTCGAGTTAAATAGCTCTCTCCGTAAGCGATTTCTTTACTTTCTCCCTTCTTCACTTGTTATCGATGCCTCACGATAATTACGGCCGCTGAAGACATAAAATAGTTTAGACATTAATAATAACGACGAAAAACAAACGGGAAAATATCATTGGGTGACAAAGAAAACCGTTTTTTTTTTTTACGCGAACTAGAACCCCCACGACGCACTTTATTAAGATGGCCTGTGTTCTACACAACAAAAGCAAGACATCCCTAATGTTCCGGTAGATATCGGTAGAGAAAGAGATAATAAAATCTCGTACAAAGGAATAAAAACCCTGACAATCTTCTAACTGTCGCTGGGCGAACGTTAATGGAGTTGGGACTCTGAGATCTCCAAATATCTGACTGTTTGTTAGATAGGGCTGGACAAACAGGTGGAGAGAGAGAGAGATGGGAGAGATGGAGAGAGAGAGAGAGAGAGAGAGAGAGAGAGAGAGAGAGGAGGAGAGAGAGAGAGAGAGAAGAGAGAGAGAGATGGAGAGAGAGAATGGAGAAGAAGAGGAGAGAGGAGATATAGAGAAGAGGAGAAGAAGATAGATGTGAGAGAGAGAGAGAGAGAGAGAGAGCAGAAGAGCGAGTAATCGTATCAGAGATATCTCGATCTAGAAGGAAGTCGATTTCAGCTCTAACTTTCATTGCCCTTACTTCCGGTTCCTGCCGCGTTGTCGATTTGAGAGAATCAGATAGCCAGACGTCTGTGAGGGTACCGTTTTGAAATGCCGGCCGTTCCCTTTACAAAAACAAAAAACACTCCCTCTAGGTCCACAAGTACGCTAGCTGCCATTTGACCCCTTTTTCTTCTGGCAGCAAGTTCCTGCCTGAACAGGACCACCCGGAGGCGCGCCCTTTGTAAAAACAGTCAGCTAAAACCCACAATACACGACAGTTTGCCGGTCCTCATCGGACGAACCCTGCTTAAGATGGCGTGCTTGGAAACGCGGGGTGTCTGGCATTTTTCCTGGAAATCAATAGGCAGTCGCTTATTAAGACAGCTTGTTTTAAAACCGGAATATCTGACACTTCGCTAGCAATCTCTTGACAAAAGCTGATCAATATGGCGTGTTTGTGTTAAACCCGGAATTTCTGACATGCAGCTAGAAAACAATCCACAGACGCTTACGGACTGCCGTGTTTTAAAGACCACCCCCCCGGAAGATCTGATCCTTCGTTGGACTATCAGTTCTCTTCAGTGACTCGCCAAAGATGTGAATTTTTACGACGTCCGTGTGTTTGAAAATTGTAAGAGACGGATATATCATCTAAAAATGGAAGTTTATTAAAGTTCCGAGCAGATCTGTAAGTTGCTTGAATTTATATTTCAGAATCTGTTTACTAACCATTCCCATTTTTTCCTTCTGCACGGTATTTATTTAGCTTTTGTATAGAAATCCAAGGACAAACGACATCTTCCCTTAGCCGTGTCTAAGTAGTTTGACATCAAATTCTCAAAACTGGCTACTGACGACCATCTACATTCTCATTTTGACTAAATGATGCTGTTACAAATTAGTTTTGCTCTAAATCCTTCAAAAATAACTTTACCGCCTAAACAATTAAGGAAACAAGTGTATAAGAGCCAAAGCAGGAGTAGTAAAGAAAGGTTCTTTTGCTATTCGTTAGAAAGTTAATTTTGGTTAAAAGTTTCCTTGCCCCTTTTCCCATTTTCTTATCAACCAAAGCGGAAGTAAATGACTTTGTTGGTCGATCGCTAGTAGTTCTCTAGACATAACAAACTGGTCAGAATACTAATCTCGTTTCGAGGTTGTTCTCTCTTTTTATAAATTGATTGAAGACTGAGTTCGGTTATGTTGTTGATTGGTTTACCAAAAGATACAGAAATATTTTTAGAAGCATGATGGTTTTCGTATTACTAAATCAAACCACTTCACACCGTCGCTATCCCGCCGGGGGGAGGACAAAGAAAAACAGTTTTGGAAAATCTAAGTGAAACAAAACAAAAAAAGGGTCGCTCGGACAGAGAAAGGATCTGCTGTGCGTGGGATAAACCTCTCTCGCTTTCTGACCGCCGCCGTCTTCTCCTCGGGCGCCCAGCAACAGTGAAAGTGAGCAAAAGCTCTTCCGGTCGCCTGGCCGGATGCGATCTTCCGCCCGGCAGAACAGCTGGCCGACGCCGGAAGGGGAAGAACGGGAGATTTCTGGTCGCGGGAGGGAGTTGGGGAAAGTTTATGTTTGGAAATTCGTTTTCGGTCGTTCTTGTTGTTGACAGATTAATTGTTCGTACGTAGCCAAGGAGGGCGGGGTGGTGGTGAGCGGTTTCGTCTCGCTCTGAGGTCAACGGAGACTGCACAAAGAGTAAACTCGGATCGCGGTCGCCGTGCGATGAGTTCGGGAGACGTCACTTCTCGGCCGATATCCGACACGTCTGCCGGACTGCTCCCGTGGTCGGCCATCATAAACGTCAGGACTGCCGGTGCGAGATGGGGGTTTAAGCAAACTGGATAAACAGTGCAGACGTACAGTCAGCTTCATGTTATGCATTCATTGCTGTTTATTTTGCAGTCAAGACCTCAGATTATTCTTCTGGAAATAAATAACAAAAAAAATAAATAAAAATGGAAGTTTACAACTTAATCTTTAGATACTTGCATCCATTCCTTTCGATTAAATTGTTCTCTCTCTCTCTCAATCCATATCTCTCCATCTCTCTCTCTGTAGTGACGTCATCTCTCTCTCCATCTCTCTCTCTCTGTAATGACGTCATCTCTCTCTCTCTCTCTCAATCATCTCTCTCATCTCTCTCTCTCTCCATCTCTCTCTCTGTAGTGACGTCATCTCTCTCTCCATCTCTCTCTCTGTAATGACGTCATCTCTCTCTCTCAATCCATCTCTCTCCATCTCTCTCTCCATCTCTCTCTCTGTGTGAGTGACGTCATCTCTCTCTCCATCTCTCTCTCTCAATCCATCTCTCTCCATCTCTCTCTGTAATGACGTCATCTCTCTCCATCTCTCTCTGTAGTGACGTCATCTCTCTCCATCTCTCTCTCTCTCAATCCATCTCTCTCCATCTCTCTCTCTCCATTCTCTCTCTGTAGTGACGTCATCTCTCTGTCTACCTCTCTCTGTAGTGACGTCATCTCTCTCCCTCTCTCACTCTCTCCAGAAACTTGTTTGTATTTGAAGAATGCTCTCCAAAACACTCAAAAGCCGCTGGTGAACTGCTGTCTGGGAGAGTTAACTTCCGTATCCAAAATTCTTATTTTTAAAATGTCGCTTAATCGCTTGTGTAGTAAATGAGCGGCCTGCGGGGGATGAGTGGGATGGGATCTATCTTCTGCTCCGACAGCCCTAGTTCTGCCGACAGTTATCTCTTGCGAATCATTTGTCCATCTGAACCCCTGAAAGCGATAACCAGCCAAACACAAACTACTAAGCTTTAGGATCTCAGCATTTCACCCACAGTGCTTTAGGAAGTCGGGGGGAGTCGTTTACCAATTGATTAACCCGGGTGGAGTGAACCGTACATTGTGTTTCCAAGGCTAACAGGTTTTACAAAACTCTGATTTTAAAAAGCTCGATCAGAGAGCCGTCGTGAATGCGCGGATAAACTAACGCATATTGTTGTTCTTGGAGATTTATAGGTTCGATCTGGTCGAAATATTCGTGATCACTGAGTAGTTAGAGTAGAGACGAAGTCTATATTTACATGAGATGCATTCGTTTACTGGTAAAGACGGACTTTACATGACGTTTATCGAATAGTAAAAACTCGCTCACTTTGTTCAGTGCATATTTTTGAATTGATTGGTACCGCAGCCTAGCTAAAATCGAAGTTTATTATATGGGGTAATCGATACTTATTCTCTATCAACAGAACCCTGGATAATATGGTGTGAATTATATATAAAAAAAAAGCATTAAACATATACCAGCGGTCATAATTATTGACCCGTCAATAAAATAATTCATCAAGCGTGAAAAAGGAGAATTTAAAAAAAGTCTTGCCTGACAGAAGTTAAATAAAAGATTTATTTCTTCGTGTACGTTCTTGTAGTTATACGATCCAGTACTTGTGGCTGTGCGCACCAAATAAATTGGCTGTTGAATGAAATAGGGATTAAGCGAGGTGCGAATATTTCTGATGGGGCTGCCAGAGTTTTCGCTCTGTGCTCACACAGCTTCTTTGCTGAAAGGAAAGACGAGTGCATGAGATTTTTTTTGCCAGTACAAAGCACCTGCACACCAAAATCCTTCCATAGTGCCGCACGCCTGAAAACAGAGCACTTTCCAGCCAGACTGATAGCAGCACCGTCTTGGAAGATGAGCGCTGCGGATCGGACGCTGCACCTGAGCGAGATAGCGGAGAGAACTAATACCTCCTTTATTCGCCCAGTTCCTTCAGCTGGGAAATATCACACGACACACGTCCCACCCGCCGAGAGTGGGGAAAACGATAGAGCTGTTAATTCTCCCCGGTATCTTTATCGCAAAACTGATGTTTACTTATTAGAGCAGTTTCATCAGATCAGACCATTAATTCTCCCCTGACGGGCTAAAGCGCGGGTGGTCAGTCGCCCCCTGGTGTCGTTTGAACGAACGAAATCAGTGCCTCGATCATGAAAGCTAATGGAGCATATGGTAAATGCTAGAATGATGGCATCATGCAATGTTCTAAAGATGCCAGTAGAAGCTTTTAAAGAAGAGAAACTTATCGAAATTTCCATCTTTTATTTAACTTCAGGAGCATTCGACTATTTGGTGGGTTAATATCTTACTCAAATTAACAGATATTGGCATTCGTCAAAGAATATTCTTCGTTTCTTGACAGTAGCTCCGTATCTCACCAAATTCACTACACAACAGAGATTTCTTTAAAAATCACTGGCAGACGTGGAAATTATGCCGCTTTTGCTTCCAAACTAAGAAAATTTGTTTGCCTAAAACCAATAAAAAATTCAATAAATCTTCGTGAAGTTCTGACACTCTCAAAAAGAGTCTACAGGAAAGAATTTCTAAGTCCGCTTGTTATGAACATGGTTGGAAATTTTACATATCAAATACAAAAGCCACTCCAAAGCATCTACACGCGTTTTTTTTTTGCCATATTTCTCAAAGTAGATGACAAAGTATTAACAGAGGCCAAACATGCTCGCCACACCACACAACACATATCTTCGGCAAATTTCTAACTAAGCGTGGGATCACATCACTCTCACACCCCGAGTACTCATCGGACCTTGTACCACATGACCTCTCGCTGTTTCCCAATGTGGAACTGCCTTCTTAAAGGCTGCGGTCACGCAGACACAGACGTTCTCCATCACCTGTGACCAAAGTGGTGAAGTGGGTCCGCAAGGATGGCTGGGGCCGGGTTACAGACTCTTTACAGAAATGGCAAAAGTTAAGGGGGACTTACCTGTGACAAAGCGTTAAGTGGATCCGCAGGGATGGCTGAGGGCCAGGGTTACAGACCCTTTACAGAAATGGATCAAAAGTTAGGGGGATTTTACCTGTGACCAAAGTGTTGAAGTCCGCAGGGATGGCTGGGGCCAGGGTTACAGACCCTTTACAGAAATGGATCAAAAGTTAAGGGATTTCTGTGACCAAAGTGTTGAAGTGGGTCCGCAGGGAGGCTGAGGGCCAGGGTACAACTCTTTACAGAAATGGACAAAGTTAAGGGGGATTTTACCTGTGACCAAAGTGTTGAAGTGGGTCCGCAAGGATGGCTGAGGGCCAGGGTTACAGACCCTTTACAGAAATGGATCAAAAGTTAAGGGGGATTTTACCTGTGACCAAAGTGTTGAAGTGGGTCCGCAGGGATGGCTGAGGGCCAGGGTTACAGACCCTTTACAGAAATGGATCAAAAGTTAAGGGGGACTTTACCTGTGACCAAAGTGTTGAAGTGGATCCGCAGGGATGGCTGAGGGCCAGGGTTACAGACCCTTTACAGAAATGGATCAAAAGTTAAGGGGGACTTTACCTGTGACCAAAGTGTTGAAGTGGGTCCGCAGGGATGGCTGAGGGCCAGGGTTACAGACTCTTTACAGAAATGGATCAAAAGTTAAGGGGGGACGTTTTCGAGAGAACCCACGCAGAAAACCAAGTCCCGCACATAGTTCCCTTTCGATGGGTCCTCCTTCTGTATTATAATATAACAGGGAGAAAGACAAAAAAACTTGAAACAGACATTAATAAGTTTATATTAAACTATACATTTTTTGGTTTGATAACGGTGCTAAAATTGCTTAGAATCGGGGCTATTGTTTTTTTTTCAATTAAAAAAAGGAGTCGGAGATTAATTCCTTAGCAAAGCCATTCCACGAAAGTTCCTAAATGTTGTATCTAGTTTATTCCAGACCAGCTCAGTAGGGTTGACACCTCTAGATTAAAGTAGCTTTCTTTGCCTGATAGATATTGTTTTCATCTCACTTTTGAAGGAAGTCTGAAGTCATTGACTTGTTTCATGATAAAGTGGGAGCCTAGTAATCGATGCTCTGAAACTACATTATGATCTTGCGAATTTGGTTTTACTTTGTAAAGAATTCCATCTATTTTTATTATCATTCCAGCCCGAGAGCCACTAGAACAGTCACATATTTTCAAATTTTCTCCTCCATGCCTGATTGAATGCATTGTACAATACTCACTAGATCTTTGTCTAGCCTTTCTTTGGATCTACTATATTCACTGAGTAGAAGATTTGGAATTGGCTCTCATCCAACCATAATTCCCTGCACTATTGTTCATTTTTACAATCTCGAAGCTTTGTTACCAAATCATGCCTTTTCTTTTATTTCCACCTATCAGAAATGGTTTACGATCAGCTATCTGACTAATCAAGTTAACCTTCCTCAAATTCCACCAGAGAGTTGTCTTGGAGATGAATCTCTGTGCAATAAAACTGTGGACAACTTTGAATTTTCTGCTGGCGATGGAGCGGCTCGCTTCAAACTTTGTAATAATCGTTCTTTTACCTCTCTGTCTTCTTCTCCCTTGCCTTTTTTCTATGTGATATTCTGCTTTCCAAGCGATCGTTTCACTTAATCAGGACTGAAATCTCTAAATAAAGGTTGAGAATTTCCATCTTTGTTTCATTAAGTGCAGAAATAATAAAGTCATAACACAGGTGTACTTTCTTGTTCTGTTGACCTGGTGAATAACAGCAGATTTTTGGCCGGCTACAAAATGCAAGGACTTTTAAATGTATTAATAAATTTATTGTATACAATATAAATAACGCGTGATAAACTCTCATCTCATGTGAACTGAAATACTCTGCGATTGGTTGTCATACAAACAATCAACAGGTGCCACATCTGCAGAAAGACCGTTAAAGAATAGGTAGGACATCATTGTAGTGCAATGTTGCGGTAAATACTATATGGCTTTTGGGGGGAAGAAATATCGCATGACCAGCTGACCAAAAACTCAGTGTTCGCTAGTGAAGACTACTAAACCGCAGCCCGACTTCGTGTTGTAGAAGGTGCTGTACAGAAGTGGAAATAGATCGGGGCCTGGAACACCTATTAAATTAACCGTATGCATAGTTTCATAGCGTCTGCTGCTAAGATCAACGGCGTGTTGACGTAATTTTCAGAAATTCAAAACGTATTAATCGAAAGATACTAACACAAGCCAGCTTTTTACATTACGATAAATAAATTTTATTTCTTGAATTTAAGATATCATTTCTTTAAGTTCTTTTTCTTCTAAACGGCAAAGCCATTACTTAATTAAAAGAAAAAGAACGGGAAATTTCAATATCCTAAATTCAAAAGGCAACAAATACAGATACTCAGATCGTAGATCGTTAACCGAACTAACCCACCTAGGACAGTTTCGGTGGCGCACACGTCCTATTAACTCGTCAGGCTGGTAAAAACACGATATTTCGCACATTTAATAAACTACTGTATATACATTGCTTTTGATATATATATATATATTTTTTTTTTTTCATATCGAGGACGATGTTGGTAGATAAGACTAGATTTAACATCAGGCAAACTAAAGCAAATCTTGATAACCTTTGGGATGCTAGGAATTCGGAACATGAAGCACAGTGCTACTGAATTTCCTAACACCACATAAACAGCAAAGCCGTCTCTTTCCGTGGTAAAACGAGAGAAGGTTAAGATCGACTTGTCCAAGCTAATTATTAATATAACCTTCAACGAAGATTCGGAAGCTGTCTCCAAGTTAATACGCCTTTCCTCGGATATTTACCAATTAGCCACTTGCGTCATTCTGCAATCATTAGCAGTGAATGTTAAATGAAGCCGGAGATGAACGCACCGAAGAGAGAGAGAGAGAGTAGGGAGACAAATAAATAGGAAAAGACAGGAAAATATCAGCAAAATATGCAAACAACAGCAGAATTTCACCAGAAATAATGACTAATTTGGTAACTTTCAGATATAAATAAATATGGCGGTCTTGAAGAGAGAAATATCACCTCATCCCTTACGTTGTTGGAAAATGAAAATCAAATTTCCAACTTATCAATTCATGTAAACAACCAGGAAAACAATAAAATGTATCTCGGAAAACCCTTTTAGTAGATTATTGATCTAAATAATATGGAACCCATTATTCGTCGAAAATATAGTAATATTGTCCTTAAAGATCCTGAAACTTTTCCACGAATTAACGCTTTCTTGTACTTAAGTTCGTTTTTTTTAGTCCTTATACTGTCGTAAGTCTTACTTTTAGTGAATCCGTACAATTTATTATACAGAGGGTGGTTCTCTTTATTTAATTATGTCGCTATCATGCATTAATAATCTTAAAAAATATTTTCTTCCGGTGGGAATTTACTCCTTTACGTGGGCGACCTCGCAAATATACAATGGCACCATAGCACTTTTCGTTCTCGTAAAAGATGTTAAAAAAAAAAAATATATATATATATTAAGTACTTATCGAACAAATACAAGCAGAAAATATTTGTAATTTAATAATAAAATTCAGAATACTTTAATACAAAACAAAAGCAAAATAAAAATTGTTTAGCAGAAAGACCTCGATCTCTCACTAATATACGTCGTGTTGGTTAATTACTTCCATCGCCAGCAGGTGGCTGGCGACTAGCAGCCAAGTCTGCTTGCAAAAAAAATCTAGTCTTGTAAAGTAAGAAAGAAAAAGAAGCTAATATTAGTCGTTTTTAGAAAGGATTAGCAACTTAATATATGAGTAGCTTTATACGTTAATGGCGATTTCCCCCATACACTGGCGGCCATGTTGTAGACTCTCTAATGGAGTCATTCACCAAGGATAATGGAGGATATCTCGACGAAAAAATTTCGTAACAAAAATTAAAGGAAGAAATTTTCTACTTGTGCATTTTCCAACATCCGTATAAACATCGGCACTAGTTAAATGTTTCGTGTACGAAGTAGGGGACAGATGTGCTGTTGGCGAGACCGTGATTAAGGGTTCTGTTTGTTCTGACAATTCTTAGAAGGTTCGGAATTTATGGAGGGAAGTGCGAGTTAACTGATAATTTGTTACAGATGTTCGACGTTTATAAACTAAAACCCGTGGTGGCTCTGCGTGTGTCGCGGGCCTGGAGAGATGTGAAGAGACATCAGGTCGATAAAAAGCGAAACGCTGGGAGATATATAACGTAAAGTACAGGTCCGCAGAGATCGTGCGCCAAGAAGAACAAGACGGACCGTTAACGATCACGCGTGACCAATTCGAGCTTCTAAATCGTTGTTTTCAGAAAATGTAGAGAGAAAAATCCTGAGTAAAATGAAAAATAATAATGGAAACCAGGTTTCGTTTTTGGGCGGGTGGTCGCTAAACATGTAAAAACCCAATAAAAGTTGCATTCGAGATCAACTGATCGATAATGCGACCTTTTGTTTTAAACAAGGTTTGAAATTGTGGGCGGAATCATCTTCCGACGGGTGACCGGGGCTGGTGTGAGTTCAGCGCCCTGACGCGGAGTCCAGAGAGAATTTTTATTGGGGGGGGGGCAGACTGAATATAAATGGGTCCGGAAAGAATTGGTCTTGGGTGACTGGGTTTCGGGGGGGGTGAGTAATTATAATGTAATCGACTGAAGAAAGGGCTGAGAGGGGAGAAATGATTTTAAAGAATGCAAGCAAACAAATCTTCAGAAAAAGGGGGGGTCGAGGAATAACAAAAAAAAACAAACAATGAAGAATAGCAATTAATGTAGGAAGCAAATACTGAAAAGGGACACATTTTTTTCGTCTGGGATGCACCTGCGCTGTTCAGGGGTTTAGGGTTCTTTTCTGTCTGAACGTATATAACAGCATGGACAAAGCTGGATGCTATCGTGAGGTGAGGCAGCGAACTCCGACTGATTAAATGCTGCTTGTCCAAGTCCCCGCTCAAGATCCGTAAAATACAAAAAAAAAACAAAAAAAAACAATGGAAGTAAAGAATGCAAAAAAGAGAAAAGAACTGGCTTAGAAAAATATTGACACGGAAATCACAGCACTTGCTCAGCTTGGCCACCATTTTTTTTTTTTTTAAGAGCAGCCTGCGGGTGAGGACGGACATCGCGAAGAATGCCTTCCGGTGGTGGAATTGCCACTTGCTGGTTGACATTAACTAAAACATGGACAACTTTTTTTTCTCCGTAGCGTGTAATCTAAAACACCAGCAGGCCGGAAGTGTTCGTCGTAGGGTCAGGCTGCCGCGAGAAGTAGCATAATTAGCTATTTATTTATTTTTTGGTTGTAACACGGAGTGCGCTGGCCAGAAAATGGCTACATCGTCAGCTGCTAAAGGGACGTAAGAGCGGATGCGCCATCAATACGCCATGCACTACTCACTGCGCAGAGTTAGAACCAGCGGAGATATCCTTGGGTTAAATATTCTCCAACTTTCTAAATTTACGTTCACCCTGTCCGACGTTTTTGCAAGAACTACAATATAGATGTTATACTTATAGAACATTCTAATTCTGCAACCATCAGCTACAGAAGGAATATTCAAATAATATAGCAAAGGAAAGATCATGCATCCTACAGGATGGACGAAAGGTTTCCATCTTTAAGCCAATACTAATTACCAGGGTTAGTCAATGGATATTTGAGGAGACGATACGGAGAAAATTGTCTTTGCCAAATACAATAACAATAGTAGATTAGCTCATTTGTTTAATGGTTTTGCTAGTGGCCACATTTAATGGACGTCATAAACTCATCGGAATGATGAACTCGGCTAATAATCCCCCCGCAGTTATGTAATGCCTAGCAAAAGCCAGTTCAGGAGGACCGCAGTCAACCGAACCGAACGCTTTGAACACGTGTGAAAGACCGGTCCCAAACTCGAACCTTCGGCCACAAAGTCGTCTTTTCAGTTTCGCTCGGCGAGCTGCAGCTCCGATAGGCGGCCCGGAGGAAGGTAAATAACGCGAGAGGTGCGACGGGATTTCATCTGAAATAAGCGCGCATGCGTGCCGGCGAGAACTATCGCGCGATACTTTAACATCGGATTACCCAGTGTCCTCCGGACGAGGATTACGCATCTCTGATTTGTTCGAACGGCTTAATAAGCCAGAACGGCAGGTGCACCGGATTCTTTGTTGAGTAGTTTGCGTAGCTAAGTAGAACGCACGTCAAACGATTATCCGGCCGGCTGCACTCGGAGATCACTGGCAATTAAGCTGTATTGTCTACATACTGGCGCCCACGTCCGAACAGGAACCGTCACGTGTTTCGCAAGATCCGGGACGAGCACCAAATAAAGACGTCGGCTTACCTGTAGACAGGTAAATCGCGCAGACATTTTTTTTTATTATTAAGTGAGATATTAAAAAAAATGGTTGATACGATCTCTAGGTCCGCGAAATGTCGACAGTCTGTTTTATTGTGATGATTGTGTGTGCACTTTTCCATTTTGACAGCACAAATATCGAGTTCCCTATTCATTCCCCCTCCCCCAGTTTAAGATGATAAGATATAACGAGGCTTCATATTACGGCCCGGAGAGAAAAACAGGGGCATAGAAAATAACTACCTGGCCATTTATGGGGAACTTTGCAGACTGAAATACTATTAAAAACAACAGAAAATGTGGCTTGGGAAAATGGATTTTTGCACGTCAGATGGCAGCACTGCATCGACAGAGGGGGTAAAAAAGGGGTAAGATAGGGTTCTGCATTGTCATTGCCAATGTTTCAACATTCCAACGACGGATAAATCACGCGGAATACGTGAAGTTGCTCCTGACGCGTAATCGGTATTTGGCGCATCGAAGACAATAGATATGAAATACGGAGACTCGGTAAAAGTAAATGGTTACTCATGTTTTGAAAAAAAAAACACATTTGTTTACTTTTGAAGCATGCATAGCATCAGGGAAACATGCGTCCCGTTATTGCTCTGTGATGAAGCCCAGGTTTAAGTGATTGCACCGGTAACCGGCATAGAATCTGTCCCAGATAAAGGCTTAAGGGAACACTCTAGCAGAATTCAGTTGAAGGTTAAGGATATAGACCCACAGATGCACATTGTCATGACTGATGATTGGCCAGGCTGTCACGGGGTTGTGATGCCATAATTATCTTTGCATCTTTGCGTTGCAATGGCGGTAGGGCTGAAAAACCATCTTTTACGAAAATACAGCCCTGTCCGATAAGATGGTCACCGACACGCGTGCGGTCCATCTCGCAGAATGTTGCTGTACGCTTTAACTAACATGTAGAATTGCAAGGACGGTAAAGAGATATACACCACCGGCCAAAAGCAAGTATGTCAAAAGGAAAATTGACAGTTTCTCGAATGCACGTAAGTAAAATAATGGCAAATATCCAGAGAGTGGCGGAGCTTCCTTTGGTCCTCATACCGACTTAATATTAACGAGGAGCTCTTGTGCTTTTGTTTGTTTTTAAAATCTCCAGCCTGAAGTGGACGGTATTCAGTCTACTTTAGCGCGTCGACAGAGATATCAGGTATCGGGGCGAGTTCGCAGCGCCGCGCTCCGGCCAGTTCTGCGTACGACGAGAGACGAAGGCGGCGTGACCGTGGTGCCCTCGCGAATGAGGCAGCGAGCCGCTGGTCGCTCTTTTCAGAAAAAAATAGAGAAAACAACTCGACGACGACGACGACGACGACGACGACGACGACGACAACAACAACAACAAACAAAAAATCACGCTTCTCGGAGAAATATCGATGGTTTGGTGCGCTCTGAGTGAGACCACTTAGCTTATGTTAATGGGAAATTGTCGGCAAGGCGTTTGGGGTAATGTTCAGGGTTAAAACAAACAAAGCTATAATTAATTAAGTTAGCGCTTTCAGTTTTTTTTTTTTTTGCAGTAGCAGTAAAACTTACCACAAAGAGACGTTAAAAACTCCACTAATGATTCCAGAAACAATTTAAATTGCCTCGTGGATTTTTTTTTTTTAAAAAAATATATATATATTTTCGGAAACAGAAACAATTAGAAACACGCGTCAAGAGAAAGTGGGTGCAAATTACTTTTGACATTTCGTATTCTACCAAAACCGATGAAGCTGACGCAAGCTGCTACATCCACATGAATAACTCGTGGTTTAATTGGACAACAAGTGCGTTATCGGTTTGGTAATATATGCGCTCTGAGCGTCAAGAAATTAGCGAAGAGGAAGGCCTTCGCGGTGTACATGTAAGCTAAGTTATAAATTGTGTGAGAGTGGTGTGCAACTTTTCAGCATCAGCCATGTAAAGGTCATAATATCAGAAGATGTTCGCTGCGAAGTGCTCGAGATGGTGTTCGATTCACACAACTGCTTGTTTTCTCGGCACACTGTCAGCAGTTGAAATGCTATAGACTCACAACCGGCTGGAACCAAGTCGCACGGAGTTAGCAGGTGCGTGCACCGCATCGCGGCAAGCAACAGACATAAAAAATAATAATAAAGGAATTCTTGGCATGGAAGACACACCATTAGTCACTAGCAATGTTTCAGAAAGCTACTCTGAGCATTTGCGGAAGAAAACCTGCACGGTTACAGAAGATTTTCTGATTTTTTCCTGGATAGTAGAAGTCCATCACTCCGTCTGCAACGTAAGTCAATATTGTCTAACAGAGTCCATGACTGAAGAGGTTAGTAAACTTACATAGCGGAGATCAAATCTAGTTCTTTATGGCAAAAACACTGGACACACAACCTCGTGCCCATCTCATTACTCAGAAAGAAAAAAAAAATTATTATAGTTCGTTTTTAAACGGCGTTTATTCAAATAGGCAAAATTTTACATGATGTTTATTTGCATAAATATTTGATCGATTTATACAAAACAATCCACAGCAGCACAAAAAAAAACATAGACATATTTAAACACGTCAGAGCTTTAACCGTTTATACATTTTCTCTTTACTTACATATTCCACTAGATTTCCTTTTAATATGAAGAATCATGCTGTGTGTTACGAGCCTGAGGAAGTACATACCCAGTATTTTTGTTAGATAGCAGTTAACTGTGGAAGTCCTTCCCAATCATCCTCTAATCATCCCCTAATCATCCCTCAATCTATATCTCCCTAATCACCACTAAGGTTTCGGTACATATTGGTTAGGTTCTATACTGAGTAGAGAAAAATATATAAACAGACACAAGGGGTGCGCGGGCCCCTTAAAGTCGGAAGTGGCTTGTATTACATTTTTCTGACAAAGTAAAAAAATTAAAATAAAAAAAAAAAAATGTCGCTTAGTTTTCTAACGCGTCCGCGTTCTGGTAGGAGAGGACTCGGCGAAGTGATTAATAAGGCTTTCTTCACAGGTTTCCAGATACTTTTCTCAGTACCTGTAGTACCCATCGAGTGTTCACCCGTGATGTAAACTGAGCCGACCCGGAAGAGCTAACCGTAGGGCAAGAATCGAACCCACACTTCCGGTAGGCGAAGCGAGCACCTCACCTGTTTAACCGCTTCGATCCGCAGTATCCCAGCTCAGCGATAAGTGGGCTAATTACATCACTAAGCAGCCGCACGAAAATTCTTACTAGTTTCTTAAGCTCCCTGCTCAATTAATATGCAGGATGTTACGAGCTGTTTCTGAAAATATGCCAGGATGTGTTAGGCGACGCTAACCCGAGTTACCTAAACTCGTAACGTTGTTTCAGGTATCGTTCGGAAGCAACACCTTCCGCTCCTTTGATCTTTTTCGGTGGTCTCGCTATCTAGGACAGGTACCACGAATTCCGTATACTCGTCGGCTCGTTTTCAAGGTTCTATTTATCCCACTCGCCCGGGAAATCCAACGTGAAAAGCATCTTAGCAACTTCATGTGAAAGAAGTAAGCAGATACTGGAATGGAAATGGCAATAATCGTCTTCTTTCTATGCAAACAGTACCCGCAAAGAGTGGGGGTGGGTGGGTTGGAGTCTGTGAGAAGGACAGTTCCTCAACCCGGCTGTTCAGATGCTAGAGAAACCCGGGTCGCTTGAAGCGGTCTAGATCCATCAGTTCTCCTCTCAGAATCAATAACGATAGGGTCGGAATAATTACTTCTTTTCCCATCAAGGAGCAGTAAATTCTGGTAACTGATAAACTCCCAGAGAGTGTGAAAGACCCATTTGTATAGATTTTCACAGAGTTTGTCCATTGTTCCTCTACAGTTCCCCCAGAAAGCATTAAAAGTGGTCAGGAAATTGGATTTTGTCGTATTATGTAAAAAACAAAAGACCGTACTTTTAAAACTCGCAGCTCCACGCGGGTCTGATCGGTAGAACTTCAGCCCCATTCGCGTGGGAGTTTTGGAAGGTAAATAGACCCGCCCTTTCAGCAGATTTCTAAGCGAGGAAAACTCCATAATGAAACGCTCAGAAATCGAGGCAAATCTAGAATCACGGAAAAAGGGGCTCGAACTTAACTATTGATTACCTAAAGAGGCTAACAGTAATACGTCTGAGCCAAGTTTGTTGGCATCAGTATCCGACGTTATCCGATGTGTTTCCGTTAAGATTTTAGGCATGGCAACTGTATTTCTGTGCCGGACCTTAATGTTCTACAGATGAAAGCAAAATGGGAATCCTAAATTATTCGCTCAGGACCACGATCCTTAGATGAGCATTAATATTACCCAAGTACCGTCGAGCCTTTATATTGGACCACTTTGTGGCTTAAGATAAAAACGCCACTATAGAGTATTCCCACTGCACAATACATTATACCTCGGGCTTAACGTTTAAATCATTTACGGAAACAATTCGCCTCCTCAGCTATCCCCTTCCTCTCGGCAAACATTTATCTATTTCCAGAATGTAGTCGCCTACCTCAGAGTAATTACTTTCCTGACCAAGTTGATCACCGAAATGTGTTTACTTTACTTCAAAGTACAGATCTCATGTTCTCACGTATAGCAAGCGCAGTAAACGAAAACGTGAGTATCTCTTTCATCCGTTAATTATGACTCGTTTACTGCAGCATGAAGGTCGGCAAACAAATATTCAACCATTTATTAAAACTCACAGAACAATACATATGTTCATATAATGCCGATATTTTTTTGGGGGGGTTAATACTCTTCATGACCGTCCTCGGCCTTGGTAAGTTCCCTGACAGTTTGAATTAAAGGAAAATTCTTCTACAACCTTCATTACAGACTGACTTTAATTCTTTGACATCAACGTTGTTTATCTGAGACACATTGTCCAGTTTGAAAATATAATTTCGTCCCAGGAGCTTCTCTGTTGGTAATAACGTTATTCTTTTGAATATTATCTTTCTGTGCTGCCTTCTATCCAACTCCCAGATGACTAACTTCTTTATTGGGTCACGCAAAACATTAACGGAGCCTTTTGGATAACACTTATAAAAGTGACAGTCTAAGCATCCCACGGAATGGATACCTACAGAGAAGATCGTTTTTTTCATACTCGTCACTTCACAGAAATTTATCTCAAAACCTTGTGGAGGTTGGCTGTCGTTTTTACAATCTCTTTTTCAGAGTAGTTGGCTTGCCATATTTTTTTTAATACCGATGACTGGCTTCCTTCCGGCTGCTCTTTGTTTGCCATTCACTATCATTCAGTTTAGTTCTCTACTGTCTGCGAATAGATAACGAGTCGCCTGTCCTGAAGCGAGCTCTTCACCCACTTTCCTCTCTGGCTGTCTTCTCAGCTGCCTTTCTTGGAACCTCGTTCCTAGGCTTATTAGTTGCACTTTTAGCCGCTCAATATAACACCGTGGGCTGTCCGTCTAGGAGACAGTGATGCTGCGCTTACTTCCATCTAAGAGAATCCTTTGTTCTTCAGAGCTATTAGCCTCCCTGTGTCAGATCATCCCTTTGATTTCTGGTCCCTACTTTGGAGAGTAGACAAACAACTCTCTGGAAAGGTAGCAGAGCAAATTTTACATCTTAAACGTAAAATAAATAAATAAATAAATAATAAATTTTTAAAATTCAAAAGCCAGGTAGGGTGTTTCGAGCCTGGTTCGCGTCCACTTTCAACTACAATAAAGAAAACTCCAGCTTAACAGTCGTACTGCCGCACTTCTGAACTTGTCCACTTCGGCAACAGTGAGATCAGACAGCAAAAGCCAGGACCTTTTCTTGTGATATCCCAGGTTTGTATCCTCCTCAGTCATCTTGTTTCGTGTCGTTATCTTAACCGCCGTCTTCCTCTTTCACCTAAACAAACAATACTAAATTCACTTTTGATAAGTTTACCAAATAAATGTTATATTTATATGCGTTTATTTTATACAAATTTAATCTTACAGGCCCTTTCTGAAGATGCTGTCTCGGTTTTCCGTCTGATGTTTGATGACGTCATCCCGGGTTAATTTCTGTCACGTGTAAAGTATCTGTGTTGCTTGGCAGTTCCCACTTCTGCCGCATGCATACCGTTTGGACGGTTTCTCCATTGGTTTCTTTATCCAGCTGCCAACTCGCCTTCATCATTCTCCCTGGCACCGCGCTGGCCATATTAATAAGTATTGGTACAACTTGTTATATACTTGGCTCGATAAACTTGAAAACCAAAAAGATAACGTAACTAAAAACGTTGCATTTCGAGCAGTATATTTAAATGATGGCGTTATAATGGAAGGCAGACAACTCTATTTCTCTTGTTGTCTTTTTTTTTTTGTTTTTTTTTTAGCTGGGAGAATCTTTTAATAAATATTCTACATGTTGTAGCATTTAAACATCGCTGGAGCCTGAAAACCCCTGACACAACAAGATTTGACCTCCGCGCGGCTGTCGGCGATGCTAAAGTGACGGTCGTCCTGTCTACCTTAGGGACATTAAACACCAGCGTAGTGCGACTATTATTATTATTATTATTTATTATTATTATTATTATTATTATTATTTCGTCTTTGTAAATCATACAGAAAAAAATTTTAAAGAATAAAACGTAGGACTATTTTTTTTTTTAAAATGTAAATGAAATTAGCAACAACAAGGAACTCGATTTGTTTGTCCTCGTAGCATGTTCAAATCTCGTGCTGTACGTGGTTTTATCTATTTATCTCGCTTCCTTTTATAACAATTTGTTCTACGGCGAAAGGATGCGATTATAAGTCTCCCCGTTCCGAGAAACTGTCCCGTACATACCGCTTTGTACGGTGGCATCACTATACATGGAGACGAACATTTGACTAGCTTTGTATAGCGCGGACTCTACAAAGCCCAGTTACACGGACGTGCAATTATACCTTAATGCCCAGACGAGGCCGGGGAAAGGGAAACCCTTTGTTCGCACGTCCGTCTCACTCTTGTTCTCGCCTCAAAGCAAAAACGGTCCGGGTTCCGTGCAGCAGGTTTGTGTCCACGCGACTTCGATGAAGAAGCTTCCGTTTGATGTCCGCTTTACCTGTTCCCGCTCTGTCAGCGCCGACAGCGGATAAAGTGAAAGTCTCCGTGGAGCTGAATTAGTCGGATCGGCTTCATTACAGACCAGTTAGAACGGTCGAGTCCATCTATTAACAATGATTGCCTGTTTATTTATTTAACAGTTCGAATAGAAATCGTTGGAGTTATATTCGTGCGTCCAAAACGCGCGGAAGACAGACATGGCGGCTTCGTTCACCTTCGAGCTGTCGCTACAAGGACAAAGGAACTCATTACGGGTGGGAAAGGTTTCCCAAGAAAAGAGAAGCGTTTGTCATGCCTTGACTAGTTCAGGTTATTAGTACAACTAACCATTGCCCACGTCGGTTTATTTAATTGATTTACAAACTTTAACCAACAGCTTATCATGTCGTTTAGTGCTACACCATTCGTTAACTTTGGAGATAGAGACAAAAGGTTTTACGAGTGATATCCTTCTCAAAGATAAACCAAACATTTCCATTGCGTTATTTTCTCCCTAAATTTTGTTTTCTAAATAAAAGAAGACTCTTTTTTTTTAATTCAGGAAATGCGATCAAAACAAAACATTAATTTGGAAAATAATGATTTTTTTGTGCTCGAAAGATTTTTTTTTTATAACAAATAGTTAAAAGCCGAGCTGACCAAAACAAGGTCTGGAAGAGGTTAATTCAATGCATTAACCCCGAGTCGTGCAGTCAGCCAGGCTGTTTTGTCTGCGAGAGTTATTGCCCAAAAATAATATTTATGACAAACACGCGATGAACCTGAAGTAGATTTCGATTTGAAAGTCCTGCACATTCGTGTCTGCGCGGCTGAAAGTTGTCGGTCCTTCTTTGCCATCTTCCCTTCCCTGCTTCAGACGTGGAGCCGAGTTTTGTAAATTAATAACGATTTTAGTCGTTTCCTGATGGAGTTAAAATCTCATCGGTATTCCCATCTGACAGACAACACTCAATCAAAATGAATGTCTTCTGTATCTTCCCGAGCTTGCGCGAGATTTGAACAACGTTAAGAGTTTTAACAGGAAGGAAAATCGTTGTCTCTATCTGACGAGTTCAGGTATTCCGTAATGTATATTTTGATTAATAACAAAGGACGAACTTCCGACAAATTTTTATAGCATCCCTCCGAATATTTATCATTCGCGAATGTCAGTTTTTGCTTGTTTTTTTTTTCCATTTTATTCTACCTTTTGTTGAATGGTATGAACTCGACTCCAAGAACGGGTTCTGAAAGTCTTCAAAAACTAAAAGGAAGAAAGAAAAGAAAAAGAAAAAAATAGAATCATAGCTCGCAACAAGTAACGATTAAGTAAACGTCGGTGTTCGTCAATGATCGCTCTTGACGTCACTCCGTTTATAAACGGTGACGTCATAAGTAGACACGTCGGAGATTGTCGAACACACATCTTGGAGATAGCATTTTTAAAGGGAGCTGGATAAACCTTCGGCAAACACAAAGTAATCTTTAATTTTCTAGGTTATCGAGAAAAGAAAGTTTGAAAAACCAGGTGGCGGCAGGCAGGATGGTTAAAGAGGAACGATGTTAAATGGCTTCGCAAAACTTAATATTTAGAGAGAAAAAAAAAGCATAGTGCACTGATGTGTAACAATAAACAAATTCTATTTAATTTTTTAAAAATACGTGCATAGGAATAACACACAACTAAAAGTATAAAATGAAATGAAGATTAATTTATTTTAAAAAAAAAAAAACTACTAGAGATTAATTTTCTTCTCAAACTCCTGCCTTGTCTATCGAGGACATTTCACAGACGAGGATTTGGCGGGATCTGATTTGGGGTATCAGTGAACCTTAATAGCCAAGCAGGTTACTCAGGTACGGTTGAGAGCTCTGGATCGGCGGTCAAGCAATATTACCCTTGTAACTTCCGTCCGCTACGTACACCGGGAAAATCCCAGCTATAACTTTTAACTTTTATATGTGTGTGAAGCGAATGAACTGCCGAAGAACTTACCACGTCGCTGGCAGATTTAAGAATAACCACAAAAAACTCAATGCGGTCCAGACCGTTGATTCGTTCCCTGGCCTTCACCACAGCAGTCCACTACTGGTCGCTTTCCCTTCATTAATAAATACATGTACCGAGCTTGTAGACAGCGGGAACAGTCCAATCGGAGAAAACTGAATGATGTCAGGTTTACTGAAGTAGTCTACATTATGAGTCTAAGCAAACTACTCTCTTTCCCCGCATGCTCCAACCTCTGGAATGTTCCTGGATGGGCCGCTTCATCCTCTCGCACAACTCCCAGCGCTAGGAAGCCATTTTGTACGTTCTCAGTCGAATTTGTTCGTCAAAGGGTTAACGTGTCAATATTTTTTTTCCAGATAGAATTTTACGTACTTCCGTTTGCTAGGTCGACGCCGCGAAGACGACATCAGCTGCCGAATATTAAAAAAAAAAAATTGTTTACAACAGTAATACTTGCTAACGGTATTTGTGTATAATATATGTAGTTTGATACATTTGGCTGACTAAACCAAAAATAAGTGTCACGTGTTTAGATTCGAATATAAAGGTCAGATCACGTGCTTAAAATAAGTGTCACGTGTTTAGACTCGAATATAAACGTCAGATCACGTGCTTTTTTAAAAAAAATTCTACCATCTACTTGTTTCTCACCGCTTCTGACTGACGGTCATGGATGCGTAATCGGTGACGCGGGCAGCCTTCATCAGGAAACACCACCACCACCACAAACAACAACAAAAGCGATATCGTGCAAATCTTAAATAAAATCGGTTAGCAAAACGAAAAGAGAGATTTCCAGACGATTCCCTGGTTTGTCAACTTAAAATTATAAATGGAAGGTAAAGCCTAAGAACGGTTGCTACTAGAGAAATGGCAGTCGGGCGGAACATTCTAACGAGGTCGGAGTAACCGAAGTTCGATGTGTCTACCGGAAGAATACGAATTGTAGACCAAATAAAATGCAGTAAACCGCTGCTGATGTTGGTTTAAGTGAAACATCCAGTTCCTGAAGTGGGTTAAGCCAATTTAAAAGTTTAATTAAATTTATTAAGCCAAAGGAGATAGCATCTTTCAGAAAAGATCTATTAAATAGATAATCGCGATAAATACAAATTCTGCGTTGGTCTGTAGAGGTCTGGGCTCTGAGTTTTCTTCTCTGTTTCGGTGCCTACTTTAGTAATATTTATTCCCATATTAACCGAGTTACAGTGTGCACTACTGCCACGTCTCTGCTAATGCTGTTCGGCTGCATCAGGACCGAGTAAACAGCGGGTATGGGACATTCGTCGCCATTCCACGCCGATCGGGTTGGTTCCTGTCTCGCGTGGAATTGTGGAAAACGCGATAAGTTCCGAGAATACGATGAATCACGTGACGGTGAGGTGAAGATTTCGTTGAGCAGGATGTTCGTCGTCCGAAGCTGTAGCGCCGAGTTTTAAAGTCTAATTCAAGACCGGAGGAAGCGCTTAGTAAATAGAAGTGGTCGTGACTAGCGCAAATCAATAAAAAAAAGACCCTAACCGATTCGATTAGAGGTTGAAAAGAAGGAGGCGGCGATATGAACGAAAGGCCGGCTGGGAAAGAAGCGCAAGAACCGAATCCGTTGTCTGGCGGTGATGATCCGACTGCTCTCTTTGCCGACTCCGGGATCTCCGCGCCTCTTAACTGATGCGCACGGACTCATCTCCGGGTTGTTTGTTTTTTTTTATCTTTTGGGTTCCCTCGACCAGGCAGGAGGAGACTTTGTGTAGCCACAGGGGACACGATTAGAGAGACCCCGCCCCACGAACCAGCCAGATTCGAGGATGCGTTTGCTGCTACGTGGCTCCGGTTGCTGCTGGACCGGGCGACCGACCGACCTGGGGCACGCGCCAGATAGCCGGCTCGCCCGCTCGTTTATACTGGAAGTAATATCGGCAAAAAAGTGAAAAGAACCGATTTACGTTTGAGTGTCTGGCCGTCACCGCATCCGGCTTTGATCCTGCCAGTTCGTTTTCCCCTTAACGTGCGGTGTCATCGATTCAGTACAAAATCTCCGAGGCGGGTTTTTGATCCTCTCAATCAGAAAAAAAAAAATAAAAGGGTGGGGGGGGGAGAAAATTAGGGAAAAGAGAACCTCGTGTGAGCAGGGCCATTAATGCCAACTATCGATCATGGAACTCTACCGATACGTTCTTTTGGCCATCTTTGTAATCGATACCCGACCTCTTACGTAACTGGTAGCGTGGGGATCTTAAGGGAAACCCTCTAATTTATTAATTAAAAACCTCACATTATTATTTTTTCTAAAGTTGGTCCATCACTTTTCGCAAAGGATTAATACGTTGCCCACATGCCCCGACACTTAAGACACACAAAAAATATCACTATTTTTTTCCTACCGTTTTGAATCAGCTGAGGCAATATTTTCTGTGATTATCTCTCTGATCGTAGAAAATTACAGTATGTCGCTTCAGTCTAATCTTATTAGCATCCATAGAGGATGAGGGATGGCGATTTAGAATCAACTGGCAAAACTACTTAAGCGACTGGAGTGGTTTTACTGCAAAAGGGAGCTCAATAAAAACCATTTTAGCTGTTTGAAACTAAGAATCACTAGGATGACTGATACCCGTCTACAATTAAAGTAACAGGAGATGGGGACACCGCAATACAGAAGAAGAAAAAAAGTTTCTACATCGCGGTTTTCGTTATCGGCGTCTACCCAGCAGACAGCGGAGTTTAGGGGTGCAGAAAGTCTAATCAGTGGACTACCGCGCCGCCTTGTACGATGTATGCCGAGCAGTTGTTCCCCTAGCGGGCAACCGCGTGTGACTCGCGAGAATTCAGCTTCCCAAATATGTTTATTACCGGCGTCGTTGGATACGCTCCAGGGTGGTTTCGGTGTAACCGGGCTCTTCAGACTGTCTCCGTACATCACGCGTCCCCATCGATCTGCAGCTGGACCCGAAATGTCTCCCTTCCGCCAACAGCCCGCGGCCTCAAGCATCACTCGGCTTCGAAAGAATGATTATTGAATTTATGCGAAAAGAATTTAAACTCGAGCACAAATAATCAATCGCAGTGGGCGGTTCCGTAACGCATAGTGTAAATAAGCGATTTTCTTACATCACGGGGCTTCATTACCAGCCTAAGAGGATCCGACGGCAACAAGACCCTGTTTCATTCAAATTATGATAGCGTTTTATTGTTTCCGCTTATGATCAGTCGCTGTAGGACGAGCGAAGTATGCAGCCACCCGTGAGACGGAAGCTCTGGACTGTACTTAAATTAAGTAACAGATAATTTACTTTCATTCTGAGTGAATGGAGTGTTTCTGGCCATCAACCGATGATCAATGGAAGAATAAAAGCAAAGATTAAATATTGATGATTTGCATTAGAATTACTCTTTCTTTCCGCCACTTTCAAACATTCTCTCTCTCGGCTTCGACGTAGCCAGGACTGGTTAAAGCGCAGCTGTATGCAATCTGAAAACAACCAGTGATTACGTACATATTTCCCATAATGCAATACTATAAAAACTGCCACACCACCACCAAATTAAAATATGCACTTTCACTAAAGCTCAAGTTTCCTTGGCAGGGATGCATTGTGGGAACGATTTCTGAATTATCGGTAAACCGAGGCTTGTTTTCAGTTTTTTTTGGAAATTTATAAAATAGTTTTTTTTTTTTAAAACTTTTTAATGTAGTTTGCTTTTAAAAAGAAAAAAAAGGAAAAAAAAATTTTTTTAAAGAAATTTACCACCTCTGTTTTCCGTCTTGAGTTTGGAGTCTTCGGAATTTCGTCCGGCACTGACACACGGAAAGGTCTCGACGCGCCATTACCTATTTGTGACGTCACTGATTCTTCCGACCCGCCAGCAGCGGTTAGCGCGAGTCAGGCCCGGTTTTGACTCATTCCGAACTTTCATTTCGCCCATCCTTTTGTTAAGTGAAGAGGTTGTCCCACACAGCCTCAGAAGCAGTCAGGAAAAATGAGTGCGATATGAAACTAGAAGGTCTAATTTTATGTAAGATTAGCACCGACAATTTTATTAGCATCCCCGCGGATTAATGGGTGGTGGAAGCAACAACAGCGACAAACACAATGCTCTGGTTTGTGTACGCGTAGACAATATGGCGACCTTGTCGACTCGAATTTTGCTTCAATTAGCAGACCAATTTTCATGAAAGGACTCAATTCCTCAGATAATTACTACTCAAAGGTATCCAATCTGCAGTTTAAATAGATAAAGCTGCACTGCGAATGCTTTGTATAACTAAATGATTAATATCAATTGTGATTACATTCTATCTTTACTTTCCCTATTTGGAATTCTACCTAAAAGCATCTTGCGATCTTGAAAGCAAAAAGAAAAACAAAACAAAAACGAAAAGAGGTTTCCATGAATAATTAACGACAGCAACAGATTGCTGATAGATCGATCTCTGGCAATAAAACAAAATAAACTGCGATTAATTTCTGTAAAAATTTTAAATCGCCGTGTATTGTTTGCCGTGAATTCTATGATAGAAGAATCTTCGCCTAGATCGAGATAAGAGCGAGAGAATGGGGGGGGGGGGCAGAACGGCGAACCGAACTTGTGTTGAAATGAAAAGGGGCCCCATTCTGCCCCTAACTCGCTGTATCACCAACAGCCTTGTAGGAATGAAGGGATTCAATTTTAAATATGCAGGTAAAAAGAAGAAAATTATGTTTAGGCTTCGTAAAAACTAAAGTCACAGGTCACTAGCTACGCGTGGCATCGACACGACGGGTCCAGAGTATGAGAGGAACGGACACAGATCGCGTCGTAACATGAGACACCGCAGAGCAGCTGACCACCGCCTCTCTACCGAGTTTCCAGGTCTCTTGGAGACGTTAGGTGAACGACCGAAGTCTTCCAATGCTAAGATTTCTATAACACCAAAAACCACGATCAATGACTTACTCTCATTACTGATTTTAAGCGATTATTTATACGGACCTTATACAGTTTCCTACTGGTAATTTTAGCGTGGAAATAAAAGCCAACAGTCAAAGCCACGTAAACGTTAATGTTCTGTTAAACAACAGGAATTACCTCTCGAGCTGGTGTTCACTATTTTTGGACGTCATAAGTTCGAAATATGTTACGTATTCCCTTCAACTGAAGCAGTGGCCTTAATTCAGGGAAAGAAATATCAATTTATTTGCTTTAATTAAAAAAAAAAATTGTTTTATTTACAAAAAGCTGCGTCTCTTATCTCATACTGATACAGAATTCAAATGGTATACGGTCCGCTGTCCTGCGCGTCTGTGCTGGTGGCTGGCAATGGGCCCGCTAGAGGTCGCTCTGGTAGAGGAAGATCCAGAGTTCGGCTCAACGAGAAGCTACCCACACCTTCCCGGTCTGGAAAAACAGTAGCCACATAGGAAAAAAAAAGAATAAAAAAGAATCAAAACCAAAACAGTATTTTTACTACATACTGTCTCTCCTAAAACGGCGAATGTTTTTGTTTTTTTAATGCTACAGAGTATATATATATATATATATATATGGATTTGTTCTCGCTGGAGCGTAGTACGGTAATACATACAGCAATGGTATTTTCCTTGTCGATAGGGAATTATTTTGTAAAGCTTTTCTGGGGAATAATGTCTTTATTTAGAGAGAGAGAGAGAGAGAGAGAGAGAGCGTGTGTTATCTGGCTGTTACCAGCACACGCGGGACAAGAGGAGAGTTAGCCGCCGGTTTTTATTAAGAGCCTCGGTTCAATCCGCTAACGGAACCGGCCTCGTTTATCGTTCTAATTAATCGTCATGGCAACGAGCAACGTTACAAGCTGACTGCCCGTCTCCGCCCGCCGCGAACGGGAGGCGATAGCGGAGCAATTTGCTGAGATAAATTAGAGGAACGAACGACGATGGCGCCCACAAGTTGCGCCCGTCTCTTAATAGCCATTTCACATGAGATGGAAGGGGGAGAGAGAGATGGAGAGAGAGAGAGAGATGGAGAGAGAGAGAGAGAGAGAGAGAAGACCTCTGGTGGCCATTGAAGTGCGAAACATGATTTTCTATGGCTCGCCTCTGGGCCGCGCTCCATATCTGTCTGCGAATACCTACTAACTTAATTTTCCTTGTTTCCCCACCCCCTCCCTCCCACCCCATCGTTGTCTTTACCCATTTTGCCGTTCGCTGATTGATCCTGGATGCTGCAAAACGCAATTTGCGATTTATTTCTGTGCGTCTCGCTATTTCGCTTTTTCAGTACCCCAAATTTCTCATCACGAGGAGGACTCGGCATTTGGACGTCCAACTCACTTAACAACAACACAGCAGCAGCAGCAACACCAAATGGTAGAGGGATAACATCAACGTTTACCACAAGCCAATCGACAACACGGCCGACTACCGTTTTTAAATTTTATTGCAATAGAATTAAAGCTGATACGGTCTGCTTAATAAATGAGGGAATCTTTAAAAAGTGATTGTGGTCAATGGAACAGACCTGGGATGAAGAACCGTCAGACATCACCAAAATGCTCTAGTTTCCGAAAGAAATGTTTGAAATAAATACAAGGTAATTAAACGGTATTTTAGAACTCTCGTCGATAATATAGATTTAAACAAATTAATAGCATTTATATGTTTTCGTTACCAGATGAACCCCGATGTCTTTTATTTCCATACATGGGTAAGAAGACATCGTTTCGAGAATTAGTCCCGGCCAGTTTCTGGATTCGGAAAATGGTTGACTTCCAGATATCGGCGGGACCGTCGCTTGATTTAGTGGGAGGGTAGATCAGTAATCGGTGCCCGGAAACTGGCCGCTAGACGTTGGCACGCGAAGATTGCGGAGCCGACTGGACCTTTCCGCGTCCCCTCTGCTATGGCCGTCTTCTGATGCATGGTAAATGGACGAAGAAGTGGACGTGGATAAACCTGACAGACCCCCGCGTTCCTGTTCCTCTGCACGAACGAAAGTTGAAGACGGGAGCCGTTTCTTCGACGTGTAGCTGCAGACTCCACTAAGATGGTTTCAAACCATCGGCTGACTCTCTAAGCGGGCGGCTGGGAAGGTTCAGATGGAACTCGGGCAGTCAAACCATCTTTCTCTTTTTAATGTTTAGCTGGCTGCACGGACTTCCTGGGAAAGCGACGAGAGGCTAGGAAACGGTAACAATCCAATTACCAGCAGTTCCTGACAGGAGTTCCACGAAAGAGCTGGTGGCCAAGATTTCGACTCAACGTTTATGCTTTTGCCGGTGAATCATCTGCCAGACGGATTCTTTGTAAGTGGTGACTAAGCAACTACGATGATCTTCAGAAGTCCAATCTCGAACCGGTCCAAAAGCTCTAAATAACAGAAGATGAGACAAAGCCAAGATAACTAATTATTAAAGAAGTATGAAAGATTCTGCTATTGTGACATTCTGTCTGATCGCTGCTTGTAAAACTCACTTCTTTATATTTCTAACAATGAATTTGTTAAAAACAATGCCTTTTTATTTATTGGAATCCGAATAATTTTATAAAAGCAGCGACTGTGTTCTTCGCAATCACAACATGCGAGGAAAACAGAATTAAAGACCGTAAACTTTAATTAGATCTTCTATATGAAGGTTATAAAATTTATCTTGAATAGTGCAACAACTCCCCCCATAACAAAGACATTTAATGGCAATTTTACCCGAGATAGAAAATAGAATAAGCTGCTCCGCGATAACAATACTGATGTCTTGTAAGGAATGACCATTCTACAAAGGGACACATAATTAGTGCAATGTATATCGCAGTTCCCCCCACCTCTTCTAATGACAAACGAAAGATGATACCTAAAATGTCTACACCTACTTCATAGTAAAAGTAATGAGACTCAAAATGACCTATGATAGTTTATCGATCGCATTCTCAAGTATTTCAAGTGGAAGCACAGACATTGGTCTGATATGCTGAGTATCGCGTCAACAGGAAATCTACGCTTGCAATTCGGTCGCCACTTACTTTCAGAATATCTCGTTTTTATCATGTTTTATAAGTTTGTAGAAAGATCATTTGCGAAATAAGCTATTTTAATTACAAAAAAATGGAAAGAAATATGTTTTTGTAAATTGCAGAAGAGAAAACCGCGTCAGGAAAAGGAATTATCCCGGACCGATGGTGGTGGTAAGAATGGTACTGATGCTGGTGATGGTATAATGCTAAAAAATTAAAAGTATCAGCTGTCAGGGTAGTGACACAACACACGTTGACAGTACAGGTGCGATGATACAAGATAGCACTAATGGGTGTGGTAGTTTTACTTTCTTTACGAAACCCTCTCCCAAGTTTGAGATCTTGAGGGGATCTCATTGGAGGGAGCTAGAAGAGGGAACTGTGGAGGCAGCAGCTTTGGGGGACCAAGAAAGTTACCCGGTTACGAGCGGTAGTCGGGAGTTTACTCGGGAAATCTCCACTACACAGGTATCAGGAGATTCTTACCCTGGGTCTTCTAAGCTGTGAGAGAAAAACCACAGAGATGGACTGAGAGAGAGATGGAGAGAGAGAGAGAGAGAGAGAGAGAGAGAGAGAGAGAGAGAGAGAGAGAGAGAGAGAGAGAGAGAGATGCATGCTATTGGAGGTCACCAAACTGAGTGGGATTCACGTGAGGACCGAACTTTCCTCATCTACGGAAGGCAGGTGCCCCACGCACGCGGTCATCCCCGTCGTCTGAGACGGTATCATAGACGACCGTAGAAGCTCCTGTTGGAAGAATTACAGCGTTATTAGTCATAAAGCTTGTTTTGACAGTTGAAGTGTTGACGCCACCAGCAAGAAGGTAATAATGAAGACGAGATGATATTAGCAGTACATTATAGCAGCGATGATAGTAGGATGAATAATGAATGATATTACCGATACTAATATAAATTATAATTATAGCAATTGTGGTAGTAGACCTTATTGTGCAGGTAGATATGGCAGTAGTGAAAGAGTGTACAGCAGACTTTGTTCTAGAGAAAAAGGTATTAATGATGATAATAACTTTCATTGTAGTGGTAAAGGTAGCAATAATGGTACTTGGTTGTATTATGGTAGTAATGGTGGTAAAAGTGATCACTTGTAATACATTTGGTGACAGTAATACTAAGGTTTACAGTAGTTATGATTGCAGTCGGGTTTTTTAGCTTAAGCATCGAGAACATTTTTGCTAAAAGCTGCGTACACATGGCAGCCATATAAAAACACCGTACAAATTTAAAGCACTGACTCAGATGCCTGCAAAATCGATACCTCGCCTTAATTACAGGCTTTGGGTAAGTAAACAGATTCCGTATTAAAAATAAAATGCTTGTCCCTGGAGCGTAGTATCCGTCAGTTTAAATGATAGGAAATAGGTTTTGAGCATTTAGTTTGAAATAATAACAGAGCTCAACCAGCGGATGCGAGTGACACGGACTTAATGGACGTAAAACATCGGCCCATTACTTGCCGTCATAAACATTTAATTGAGCCGTTTTAAAATTGTTACAAATTTTTATAAAATACAGACATTAGCCAGCCCGACATCTGACTGTTTTTACCGATTTGGAGATGGATGTGGAGTTTGTGTTTTTTATTTATTTTTTGCTTTTTAATGTTCGACAGTCGCGCGGAGACTGATGAGGATGGCGCGGAAAGTAAGTCGGTCGCCCGTCCCATGACGTAAAGATGAAATAGGAGGGGTTTCCGTTGGCCCCTCCCCTCGAACTGCGACGCTTGAAACCCAGACCAAAAAAAGGGAATAAAAACAGTCTAAAGAAAGAGAACGACGGTTTGGCAAGTTTCTGTGAGCGAATTGAAGAAATCAGATTGGCGGTACCACTAGATTCTGCTTTCTTTCGCGCAAGGGACAAGAACGCAACATCTTAAAGGTATTCGAAAGAAACAGGTTATTATCTAGTTTGCAGCTCCCATTAAACTAATGGGGATCAGATGCATTACTACACACACTCATATATATATATATATACATTCTTGTTAAGCCTCACATCTTGCCAATGCATGGCTGGGTTCTCATTTTTATTCGCTTGGCGGAAAAACCTTAACCCAGAGCGAAAACAGAGGTTAGGTTAGCTAGCCAGTATCGCTGTCTGGAGGAGAAGAAGGCGATAAAAGTGACAAGAAAATAATGATCGATAAAGCACGAGTCGATCAAACGAGATGACTTATGGACGTTTACCTAACCAATATAGTATTTCTGATCGTCTTAGCCAAGCTATTGAGTGAGTTTATCACTTGTAACTGGGAGCTAAACTTTTTGAGTGAATGAACAATGAACCTCTCGAAATATTACGAGAAGGAAAGTTGATTCAGCTGTTTCACAGAATCTCCACAATACAGATTCTAAATTATGCATAATAAATAAACGCGTATGTATGTATGAAGCTGGATAACGTTATGGCCACATCTCGTTTCACCATACGCTTTTTTGCAACGCCAAACAACAATAACTTTTAATAGGTAGCAATAGATTAAGCGATTTCAATTGTTACTGATTTCTTATCTTCCCCCTCTTTAGTAGGTTCGTTATTTCAACTGTTTACCCCATACACTGAGAGAAACTGCGATGGTAACCAAGTTGTATAATGTTCCAAGGTTCACTTAATCTAGTTGGTGCTCTGCTCATACTGATTGCCATCATTTACCGATATCTGTTTAATAATGTTGATCCGCCTTTTGGAACATTATCATGTGGCAAGAATCTATTTCCACTGATTTATCATGACATGTTGGAGTTTACTTATATTTTGTAATACTATATTTATATAATATTGGAAATAGTTATGTAAGCAAAGAAAAAAAAACAGTATAAAAACGCAAATATCACGTGACAGAATCTCATCTCGTGTAAAAATTAAATGCTCCACAGTAAAGTCACGTGCTAATAGTGTGCACTGTGATTGGTTTCTCATGCAAGCAATCAGAAAAGTACCCCACCTGCAAAAGGACCATAAAAGTATAGACAGTGTTTGCATTGTGGTGTGGCAAGCGCTGCTTCCTTCGGAAGATTGCAGCCCAACTTCATGTATGAGAAGGAGTTATTTTAAGACTCCAAGAATGATTCGTGAAGCCGGTTCTGTTGAAAACAGACGTGGTCGAGGAAGGAGGCCCGAACTCACCACAAGTGATGTAAAGTTCCTCGGGGTACGTCCTCCGCGTGATAGACAACGAACCAGTAAAGAACGTGTGACTATGCCATAGTTGAAAGTACAGGTGTTAATGGTTCTTCGAGAACGGCAAGGTAGGCATTAGCGTGAAGTGATCTCAGTGGATGAGAAGCTGCCAGAACAAATTTGCTGAGAAGACGCAATCAAACGGAAGGCTGAAACGGGCAGCAGAATTAGATCAATGAGATGACGAGACCTAGAAGAAGGTGATCTTTACAGATGAATCCAAGTTCGAACTGTTTGGAAATAATCAATAGAGGTGCGTTCGAAGGTGGAATTGGTATAACAGTCAATGTACTACAGATGAATTAAAGTACTGAGGTGGATCGATTGCATATCAGTCGAAGATGTCGGAGATTTGCATAAAATCTAAGATATATTGATTGTCGACAGGTATAGGCAGGTTATCATCCATCATTCCATTTCTTCATCGACGGGGATTCATCTCCCAACATGACAATAACCCCGAGAATACGGCCATTGTGGTGAAAAACTACCTGGAACATAAAGAGGCTGATGGAACTCACTAAGATGTTTTGGCTTATACGAAATCCTGATATGAACATTACTGAGGCTATATGGGGCTATACGGCTACTGAAAAAGGCTAATGGTAGCCAAACACCTCAGATGAATTGTTGAAAACGCTGCAGGATAGTTGGAACAACGTTCCACACTCATGAGCCGATACCTGTATGGAAACAACGGGCACCTTCTACATAGAGCAAACGGCTCATGTTTTGTTGTTTGTGTGTGATATACGTCTCTCAGGTGTAATCACTTATTATTTGTACTTATCCTGTGACTGTGTCGATAATTATTTCTAATACTGTGTATGCAGATTAGAATAATAAAAAAGTTAGCTAAAATAATTGCGAATATATGTGATATATAAAAATTAATATGCTAGAAAACGGGAGAAATGATAAAATATTGGCAAAAAAAGACCACAGTTAGGATTAGGGTTAGGATTAGGGTTAGGATTAGGAGTTAAGTTAGGGTTAGGAGTTAGGGTTAGGGTTAGGAGGATTAGGAGTTAGGGTTTAGGGTTAAGGTTAGGGTTAAGGTTAGGGTTAGGTTAGGAATACGGTTAGGATTAGGGTTAGGATTAGGGTTAGGGTTAAGGTTAGGGGGTAGGAGTTAGGGTTAGGGTTAGGTTTAAGGTTAGGGTTAGGTTAGGATTACGGTTAGGGTTAGGGTTAGGATTAGGGTTAGAGTTAAGGTTAGGGTTAGGGGTTAGGGGTTAGGGCTAAGGTTAGGGTTAGGGTTAGGAGTTAGGAGTTAGGGTTAAGGTTAGGATTAGGGTTAGGATAGGAGTTAGGGTTAAAAGTTAGGGTTAAGGTTGAAGGGCTAGGGTAGGGTTAGGGTTAGGGGGTAGGTTTAGGGTTAAGGGGGAGGGTTTAGGGTTAGTTTAGGGTTAGGTTAACGTTAGGGTTAGGGGTTAGGAGTTTAGGGTTTAGGGTTAGGGTTTAGGGTTGGGTTAGGGTTAGGGTTAGGGTTAACGTTAGGGTTAGTTCACAAGTTTTTTTTAAATCATGAATTTCCTTAAGAAGTAAATAAAGTTTTTGAAAAATGTCTATGATTCTAAAATGAATATCAGATCCAAGTCAGGCTTTATTAATGCAAAAAAGGAAATATATCGTTTTTACTCATAAATTCTAATTTTGAAACATATTCTTAGATTCCAATGAGATGTATTTAAGGCCACGATCTTATTTCTATGTGAGGCCGGGCTATTTTGTAAAAATAATTTTAACTTTCTTGAGGAAGATACATTTTGTACATGAAGGGGTTAAAAATATAAAACCAGATATCTGTAAACAGGCGATGGCTACTGTATCCCAGTGTGTTTCTGCGAAAATAAGGTCTGAACAGCGAGGCGATCGAATTAATTCCCTGCTCGGGTCTCTCGCATCAAGCGACTCTCGCGGTGCCGTCAGTCACGAGAGCCTTTGCCCAGTGCGCCGGCTATCCTCTGGCCTTCACGTTAATCGCCAGGGTTATAGCAGCTGCGGTGAACGAGCAGGGTCTGTCTGTCTGTCCGTCCATCCTGTTAACCCTGGCGCCTTCTCTTTGCGTTGAAAGGTCCCCGGCCCCACTGAAGCCGAACGGTAGCACGGCGGCTTCCGCAGCCTGTCGTCATAGGGACCTTCCATTAATTATCGTCGGTAGAGAAGCACACAAAGTAGGTTCCAATTCCGTGTGGCCCGGGGGGGGGAGGGATATCTGCTCGTAAAAGCTGTGATCCGAATCGAAGAACTGTTTATGAGTCCCGCGTCAACTGGCAGGAAAAGTATCAGAGCTGCGTAAAGTGTACAACATTTAAAGGGCGAACATCGAAAGTATAGACATTTGGATTGTATGGGTTATGTCTAAATAATTTACCGTTAAAACCCGGAAGTCCCTGAATGTAGCTTTAAATCTTAAGAAAAAACGAAGAAAGGTTTTTACCATCTAAAAGATTACCAACAATTTTATGTAATTCGTATACTAATTATTTCGTAATATATATATATATTTTTAATAGTTAAACAGATACTATTATATAAATTGTATTCCTTGCAATTCTAATTTTTAATATTTCTTGAATTCAATAAAATACACACGATTTTGCACCAGAGACATAAAGAGTTTATGAACAACAACAAAAATGACGGGGTAAGTTGTTTTAATCCCCCTTCCTATTTACATATTTAGATTCTTTCTTTTAAACAAGGAATTTCCATGTAATATACGAAACCATATAAACTGCATGCGAATATTTTAGCTATAGATGTCATTCCTAAACCTAACTAAGTTAACTGCATGTTTCGAAATGTTGCATTACCTAGATAGCATCTAATCCTAACTTGAGTTCTAAAGGGAATAGAAGATGATGTTATATATCAATCTGATTTAATTTATGCATAAAGATTATTTTGTAATTGAGTGACCTGTACGAAAAGAGGCGACGGTAATTGAAACAAATCACGGAGATTACCGACCACGGTTAACTATGCTAAACTTCGAGGCAGAAGGTAAGCAACGCAGAAGACAGCACTACTCACCCCCAGCCACTAATAAATGGCGTTATCTTGCCTAAATGAATACAGAACAAAATGTATTTTCTATGATTAATGCATGCTGAAGTTGTATGCCATGTGCGCCTTAATTATTTGTCAACCGAGCAATCCATCAGTCGGGACAGATGATAATGCGAACTGTTAACTATTGACGTCTATGGTATAGCAATGGCGCAAAATGGCGTAATCATATGAGTTTAAATGGCAGGGTGGCAATGGGAGAGGAAAACAAAAACAAACTTTTAAATGAAATCGAAGCCACAGTTTTACAGTGGGAAAAAACCAAAACAAACAGGATACTTCAGATATAATTTAGATTAAATCATCTTCAGAATATTCACTCTACAGCAACAACAACAACAACAACACCAAAAAATTGTCGATTTCAAGCTCGAAAAATATTTCACAGTCGTGAATTTAAGTTTTACTAAAATAACAGATTAAAAAATTAACTTTGCTCAAAATTTGGACTATATTATAATTAAAATTTCTTAATCAGTTATGAAGTAACTACACAGCGAAAGGAGTTACAAGCAAAGATTTTACATTAAATGTGGTTGTGAAATCAGGTCGAGTACATTTCATCTTGACTGGAGTTCTTCCGTTCGCAGAAATACAAGTAAATTCCACATTTAAAGCGCGTTGTCGGGTTAGGTTGGAGCTACTTCTGAATGGCTTCATTCGAGAGTAGACGACTTGACATTTTAAAAAGTACTGCAAATATCTAAATCACCGAACTTGATTTACTTCGTAATTGAAGACACTGCTAACAACGTGGGTGTATGCATATCTGATTTACTGCTCCTCAGAGGTTCGCAAGACGAGTTTGTATGGGGTGGGGTGGATATGACATGACTACGTTTCTTCTTTCATTTTAGAAAAATTAATAGATACAGTGCCGGACAAAAGAGTTGGGACACTTGCTGTGAAATTGATATTTGAGCTCTCTTGTTTTTACATTTGCATACAGATAGCCATCCTATTGTCCATAAGCTGTATAAAACATGCCTTTACAGTGTGTAAAAACAACGAATGTCATATGTGTATCTATTGTCTGGATAAAATATTTGTATTAGCATAATCAAATTTGTACCGCGACAAAAGAGTTGGGACAGTGAACAAAATCTGTGCATACATTTATTCCTCTCAATATATTCGTTTTTAAAGGGTCAAATGAATAGAATCACAACATCTAAGGTCATTTAAGTTCATTTTTGCACCGTGTCTGGCAAGACAACGTCGTCTGAAATCAGAGACTTGATAGTTGAGCACCACCAAGAGAATCTGTCTTGTCGGGAGATAGCCGATCGAGTCAATTGCCCGGAAAGCACTGAGAACCGCATTCTGAAGCAGTACAAGGAGACAGGAAACACGAAACCAAAAATGCGAATCGGAAGACCGCGAAAATGTGACAACAAAATGGATCGACTCATTTGTCGCAAATCCAGGGCCAATCGTTTCCTGACATCGACGGCCATTCGAACCTCCCTGAGTGGAGTGAATGTCTCCAGGCACACTATTCAACGTCGTCTATGCGAGGGGAATCTCTTTGGGCGAATCGCCCAGAAAAGCCATTGATCAGCAACAAGAACAGGCTCATCCGCATAGCATGGGCTAAAGCGCATAAAAACTGGACCAAAGTTCAATGGGCCAGAGTTCTCTTTTCTGACGAAACGATGATCATGCGCATTCACAGTGCTGGCCGAGTATAGGTTCGACGTTACCACGGACAGAAATACAATATAAAGTGCACCCGACCGACGGTACAGGCCGGAGGAGGATCGTTGATGGTCTGGGGGTGTATGAGCGCGGCAGGACCAGGCCCTCTCAAGTTGATCAGGGGCAGACCGACCGCCCAGACCTACTGCAATTTACTGAGGGATGTCGTCGTCGACCACATCGACGAGAACATGCCAGTCACCGCCATCTTCCAGCACGACAATGCCCCCGACCCACACCGCCAGAGTCGTCACTTCCTTCACCACCCGACTAGGAATGGATGTCATGCGCTGGCCGCCCCAAAGTCCGGATCTCAACCCAATCGAAAACAATTCCCCAACCTCAACTCTTAGCTTAGATCGACCACCCTGAGTCACCCCTCCTCCACCCCTATGTCTAATTTAAATGTCTCTGCTTTTAAATTAATGTAGGTTGCTGGAAAAGAAGATTTCTTGTTCTCTCTTCTTCTTTCTTTCTTCCCCTCTACCCTCTCTCTATTCTTTCCTCTTTTTGCAATATATTTTGATTATATAATAAATCCTTAAAGGATTTCCTTTTATACTATAATTATAATTACACTCATCTCTTAAGTGATCTTTGACCACTTTATAACTAAACTTTTATAAACTTACTGTAAAAGAATTACCAAACCAAAATCCCACCCCTCCCCCTTCTTCAGTGTAAGCCTCTATTTATTTATAAAGCAATCCACCCCTGTAAGGTACACATGGACTAACCATGAGTCTTTCTTCGTTTAATAAAAACACATCACAAAAGTCCAAACAAAAGAAGATCACAGACTAAAAATAATGTGGTGTGGAATGGGGCGACAGATGCTGTGATGACCAACACCACAGCAGATGTGCTACTTCCCGGCATGACCACCAGCCAGGGAACCTCCGGTCCCTCTACGATGGAAAAAGAAGGAACACAAGTCATAAAGACTTTCTGTTCTCTTACACGTCATCGGGAATCTCTGATTCCCCCACGAGGGAGGACTAAACAAAAGATCAAACGGAGGGAGAACATGTCTCCATCCATCATCCTGCAAAATAAAAATAGAACTCTCTCCATCCTTCCACTTTGGAAACTTGAAAAATAAACAGTGGCCCAAACTTTCCCTTCAGAACAAGGACATACAGAGAGACAACTCTGTCATAGAGAGTCCAGCCAGGATAAACCTACCCCTCCTGCGTGCAATACGAAGGAGTTGGGTAGCCTGCTGCTCTCGCTAGGCTGAGGTACATCCTAAACAAAACACAGGCCGAAATAAGACCTCACTTGTAAACAGCTGAGACGGCCGGTCGTGGAACCGATCCAGCTACGCCCACATACATATGCAACTTCACAAACACACCCCTAAACACAGCACAACACCAAAAAAAAAAAAAAAAAAGATGGCCATAAAAAGAATCTCAACCGAGACCAATCCTGGCAGGCCGTCGAGAAAAGCTGGCAGAAATGGCCAATTCCGACTGCCTTCGTTTGGTCGAATTCCACTGTTCCTTCGTTGGTCCGAAAATCACGGTCGACCGTGTTTGTCGATAAGTGATCGAAATCACGGATACGCCACCCACTACTAGTCAATCGATCATTTCCATGCATATGTTCGATTGTAATTTTGAATGTTGGAAATATTTATGGTTTTGCTCACTGTCCCAACTCTTTTGTCGGGGTACAAATCGGACATTGCCGATTCAAGTATTTTTTCTAGAGAATATGTAAACATATAGCATCTGTTGCTTTTATACATTGAGAAGGCGTGTTTTGTGCATATAATAAACGTGATAGGTATTTAAATGGATTTGTTAAAACGAGGGAGCTCAAATATCAATTTCACAGCAGGTGCCCAACTCTTTTCTCGGCACTGTAGATGGCTGGTTGCCTGAAAACTATTGCTATGAGAATTTTAAATGAATTTTTATATGTATCTTATACGTAAAATGCCATCTTCTGTGGCTTTCAAACCAACATAAACAGTAGCTGTATACGTTAAAGTAGCTTACTTCTAAGACAAGCTGCAAGCCAAAATATCATGTTTACTGAGCTAATAAGAATTCATCTTTAACCCTGGGTAACGTTTGGACTTGATATTTACTGATATGTTAAAGACAACAAGTTTTGAAAGATTGGTCCAGTGGAGAAGCCTGTCCGGTAACCTCTTTCTCTCAGTGTTAAAGCTCAAAAGTGGGATGTACCGCAGGGTGGCAAGGGGACAACGCCATTCAGTCGGTCTGTGTGTTTTTCGCATCCATTGGGACTAACAAAAAACAAACAGTTCGATAGCTGATTATAAAGATCAGTTATACCATCTGGATATTAATACGTCTCTAGTGAGGTGCCTCAGAGTTCAGTTTCGGGTACGAGAAGAGAATTAGATACAAGCTGATACAACTTGGCATGCAAAACAATATATTTACTTTCGCCGAGTTTTTATAACCTCCGTTTATACACTAAATTCCGTTATTTGCATACGATGTTGATTCTAGCGATAAACCAGGTGTATCCTGATTAAATAGATAGCTTAAATAATTTATAATGTGTCAGAGCTGTGGAAGAAGTAATGTTATTGCGATTTATTTTCCTATGACATGAAAACCAAGAAGCACAAAGACAATCTAAGAAGGAGGATAACTGAAGTACCAAGGAATTTTGCTGAGATACTGAGAAAAAGAAGAAAATACCTTATTGTCAGCAAGAAACAAACTGGAACAGAATTGTAGTTTCTAGAAGGAAAATGGCCTCCAAGCATCTCGAAATATAAGAAGAACATTTTCACAAGATTAAAGGTGAAAATGAAAAAAATGGCTTACTCAATCTTAAGATCTAAACACAAAAAAACGGTTGTGAGAAGGTAATAAGCAAAGGATGGTGTCTAAATCGGGGACCTTGTCAAAGAATGGAAGTCAGCCTCTGCTGAATATCACAGAAGTTCAGCTTCCTCCATGCCAGAACAAAGCCTGAAGATACACTAAGAGTTAACGCCGTGAAATATTAGTATTCTTCAAGATTAATCAATTAGTTTAATATTTATTTATCATCAGTATAATGTTACATTAAACAATGGATATTTAACATATGAAATTGGAAAATTTCACACCTTTTCGTTTTCTAATGTATTTAGTATACACGAAAGCTTCAGGTGACAAACTTTACAGGTTTGTAATCACACAGCCATCAACTTTGCCAAAATACTCTGGGTTGTCAGGTGTTTTTCTGATTCACTACATATTTTAATATCTCAAGGTTCACTGGCATATTAGATGCTTTTCTGAAGACCTCTTTGGTAAAGAGGATATTACTGTAGTTTGGATTGGTCAGTGCACATTTGGTAAATTGTCTTGTACAGTTTGATGTTCTGTTGACCATGAACGCTCCAAGATCACGTGTTATCGACAGGATTTATTTAAATGACAAAAAAGAAAAGTCCTACGATCAGATTCTATAGCACGCTGCTGAAGACGATGCATTATTTATATGCCAATGCAAATGATAATACATCGGGCAGACAAAAAAAAACACCTGCTTAAGACTGTGAAAAACTCAACAAGGTAAAAAACTTGCTTTTGGCGATTCTATTAATTGTTCTGATATATTTGGTCTTCGAAATCTTATTTAAAATCTGTAATTTAATAATAATAGAATAATAGAGTGATAACCAATGCAGCGGAAGCTTATTACCGTTCTGTTTTATTTAGGTATTAAACGAAAACAGTAATTACATTGTCTGGCTATCGCAGATTCGGTAGATACCAACAGAGGACGCGACCTCCACGAACAAACTTCATCTCTAGACACGCACCCTGATTCCAATCGATTGTTTGCCACCTTTCTTTCTTCTTTAAACATTATGCCTTTATTTGCCGTTGTTCTGTTCAGTTGATGGATCCTGGCATGTGAAAACAATGTTAAAGATCACCGAATCTTTGTGTCAATTGGTTAAAAATATGCACTGTCTCTCCAGCCATCTTAACATTTCTGGCGACCGTCGTAGAAAGAAATAGTAGTACATACCAGCTGATGGGGTGATGGTGATGGTGATGGTGATGTACCGTATCATGTTTTCTTAATATGTTACGGCATATGTTTTCAGAAATGGTCGTGCCGAACGTGTTGGCTGTGCCCGTAGACGTTATGTGAAGTCCGGTTTTTTCTCGAGTGAATTCAACTTCTTACCAAGACAGGAAATGCGAGTTTTTCTCTTTTTGTTGTTGCTCGGAACTAAACGTCGGGAGAAGTGAAAGAGGGAAGGAGACAGCAAGATCACGCAGCATCAGTACGACGACAAGGCCTGCCAGGACAAGGACAAGGGCGACCAAACGGAGGCGTTATCACTTCCGGTGGTTCGCGGGTGGCTGTCGATTTTTCTAGTTTATACACTAAAGAAACCGAAGTGAAAAGAGTTATTTCTTTGTAAGTTATAGCACGAGCGAGAGTGCGGGTGGGAGATCGTGGTACCGTGAAACTGCAGGTGGCGCTGGCAGCCAGGGTGAGACCAATAAAGGCCGCCAGGGGCCTATTCTGACCAATGGCCTTTAATTAATTACAGACAAAGCTTTTTTTTTTTTTTTCCAAGAATCTCACGTACGCAAAATATAATTTGCTTCTGCTAGGGATGGGAATCCAATTAAAACCCGTCCGCGTGGGTTGTTTCATCCTGGCTACTTATTAACCTTTGTGGTATTGCTGTTATTTAACAGGTGGCGGTAGAATTCCTCTTGTGGAAGGAGTCTTTAAGTAGTGTTAAGAAGAGAAGAGCTGCCGTTCTAGACTTTCCCCACAGAAGAAGAGATAGGCACTAAAGTTATCCATGTTCGATCACGGAATGTACCTGATGAGGCTTGCACCGTTACGCACGTGCGAAATGATTGACTTTGCTTTTCAGCGGTGGAAACAGCGGCCGTGAAGACAGGAGGCCACCGGGAGCTGCCACACACATCCGTAAACCAGTTCAAGGTCGATCGGGGGGGGGGGACGACTTCAGAGGCTGATCACTATTTGTCGCTTTCGGTCCGGCGAAGCGGACCTTCAGCACCCACTGAATATTCCGGAAAACTCCAAACAACTCCAAATAAGATAATGGACTTCACTGCCGACCAGCTCTTTCTCTTGGCGTTATCAGCAGCGAGCAAAGATGCTCAGCCATGTACCGCCGTCGAGAGAGAGAGAGAGAGAGAGAGAGAGAGAGAGAGAGAAGAGAGAGAGAGAGAGACGTCAGAGAGAGATGAGAGAGAGAGATATGGAGAGATATGACGTCATTACAGAGAGAGGAGAGAGCGAGAGAGAGAGAGAGAGAGAGGAAGAGAGAGATATGACGTCATTACAGAGAGATGGAGAGAGAGAGATATGAAGAGATATGAATTACAGAGAGAGAGAGAGAGAGAGATAACACCGTCATTACAGTGGATACACCCATTGTCCACTTGTAATTCTTTTATTACTTTTTGTTGAGATTCTTTTCAGTCCTTAAATTTATTTGCATTTTACGCATTTCCTGGATTGAAGAGTGCTACGTTAAGATAAGTTGTGCGGATCATGCTGTGAATAATATTAGTTTAGAAATATCTTTAACCAGCGTAGTTCGGAAGTTGTGAGTGTTTGGCTTTGACTTGTTGAAAGTAGATAGAATAATAGAAAATGGCTGGGTAGCTAAACAGTAAAATGGAAACAAATTAAAAGAAAATAGAAGAAGGCATACAAAGTGCCACATGTACTCAAAGTGTATTAAAAGCACTTTCAGTGTTTTAACAGTTATTGGTACCCTTAGTAATTCGACTATTAATATTCATGGTGTTCATTATATTTTCTACGATAAACTGGTGGCCAAGACCCGAGCCCACTTTTAATTTTAGTTTAGTCTCTGACCGCGCTGTTCGGATGGAGAGATGAACAGGTGCGAGTGCGTCTTCGTGCCACCAGGGCGCGCGGTCCCAGCTGACGACTGACTTGGGTCGCTCTCTTGCCGCGGCCGGGCCGACCTCGCCAAGCCTCTGGTGCGCACGACGGCCTCGAGTCTCGCTGCCAGCAAAACCATCTGGTTTTGTATACAGACGCGGGTCCGATCGATTGCGTCGCGTCTACGTCAGGTCGCGGGAAGAAATCACGGAAGTTCTTTTGTTTTTTAGTTAGTTTCTTTTTTGTAACGTAGAACATTCTCGTTTCGGAACAGCCCCCCCCCCCCACGTGACATCGGAGACGGACACGAGTTGGGGGGGGCATTAGAAGAAGATCACGCCAGCTGTCAGTTCGGACGGGCTGCTTGTTTCCGCATCTACTGACCGACTTAAACGACTTGGCGTTCGCCATGGCGACGGGGGCGACCTTCGGAGAAACAAACAACAACAACAGCAGCAGCAGCAGCAACAGCAGGCCCCTACCGGCGGCGAGAGCGATTGGCCGGATCGATTTACGCCCGTAGAAATTCTCCCGGGTCCGCGCGAAAAAAGCCCCAATAGCGTGCTGGGGGTTTTCTTTCCTACGCCTCTCTGTCCTCCTGGCCTCGGCATTTAAACTGCGGAAATAATTACGAAGGTTAACCAGAGTCTCTGCCGGAACTTTCTCTAATGGCCGCTATGTCTGATTCGTGTCTCACTTTAAGAAAAACAACAACAAACAAACCCGCCACGCTTAATAATAAAACAGCAGTAAAAAACAAAACACCACGGTCACAAGTAAAATATAATTTACCGGAGAAAATCCCATTTTAGCTAACGGACATAATAAATAAGCTCATAAAGTAGCGGTCTCTTTAAAAACTAGAGTATAGTGTCAAATCTAAACCTTGCCGTTCGTCATCTACTGAGCCATTTCCAGAACCTGCTGCTTGTGCTGTTATTTTATAGGTGTTTCAGCTCCTTTAGGGTAGAATTGCTCCGAGAAAGTAATACGAATACAGGCTGGAGGGGTGGAAGGCTGTCTGCAAAGGTCCGCTCAATGTATACAATTCCCTCTGTTGTCGTGGTATGGATAAGCCGAAAGATATCACATTAGACCAGTAACTGCAAAGATACTGCATAATTACACACAGAAAGTAGCTTAAGTCGACAAGTAAAAGGATAAAACGCTAGAGGTTAAAATCAAACGACAAAGCGCCAAACGACGTTTTTATTGAAATATTTAAAACAGTTATCAATGTAAACTTATACTGCGACAGCTCGATTTATTTCCCTCATTTAAGGACATTTTTCAGAGAAACTTCTGATGACAAATTCACCACACTCCCTCCTTTGTAAAGAAATCAGGAAACATTTGCTTATTTGGTCACGCTAAGGCAAACATGAACCTCCTCTTTACGCATGGAAAACATTTATGAGAAATAAGTTTGTCTTTCACTCCAGAAGTATATTTAGAGTACCGAGGTTAGGGCTTCCGGTTGTGCGTCTCTCGCAGGAACAGAATACAAAGACAATAAATTCCCGGTGTCAGTGTGTAAGAACATGGACTTACCACTCGCCAGAAGACCGTTTTTGAACACTGTTTCAAGCAGGAATAATTCTCGTGCGGGACTCTGCAGCCTTGTTCAGGGCTTCCAGGTGAAATTCTCACCTGACGGCTTTACAGACTGATCAAAAGCTTATCGGGAATCGACGGATTAGGTTGGACTGTCAGCGCCACCTTTGTTAGACAGACCAATTTTAAAATCTCTGTTTGTGCAGATGTCTTTTCCCCCTAGCCATTGGCTGCTGCTGCTGCTGCTGCTGCTGCGAATTTTCAGATCTCTATGAGGCTCAGATAGATCGTTTTAAGAAATCGGTTAGAATGATCGACATGCACAAAGTCCAGTGGGCGTCTGGTAATCTGGCCACTACCAGATATTGCCCACTCTTAACGAACACAAATAGGCAATAACGGGAAACCGAAAATATGTATTTAGTATCTGGGGAAATAATTTCCAAGGACCTTGTTTAAGTGCCAGCTGTAAAAATGGAGTTCACCTAACTCTATTGAAAAACCATCAAATTAGAAAATATGAAAAAAATAGTTAATTTTACAAAACCATACCAGTAAAATGATCTTGACGATTACTAAGATGAAACTGTGCTGGTCGTCTAGTGTGGTCATCGAATCTTGTAATGTGAGCGAACAGCTGCGAGTAATTAAAATCACGTGTTTTTTTTTGCACACATTAATATATTATTCAGAAAGACAGGTTAATGTGATGAACAGATTAGTAGGTCTGTTACCCTTTTTAGAAATGATTTCAATTAGTAAATTAAAGCTTTGGGCCACGTATAGTATGAAACAGCAGAGCTCAAGAACAAGCGTAATCGAATTAATGGTCTTCAAAACAACGAATTTCAATTATATCAAATAATGACAAGAATGAAAAATCACCTCGTTTAAGATTTGCATTTCATATCTGAATTTTTACGCAACGGATAGAGAGAGAGAGAGAAAGAGAGAGAGAGAGAGAGAGAGAGAGAGAGAGAGAGAGAGAGAGAGAGAGAGAGAGAGAGAGAGAGAGAGAGAGAGAGAGAGAGAGAGAGAGAGAGCTGGGAGAGCGAGAGCGATAGATGGAGAGACGATGAGAGAGAGAGCGAGAGAGAGAGCTAGAGAGAGATGATGAGAGAGAGAGAGATGGAGAGAGAGAGAGAGAGATAGAGAGAGAGAGAGAGATGGGGAGAGAGAGAGAGAGAGAGATGGGGACTCAGATGGAGATCGAGGAGTGTGAATCAAATTTTTAATTAAGTGATCTCATCTCAACAGGCTGTATAGATTTAATGTGTTCACCTAACACCTCGGCAATTTTACTGCAGCGAAGGAAATCGCTTTGCCGGGTTGGGATGTGAGACTTGCTGGCCTCAGGAACCGACAGAGATCATTTACGCCTTCATGAGCTTCCTGGAAAAGTAATCAAAGATTACAGGTGATCGATAAGGCAACAAAAATATTTGTCAGCTCAAAGCAAATAAAAAACGCATAAACTTTAAAGAGAAGAGGAAGGAGGAGGAGGAGGGAAGGTAAAGAAGAGCGTTTTAATGCAAACAATAAATCAAACAGCGATGTTTTCCCCTATAATAAATACAAAGCTGAAATTAAGCCGAAACGATAAGAAACTATGCTTACAAGTTGTTTTTTTCATCCTTGTATTAGTAAAAGTAATTTGAAATTAAGTAGGCAGGGTTAAGGTGAGAAAAGTTTAAAAAGTAAAGGCCAATTACGCTTATAATAACCTCGCCGAACGCCAGTGCGGGAGGGAGGGTGTTAACCTTGTGCTAGGTAATTTAAACGTCGGAAAGAGGTTAATGAACGGGTGCTGGGTGCGGGGAACCTACACGTGCGGGCAGAGAAGACGTCGGCGTAATCTGGCAATAATCCGCTGGAAGCTGATCGCGAACCTCGCGGGTCCGGTCTGAGAATGGCTCTAGCACCAATGACATCGGCGGCTTTCGCCGCGCAACGGTCTTGGGGGGGGGGACAGCCAAGTACTGCAGATGGAGAATGTTCCTAGAGGTGGGCAGGAACTCGGTTACGTTCACCACGTGTCTGCCCATCCACAAGTCGCCCTTTATTCTATTGCTCTGCAACTGGCAGCACCAGGGATAGACCCAGGCTTGGCCAACTTTGTGGTGCGACGTTTCATATCGATGCGGACAGATAAAGGTCACGTTATCTATGGAATCGATAAATGACAGGAACTCAGAGCGCGACAATGGCTGAAATCGGGAAAAAAGCAAGGCTGTACAACGAGTTAGCCTAGACTGATCGGCCGGCACTGTTGCGCACCTCAGCAATTCTCGGAGCCTGCTGCTGAAAGAACATCGCATATATTGAAGTTATATCTTTCTATCAGAGGAATTACGACTCAATATGTTACTCGCTAGATATGGTGCCCGATTCTAGTGATGTCCACATAAGCGGTTTGTAGAGTGTTTCGCTAGATGGCCCACATTTGGCGATGGCAGAATCATAGTATGGACTGCAGTCACCCAGTGATTCGTAGGAAAAATCTGACTACACACCTGGTATATAGGGCCTGGTCTGCTAGGTTCTCTTTCGGCAGTAACATGGACTGAGTAGTACAGCTCATTAGCAACAGCATCCGTCTACATGGAGCATGGCTGAGATGAGGCAGACTGTGGTGTTCGCTTGTCAAGATTATACATTAACTCTCATTTTCACCAGCCTGTTACAGTTTCTTTTCCGCATTTTTTTTCACCAAGAAGAGGAGGAGGAGAGAGAAAATTCCTTTAATTTATTTTAAGTTTCTCTCTCCCCACACCCCAACTCCTTTGAAACTTTGTGAGCGCACATGAATCTGTTTCCAGCTCCCTTATGAAGCGCAGGATGACACTGGGGAAAAGTCTATTATTGTAATTCGATCGATCTCAACAAAACTGCTCGATGTGATTCTGATGTATCAAACTGGCTTTAACACTCACCAGTGTCCAATTGACACTTGTTTCTTTCGACAGCTGGCGCCAGCTGAAGGTTCTGTTACGTAATACGAGCTGCCAGTACGACTCAACCATCTAATCAATCTGACGATAGTATAGCTTTTCGCGTGACGTCTCCTATATTAGTTGATACTACGATCAGCAGCGTAGATCCGTGTCTTCATACCAAATGACAGATGAAGACATATAATCTGTGAAGAACTCAGCCTGTTTTTGACGAAACATTATTTATTTATATATAGATTTCAATTTGTCCTGCAGGTTTTACTGATGATTCACAATTGTGTTTATCATGACATATGGCTGGTGAGTGTCTTAATGCGCTTCACCTTACGATACGCAAGCTGTTTCCATAGAAACATACCCTCCATTGTTGTCTTCATCATAAAGACTAATTAAATTCACCGCATCTTTCTGCGAGAGGAAGACGCTGTGATGCTGTTCCTTGCTTCGGAAAAAAATTCTGCTTGAATGTATTTTTAGAATAAGAACTTTCTTTGTTTCTAGTTAGAGTTAAACACCAATCTGTTGTTTATTATTAATATTGATGTAAATAATGTATGTGATGCTAAACAGATAAGGCTGAAGCTACTCCTATCTCTGCACATCTTACTGCGTGATTATCATTAATTTTCATAGACCCCAAAGGGTTGATCATCTCATTCAGAATGAAAGTTGCCTTACAAAGTAATTATTGTAGCTATGTCATCTCCAGATCATTTACCGATTAAACAATAGTTGACAACACTTGATTTGGAATGTATTAGCAATTAACATTTTATTATTACTATATGTAAAAAAGTTGGTAAAATTAGTTTTTTTACATCTTATATCAAAACATTAAGTTGATATTTATGATCAATAAGATTAGCTTATCCACCGTCGCCATTAGTATTAGCTTACTAACCATCGTCTTTAGTATTAGCTTAACCGTCGCCATTAGTATTAGCTTACTAACCATCGTCTTTAGTATTAGCTTAACCGTCGCCATTAGTATTAGCTTACTAACCATCGTCTTTAGTATTAGCTTGCTCATCGTCGTCTTAGTATTAGCTTAACCATCGTCTTTAGTATTAGCTTACTAACCATCGTCAGTAATATCACCATATTTACCATCGCCATTAGTATTAGCTTACTAACCACCGTCTTTAGTATTAGCTTGCTCATCATCGTCTTAGTATTAGCTTAACCATCGTCTTTAGTATTTGCTTACTAACCATCGTCAGTAATATCACCATATTCACCATTGCCATTAGTATTAGATTACTAACTATCGTTTTAGTATTAGCTTAACCATCGTCTTTAGTATTAGCTTACTGACCATTGTCAGTAATATTACCTTATTCACCGTCGCCATTAGTATTAGCTTACTAACCATCGTCTTTAGCATTAGCTTAACCATCGTCTTTAGTATTAGCTTACTAACCATCGTCTTTAGTATTAGCTTGCTCATCATCGTCATTAGTATTAGCTTTCTAACCATCGTCTTTAGTATTAGCTTGTTTACTATCATCACGAAAATTAACTGTTTATAATTATCAAAAAGATTAGTTTATTTGCCATCTTCATTAACAATAGTTTGTGTGCCAGTGCCACTCAGATTATCTGAGTAACGATATCATTCAAATTATTTTGTTTATTTATACATTATCCCCGAAATACTAGTACAATCACTGCTGGTTTTCATAAGACTAATTCTTTAAAAATAAAAACAACCTATTTTGTTATGATTAGCGTGTTGGATATTAGCGTTTTCCGCTTTACATTATCCCAGAAATATCTGCGTGGTCAACATTCGATTGTTTAAGATTACCATTTCGCTCTTAAGTGCTGCAAATCTGATAAGACTGGTTCAGAGCCAGTCAACCAAGAGTGTCAGAAACAGCTTCCGATCGATACGTTTGTCTGTAACACCTTAGAAACCGTTTCATAAATCCAACATTCTGGCTAAACAACATCCGAGAACTGCAAAGAATTTACTTGTTTTGTCTGGGTCAGAACAAGCTGTTGAACAGAAGCTCGTTTTCGGTAGCCGTGAAGTCTGAATTATGAAAGCTGGCGAAGATGGAAGACCCAACTTGATGACATCGCGATTCCTGCTCAGAAAAGCTTGACGGATGGGTAACGGTCATTAATGGCACCAAGAGCATTTTGTTAACAAGTTCTCGAACCGTTAGTATCGCTAGGTTTAAATCAGTGTTCCGTAGCGGAAACCCGATTCGTTATCGCTTAGCTCAAGACATTACAATGTTGAACCGTTCTGCTGTAGGAGAAATCACAACGCTTGCGTATGTTCAGAACTCTCCAACCTAGGAGACGTTGCGGAAATTAATCCTGAACATCCGGACATTCTCATTTGAAGTGCACAGCCTCCAATAAATTTCTCTATATTGCCTTTCTTTTTATTGGCTAAAAACCAATCGGAAATTCTAAAACCTAAAAAGACTATCCCTAAACAAAGCAACGACACTATCTCGCAATCCTGTTTTATTTTTATTTTTATTTTAAAGCTGAACGGTGTTCAGAATAATTTAATGTTTTCATGTCCTTTTATCTTGCACCGTCATTGTTTAAGGGTTAACGAACATCTGAGTAAGGACACATTCTCAAGACAGTCGTTGAAGCCATTCTTTTCGCTTTCTTCAATTTCAGATCCAAAGCAAAAGTCATTATTATGTAACACAGGGGCCTCTAACATCGTGAGGAAAGTGGGAGACCCACGGTCAAATTTCTTGACAATCCGCAAGATGTCCCTATACTTTAAATCTGCATGAATTGTTTTGTGGCGTTAATTTGGATCTTTCCTTTCGTCTTAGATATTCAGTAAATAAGAGCAAAACGGAGATAGACTTGGATTTTAAAATTTTGTTTTTTTTTGTGTGTGCGTGCGAGAGAGAACAAGCTATTTTAGACCTGATCTAAGAAGTAGAACAATGGCAAACGATATGGTTCTTATAAAACACACGTAAACAACGCGAGAACGCATCTCTAGTTTGCAATGTAAGCGGTTAAAATCCCCGATAATCTACTGACCAATGATTGGATGTTTTGTACATCCTTCCAGAAGCACTTTGGCTGGATCTCTGAAGTGACTAGCCGGTTAATGAAGAACTGTTTCGGAGTCTTCGAGGAGAACGCACAATTCCAGTTTACAGCTGAATACTAAAGAATCGAGCTCACGACGAACAACAAAGCCCATTAGAGAAGTTCCTTTTACTCAAACTAGAAAATAAAAGACTTTTTTTGGTAACGCTGGACAAAATCTTAAAATGATGACTCAGTGATGACAAGAAAAGCCCCATATTTAGGTGATGTTTACTGGCATTGACATATAAACTGAAATCTACATGCCATTTACTGACAATCAATCATAAAGCGGATCTGTACACGACATTGTTTTTTGGATTTACTGAATAGATGGACTTTACACTACATTTACTGTTAGAGATGGACAATATCTACATAGAATCTCTTTTGTTTTTTTTTTGTATAAAGGTTAACTGTACACTACATTAACTGGGATTTGGTATTAAAAGTTGATTATGCAGATATTTACATAAGTTTACTGACAGGTGAACCATGCACTAAATTTAATTGGCTTCAGTAATAAAATAAAAGTAGACTTTAAATGTCAGTCATTTGCTTTCTTTACATAAAGTTTCCTGAGATTTATTGATATACACTAGCGGACAAAAGTTTAACAACGATGGTAGAACAAACATAAAGGGACACGTAAAATACGTAAAGATAAATACTCCAGCCTGGGCACTGATCGAAAAGAAATTTCTTGTTGTCTGGATTGACACACATGAAAATGATCGGTAGTAGAATATTTTGCATACGCTTGCTTTTCCTATACTAAACCAAAATTTGAAGCGCTAATGTCAACTGCTTGCATTTGTGGGTTTTTTTTCCCCCGGTAAAACAATGAAATTTAAACTAACGCATAACCTCTTTTTCAGCTTTCTACAACGGCCTTTTATCTATCCTGGAAGTTGTACGAACAAAGGGGGCGGCTACATAGAACGTAATAGAAGTGGCAGACCGACGAGAAATCAAACGTCTGTCCAAAATAAACCTGCCACAAGCCGTCCGTTTGCATTTTAAGTAATTCGTAGGATCTGAAAATCGCTGCGAGAACTGTCCAGAAACAGCCTCGTGGTTTCGAATCGACGAACCGTGTTGCTGCTTCCCTAAACAATCGAAGGGGCCGACTTCAGTTTGCTAAGGACCGTCTTTATTGGAGCCGGAAATACGGCCGGTTCGCTCTGATTCAGTGAATCACAGATCAGGAAATTCCAGTTCTAAAAGAGGCCGGCTCAAAGTCTTGATTTGAATCCAATAGAGAATTTACAAACTGACAGAGAAAAGGGGGCTGTTGAGATTTAAAAAAAACAACAACGACACCAAAAACACAACAGCTCAGAAATTTGAATCAATTCCGAATTATTCAGTCAACCTGGGCCGATATTCGTCTTGTGGACTTCGGTCGTAACCGCTGTCGGAGTGTAACAGACGCTGATGCGATGCCATCTAATACTTTTTTTGATCTGTTTATCCCACGTAATCGCTGAAAATTGGATTTTTTTTTTTTTGACAAAATTTCGAATATTTTCGATTCTCTCTTAAGCTCTCGTCGCCAAACGAAATTCCGTCATAATGTAAGGAAAACGAGCGTATGCAAAATATTTGCTACGGATCATGTTGATGTGTAAGTTAAATCGAAACAACGAAGAATTGTTTTCCTATCGGTGTAATGTCTGTGCCAAACCGTTTAATTTTTTTTTACATATCTTACCTGTTGATTTATGTTTGTTCTGCCAGCCTTTAAAAACCTTTTTACTGTCCCTGTAGGTAAACTTTGCATACCATTTACTGGCTTTTATTTATGAATATAAACTCTACTTTTGGTCCATTTTTTTTTAAAAATAGTACGGCGGAACCTAAGTTATGAGTTTCTGTTTTAAGTTCGCCTCTAACTTAGCATCAAGTAAGTTTTCGCTGATTAATAACGACTCTTTTAAAATATTTATAAAGCAAAAAGAAACACAAGTTTCCAAAGACTTAAATGCATATTATTTTGTTTCATAGAGCAAACAGTTAAGCCAGAACAATTAAAATAATAGATATTATTAAAAAATTATAATATTCAACAACAGTATGTTATGACAACAAAAAAAAAAGAAAAGAAGCAAGAATAATGGGACGATTGGACAAACTATTGTCTTAATAATATTTTTATAATGGGAAGAATTTAGCTGATGATTCGTGGAAAGTCCTGAGGTTTCGTGAACTTCTGGACTGAGACCATTAAATACAAACTTCCATAGATGCTAAAAGTTGTTTGTTTGTTGTTTTTTCTTTCTTATCTTGATGGACAGTACCAGGTAGTGACTCGGTTGTCTTTGACAGCGATGTTGAAATTATTTCCACTTTAGAGATTTAACAAAATAGAATAATTTACCCTTTATTACATCTGCAGATTAAAAGAGAGAGAAAAAAAAGCACTTGGTTTTAATTCTCTTGTTAAGAATATTGTAACAGGTTAAAGGAATTACTCGGAATTTTTACTTGAAAATGCGGCGAAGAATTATTCCGTTCGGCTTTTTTTTTGTAGCTGTTCGAAGATAGCGCGGTGTGGAGATGAAGGCGTCCCCTGTGCCAGCGCACCAGCTACCTTGACGGAATATCCGGGAAAATACGAGCACGCCGTCACTGGATAGTTAGCACGGAAACCACCCCGAATAATGTAATCGACTTCTTTTTTACATACGTGTAATTTATAACATTTTGCATCTAATTTTAGTCCAACACTGAATTTACTTACATCAGAGAAAAAACCCTGGCTCCAGTCTGCCAAAGACCGTTGCAAACGAGCCCTATCTCAGTATAATCCCGACCTACGGAGTGATGGGGCTAATGCGTAAATTAGCAGAGTGTAGCTGATTTCGTCAGTGTGGTCATATATACTGATTTTAAGGATCTGGCGCAATTCTTCCTGGATGGAACATGGTGCGATTACGTCGGGCCAGATAGACGATGCAACGATTATCGAGAGCCCCCGGCTGCCAGTCCTTTCCTGAACACCGGTTTCTGTATACTTTCAAAGTTGTTTGATAATGTACTGTGTTACACCAAGTTCTGCAGCCACATCTCTCTCTCTCTCTCTCCCCCTCTCTCTCTCTTCTCTCCTCCCCCTCTCTCTCTCTCATCTCTCTCTCCCCTCTCTCTCTCCTCTTCTCTCCTCTCTCTCCCTCTCTCTCTCTCTCTCTTCATCTCTCTCTCTTTTCATCTCTCTCTCTCTCTCTCTTCATCTCTCTCTCTCCCCCCTTCTCTCTCTTCATCTCCCTCCCCCTTCTCTCTCTCTCCATCTCTCTCTCTCGCCTCTCTCTTGCCTACTTGCTATTGGTAAGTTTTCGTTGAAGATCCATTCTCTCAATGTTCGGTCATTGTGTCATTTTCGTTCAGTGTATTTAATTAGTATCTATAATTCGCTTTCCCTCTTAAATTAATAACAATTATCGAATTGGCGTAAGAAATGACGAAATATATTTAGTTCGATCTATCTATGGTTATACCTTTCGTTTTCGAGGTTTCTGGAACTGAAACGAACATCAGAATTTACCCACGTCAAATTAACTCAATATCCTGCACATCCATGACGTACTGAAAGTGATTTATAGTCTTCATTTTACAGATCTTACGTCTTCTGTGGATGTTTCAAAAGTACTTAAGAATTAAATTTTCATAATTTCTACTAAATTTATTTACACAGGTAAGTTGTTACAAATAATTTCTTTATCGGTTTGATCAGAATTCTCTCTGTTCGCTTAAATTTTGTGCTTTCACTCTTCAAGAAACTTGATATTAATCCATAACTTTGGAAAGGCCATGTCTCCCATCAAATACCATTTCGGTGAAGAGCAATGAAGAGACAACTTCTTCAAGAAATACTGCATGACATCAAGACAGTTTACAAACGTTTATTTGGCATACTTTCAGAAAGAAAAATTACATAAAATGTTTATCGTGCGTATTGTATTAAAATTTGAAAAGTAAATTTGTAATTATTGTTTCTTATTATTCAGCATAAACCCACACATAATTCTATATTTTTACCAAAATAAGCATTAAGAAAAAAAATTCTTCTCGCGTTGGCTGTAGTTGATATCCCTTATCAGAGATAACCAGGAGGCTTTAGACAAGACTTTTGGAAACTGATTCTCAGTATATGAGAGACGTTCAAATAAAACCCGTCCGGATACCATTGCGGTGATGCCATTATATTTCGGCCGGGTTTCATGTGAACGTGCCTAGAATCACAGCTCTGTTCAATCTTGGGACGATATTTAAAACAAGCTTCGCCTTTGCTTACCTGCAATAAAGTCTAACGGAAGATAAGACGAATAAATAGTTAAATGAATAATAACATGAAATATTCAGAGCGTATCGTTCTGTAGTCTTAGAAACGTCAAAATAATTCAAGGTACGAAATCAGCAGGCAAGCGAAATTGTCACGTGCAAATTCTTTGTCCTGGAACAAAACTTGCAGAAAAATTAAGTAAAGGTAAATCAAACGTATACAATCGCAACTTTCTACTCGGCTCGTAGCAGTTACAGTTGCCGAACTGTTTCGATTGGGTTCAGGTACCGGAACCGCGCATGCGTTTGGCGTAGCATCCCGATTCCGAAGTGTTTCTTTGTATGGAGAGAATTTCTCGGACCGAACTCTTTTTACCAGTAATCTTTTCTGGGAGATTATAAGTGAGTTGTGGGGGGGGGGACTTGCGTAAGTAAATATTCTGGACATAGCGAATTAGTATCTCTCGTAATATGGATGTGCATATTGTTCTACAATTATGCTTCTTCAGTTCCTACTCTGCACTTTACGGATAATAACGGGCATCGCAGCCAAATATGCTACTGGAACCAACAATCAGGCAAGAAACGATCTTACAGGTGAAGCGATGAGCTATACCGAAAGTGTGTTGAGGATATGTGATTTTGGTGTTCTATTTTCTGGTAGAGCGAAAGAAAAACCCGTTTGGCGACTTTCATTACAATACTGGACCTGTTTAACGGAGTATCTACTTTCATTTTAGAGCCCAAGAAAATCCCCTCTTAATCGTCGCCTTAATATATATTATACCTTTGCCATTTTTTAAAAAAAAAATTCTTCACGAAGCTACATCTCTTTGTTAAATTTCAAGTTAAACACCATTATTTTCCTAGAACCATTGGCTCAAAATGACGCATAAGAAAGATGAATTAAACTGGTGGACGATTTTTAAGAACAAAAGATGGATAAGATTCATTCCATAAATTAATTAAAATCAATGTAACCTTAAACAGTAACCATTCATTTCAAGAGAGCATATGAAGTAACTTTTCGGCATTTAATCCAATAAAAAGATGATAAATACAATCTTATGCTCAGCAGTAACAGCGCCATCAGTTAAACCCCAGCCACTTGTATTTTCAAACAATAACGGCCTCTTTGTACTTTGAATTAGTGTAAGTCGCGAGATGCTGAAGCAAAAGTTAAAAGATAATTAAGTCTCCACGTATTTTTCCTCTTGTTTTAAATATCAGCGTAAAGATAATGAGATATACGTCGTCTCTGGCTTGTTTGAACCGAACTCCAGAGTTTCTGTGGACGCCCCTGGATTCTAGCGAATTTCGTCCTTGGTGAGCGACATCACGACAAGCGTGCAGCAGAAAGGCGCCATTGGTATGAGACCCCGCGCCCCCAACCACTAGGGGTGGGGGGGCCAGTTTTTGTTGTGCTTTTCAGAAGAGTGGTGATCGGGAATTTTCCGTCGCCTCAGCAGGATTATATTTCCGTCTGGGCCCCTTCTCTAAACCCCTCGAATGTGATTAGCTGTCCTGGTGGGGAATAGTTGTACTGTAAAGAGAAAATCAAACAAAAGTTCAATTAAATCGGAAAAAGTCCAAGTTTAGAAAGGCGGGGAGGAGGGTAATTAGGAAAAAAACACCTTAAAAGGGGTCGCTTAGGTCGGAGATTCGTGACAGGGGCCTAGTCACGCGCGTGCCAGAAGATCAAGGTGTGTGTGTGTGTGTGTGTGTGTGTGTGTGTGTGTGTTGTCGGGGGTGGATGCGACTTCCGGCGGCTCGCTTGTTAAGACATCAGCCGGAGAGAATTGTAGGGGACGGGTACTTCTTACACGGGTGTGTGTGTGTGTGTGTGTGTGTGTGTGCGCGCGCGTGCACCATCTTCCGCTGGCAACTTCCGGTTTGATGGTACAGAAAATAAAGGATAAATCTAATTCACGTTTGCGCGCGCGTGCACCATCTTCCGCTGGCAACTTCCGGTTTGATGGTGCAGAAAATAAAGGATAAATCTAATTCACGTTTGCGCGCGCGTGCACCATCTTCCGCTGGCAACTTCCGGTTTGATGGTGCAGAAAATAAAGGATAAATCTAATTCACGTTTGCGCGCGCGTGCACCATCTTCCGCTGGCAACTTCCGGTTTGATGGTGCAGAAAATAAAGGATAAATCTAATTCACGTTTCTTATTTTGTTACTCTCCAAACTAGTAATAACAGGTCTCGTTTCCAGAGAGGAGCACCAGCGACCGGTTCCAGCGCAAAAAGATATGGGGTTTTTTGTTGTTGTTGTTGTTGCTCTCTCGCTCTCAGAACGTGGAAACATCAGAAAAAACAACAACAACAACAACATCAACGTGTAATTGAAAAACCGAAAGGGAATTCTTCCGCCTGCAAGGCTTTTTTCTGTCTCTCCTCCTCTGCTTCGAACACGAATTAAAACCCGAGATCATTTACTGAGCTCTACGTACAAATTGAAGTAATTGCGTCTTGTAGCTCTTGGGCGATATTTAACCCGAGGTTAAAGCAAAATAGAAACCAGAGATAAGGTCTTCACCAAAAAAACAAACAAACAAAAAATAAATAGATAAATAAATAATTGATTTCTCTTTATTTTGTGGGCATTAAAAAGGAGATCGAACTGGTAGCGCCATTTCTTCGTCTGCCATTGTAAATTTAAGAAGATAATGCGTTAGGATGAAGCTTGGCACCGACCGTACTCGAGCCTGAGTGGTAGCGGTATCCCACGCACTGTGCTATATCCCAGGCGAATTTCTGTTGAACTTTTCCTCCTTTTAATATCCACGCTCACGAAATTCTTTCTTTTTAATCTACTACTTCCTCTTCCTTGCTGTTTTCTGTTTTTTTAATGCCATGACTAAAGTTTCTAATGAACAGAGCAATCGCCGAACAATTCCGCGTTTTAATTACCGAAATTCTCTAATCAATCGATCGACTGATCTCGCGATGCTACCAGAAGGACCAATAGTCTAAAATCTTTTGATTTCCTCACTTTCACTTTCACAGCTAACTACCTTCATTCTTCTTAAGTTCTGCTGTCGGCGCTATCACTTTGGAAACTACTTACGTCAAATCTCCTTTCAACGAGAACAAGCCGTTTATTTATCTGTTGTAATGGCTGAAAAGGAAAGCTCAGCGCACTCGCGCGAGAGCGCACCGGCAGGCTTCCGGTTTTAGTAAAGGAAGAGAAAGGACAGACACACTGATGCGCAAAAAACAAAACAACAAAAACAACGACGAGGCCTGACAACTGCAATTACCAGACTGTACCAGTAGGAAATTAAAGACAGCTTTTACCGAAAAACGATCAGGTTTACTTAAAAACCAAGAATCAGCTTGGGAACAGGAGGCGAAGCGAAGAGCAGGCAGCGCAGTTTGGCTCCCGACTTTGATGAATCGTTCGAAACTTAACTCTGAAGCGGTTCTTCTTCGCGAAGATGATCTGCGCACAGGTAGCAAGTCGTCAGTTACTGTCATGTAGCCGAACCGTTTACTTCCGTCACGATCCTAAGATGAAGAATTTAATTTTAATTATTATTATTTCCTTTATTTGAACACGTAGATGTGGAGTTTCCACTTTACAATAAAAAACATCTAGTTTATATTTAAATTTAAAATAATTGCTTGCTGACTCTGTCGAAGAAGATTTGCTAGAAACGCTGCCTATTCCTATGTCTAGTATTATGAGGCGGAATTGGGTGGTACATTGGGGAAGATCTGCGTATTGTTAACAAATAATGCATAAAGATTTCTACACAAATTGCTCGATCATACAGGTAAGAGTTTAGAAGAGAGTTTCAGACAGTTTCGGTTTCTGTATGATAGGATCGGACAAAAGCGGTATTGTGGAGACAGATTCAGGGTTCAAATAAGATAGGAAGGGAGAAATCGGCTTCTGTGATACAGGGAAACTTGATTTGGCTTGGTACATCTTTCGGGAATTCTATCCGGCTTTCAGTACAAAAGATGGCAATGCAATACCCTGGGAGTGAGCTGGAAGGAATAGTCAAACGGCGAGAGATGCTGGCTGGTAAGAAACTGCTTCCTTTTATGTTGGTAAATTGATAGGCTTATTTTTTTTCTTTCTGTTTTTGAGAAATTTTGTGAGAGAATGGTAAAGGCGAGACGTCCAGATTCGATGCACGCCTTGGGTCACTCGTCACGGATAGACATCTGCCGGAGAATGATGCTAAGAGAAGGGAAACTAGACAAGAGAGGCCGTATTGTTTAGAAGAACAACGATCAAAGTCACCGCTGTCCTCTGTGGGTGGTGGACCGACGAAGGTAACCCGGGCTAGCATCCCTCAGCACCAGCGAAAACAAAGGCGAGAGAAGCAGAGGTCTAAACGCAGACTCCTAATATTTAGTCTACTCGCTGCCGCTAAGTTTGTGGTCGTTAATTTGTTTTGATCTCGAGGGATACCACCGGCTTGTATGCACACTCCATTGTGTGCAACCGTTTTATCAGAGTCCAGGGTTTTCATCTTTGTTATTTATTGGCTCGTGTTTCTGGCAAGGAATCAAATATCGGAAGAGACAAGCGACGGTTTGTAAAACCATCATTTAGCGTAATCACTCCCCCCCTTCTTTTCTTTTTGTTTTGCCTTGCTATAAATTGAAATCTTATGCATTTTCAAAGGACTGGCGTTGAGATTAAAGGAGATTTTGTTATTCGATTCCATTAACTTGCACCGGCACTCGATATCTCTGCTGCCACATTTGAGTTCTGATTCTAAAATGGACGATCAAAAGACTTGTTTTAAAAAAGAAATGAAAATAATTCAGCAATTCCGAAATGCTATTGCGTTTTAGTGATGATGATGCATTCACGTCTGACTTGCATTATTGTTCTATATAAACGTATATATTTAAAAGGGACTTTCCTTTGTGCGAAGCGACCCGCAGCGCGCGGAGTCAGATATGTTTTCATATCTCTCATAGCGCCATCTGCCGAGAACTAATCCATTTAGAAGGTGACCGGCCGCCGCCGCTGTTGTTGTTGTTGCTGAAGATTGATGATAAGACGAAAGACAAACGGGATGCCTCTGCACTGAATGATTACATACAGTGGATTCAGAAAATATGGTAAATCTGACGTTGATGTTTCCGCATGAGGTTCCGAAGGCGTCAGCCAGATATCGCGTGCACACGTGGAATGTTCTGGGCTCGTCGCCTTCAGCTCCTTCTCCACTGTTCGTGTTCGGGGTTAATTCGATTCCTCGGCGAGAGCGCTATGCTAATTCCTGCTAACCGTGCGGGGCCTTCTAGACTTCTGTCGCCGGAAAACCCCCAGAGTTTCCGGCACGATACTCGACCATGAAAAGCCGTATTAGTCCTAAGCCGGCGAGGAGAACAATCTGTCGTTACGTTAAAACGTTTTCAGCAACCCCAACGCTCGCATCCTCCCTAGAAAGAAAAAAAAGGATGGGGGGGCATCTCAAAATATACCCTTCGGCCCCTGTTTTGGTCAAATTATAGCAGAATGGGAGAAAAACATACCCCGCCATTTTCTTGTTCCGCGTAGCTTGGTGGGCGCAGCGAAGATCTCCTGCGTCTCCTCGGATGGCTGGCTTTACTAGCGAGCTGAAAGGATAAAGATGGAGAACAGAATAAAAGAGAGAACCGGGGTGGGTGGGACTGCACCGGGTTAAATTACTCGTCGCGGAGAACGTCTCGGAGATTGCGTCCCGGCTGTTATCTTCCCATCGGCTAACCTGTGTTTATCAGGGGCGGGCGCACGGAAGAACGGGAAGGGACACTGAGCGGAATTACCTTTTGATAATAGTCCAATCAAGAAGGTTAAGTGATATCGATCGCGGACGCTCTTCTACTTGTCTTCCCAAAGCATCGGGATATTTTTTAAAAAGTATTTGCTTATATATATATATCAGAGAGAGAGAGAGAAAAGAGAGAGAGAGAGAGAGATGACGTCATTACATAGAGGTGACGTCAGTACAGAGAGATATGACGTAAGTACAGAGAGAGAGAGAGAGAGAGAGAGAGAGAGAGAGAGAGAGGAGAGTATGTGTGTGTGTCTGTGTGTATTGGAGAAGCAAACAAAACATCAATCTATATATATATTTAAGCATTTTTTTTCCTAGTTCTAAAAAGACTCCCATTTACTGGCTATGGTACCGTGTCATTCAGCAATGAAAACTGACCATGTGATATTTAATGACAAATTTCCCAGTGAAAAAAAGAACCAAATGTGGCTGCGTTTCTTTTAATAAAACCCTAGCAGTTTCGAGAACATTGGAAGCCATCGTGGCTAATACAAGTGTTCCCGGGGAATAGAAATGTTTATAAACAGATTTTCAGATTGCTTTACACTGTAACCATCGACTACATTAGCTGGTGAATGCATTTTATTTCTTAATTCTATAGATGGCGAATACTCGCCGATAACGAGGCGCACCGAGGCCTTAGAACAACTCGCAATTATGATCTCCGCTGTCAGTAGACGCAGATGACCGAAAGGAATGTTTTTGTTGCCGTCCAAACGCTGTCATCTCTTAATTATTTACAAACCTCCACCAGTTTCTTCTCAAAATTCAGAGCGAGGAAACTTTACTATTTAATTTTTCCCGACTTTCTAAATATTTAAAAACCTGGAAGAAATTCTACTGAATGAGTGCTGTGATTTTTCTAGCACGTCTTTTCTTAAATACGATCTCACCCTCTGCACAGCCTATTCATCATCAGAAGAACTTAAGAACATGAATCACCCAATTTTTTTTTAAAGTAGTTTTTTTGTCTTTAATGTCTGATAATTGTGATGATTTAACATCAGTTTATTTGGACTTGATTCAGTGAACATTAAGGAAAAAATCAGCGTAATCCCTTGGACCTAGGACTTTTTAGGTGCTGGGTTGTGCCTAACGAAGTCCAAATGTTTGAGACTTTTACATTGCATGGCAATTTTACCAACGATCAGTTGAAGTGAGTTGCATTTAATGTTTCCTTTGATCAGCCGCATCTCTAGGTCCTACTGACCCATGCATCTGTACTGACTCTCTCTCTCTCTCTCTCGCTCTCTCTCTACTGACGTCATCTCTCTCTCTCTCTGTACTGACGTCATATCTCTCTCTCTCTCTCTCTCTCTCTCTCTCTCTCTCTCTCTCTCTCTCTCTCTCTCTCTCTCGGAGAATATCGCCGAGAACCTCATTAACAAAAGATGCATCGCCGCTAACCTTGTCATTTTAATATTTCTCTTCCTTCAGCAACTAATGTGATTCGAAGCGGCCTACGTCTGATTATTAAATTTCATCGGCGCCTATGCAAATTTGATTTATATTCTGATCGAAAAACGCTTATAAAATCAAAAAGTCACCACGAATTGCGGTGGGTGTTGGCCATTAGTGTCCGTTCGATTAACTTGCTACTCCAAGGATGTTTTGTGTCGTCCATCAATCCATACGAGACCGGGGCAAACGGCAACGTAGCGAAGGTGTAAAATGTAATTGTATTTAGTGAATTTAACGTGATGTTATAGATGACTGATGTGCGGTTCCCGCGAGAATTGGTAAAAGGTTACCTTTTTGAAAGCAAATAACTTTTGATTTCGCTATTTTTGCGTAATTTTTTTTTTTCATATCTGCACTCAACTAAAAAAAAATTTTAAAAATGCATCACGTGGAGACATCACGTGACGACATCAGACGGATGTATTTCACAGCCTTCTTAAACACCCCGGCCAGGTTCAGTTGTCTTTTACTGTAGGATATCTAATAGTTTAAAACGCCAAAGAAGCGGTTCTTCCCAGTTGCTAAGGGAAGCACCTCTAATTCTAACAGCCCTAAAAACAGAGGATGTAGAGCCAATTAATCAGATCCATTAATTAATACATGCGAAACTTAATTATCAACATTTTCTTTTTAAAAAATGGCTTCAAAGAGCTACGCCGGATGCTATTAGAATGCCACTGCAATAGGTTCCTGGGAGGAATTTAATTAATCTCTATCCCTTTCTCAGATAGTTAAAATTAATGATAAATGTAATCAGTTTTGTGTAAACAGCAATTATTCAAAGTGATGATCTACGCAGCTCTATGTTTGTACACCTGTCTAATAAATTGTTTATTGAGGAGGAAAATGTCACGTGGAAAGAGGCGATGTGAATCACTGATATTAATATTTAATGTTCTTAACACGTTACGGTCCCAAAACGCCTACACACACACACACCACACACACACACACCACACACACACACACACACACACCACTGCAGTAACATGTCTTTTTCCCCCTTCTTTTCAAATGAATGACTGGACAGCGCGATGTTGTAGCCGAAGGTTTTCTCTTCATCCGAGACTCTGTTGCCGTGGAGGAAGCTGTCGAGGTCTGAAACCTGTCCGCTCGGTCCGTGGTGTTCATCTCGCGGTATAATTCATAAATCAAAACCCAACGCGAACTTTCTCAGCTCGGAAGAGTAGCCAGCAATTAGCGAGGGTTAGCGAGCAGAGTCGGCCGACTCTATCGTGGTCAGGGTTTCCTTAACGAAGCTGGATGTGTCCGAAGTCCATAAAGAGAGGCAGTCCGCAACAGATTTGATCATTTGGAAAAAAAAATAATCTGAGATTTTCTCATCAGAAAAAACTATATATATACACACCGTTCCTATTTAAAATATTCGTATTTATGTTCATTTAAATTATCGATCTCAAAATGTCACCAGTTATTTGTCGATAAACATGAACTGATCCACTTTCTTCCTCATTACACTGTACGAAAACATCGAGACCAGCTGGGTGTCCGCCCAGATTGGATATTTACAAAGTTTCCCAGATTTTGCCTTAAGTTTTCCTAAATTATATAAAGAAACACGACGCAGTCATTAGTAAAAGATGTGCAAAGCCTTTTGTCCTGAGGAAAACAATACAAAGAGAAAGTCTTTGTGTAATGGAGTGAGTTTTGTCTATATAAGAATGGCAGGGTATCGCCAAATCTTCGCTGTTCCAGAGACGTTAATTACAGCGATGGTGGTTAGCTCGGCTGAACGTCCAATGATGAAAACACTTTTTTTTTTTAAAAAAAATGTAAATCTCGATTCTTTCTAAAACTAAAAATTATCATTCAAATTCCACTTCAAATGAACGAGCGCACAGAGTCCAAACTGCAAGTACGGCCAGTATTTCCTCGCTGAGCTTCTTTTCGAAATTCCAGGACCACAAACCGGTTAGAATCGTCAGACAAAAGCATTTCTTCGCAGCCAGCTAGCCAGCGTTGATTGATCCCCGGCTGGTCGGTGGGGGCGTTCGTGTTCTGCGCGATAGCGAGGCCATGCGGTTCACCTCTTGGTTTCTCGCCATTCAGAGCTAATCGGTATCTGCCAGAAAGACTGAAAGACTATGTGGTCTTTTATTGTCGTCTTTGGTGTACCGCGTATTGCGTTCGCGGACGAAGTTTGGACCGATTTATTTCTCGTAATCGGATGCAGTCAAATTGCTGATTAAAATGCCTAGCGATCGCCTTTCGAACTACAACTAGAATGTTCGAGGGTTATCTGAAATAAGACCGAAAATATCGGATACGAACACCACTACTCTCTGGCCGTAATGGGGTTAATATTTTTATAAATACATTATTGAACTGCAGCCAAAAGCTAAGATATCACAGCGCACACGTCAGTAAACCATTGTAGTTTTGTTGCATAAACCGGTTCACTGTATGTGTATAGTCACATTTATATAAACATAGCTTCTAGAAAGCGCTTATTTGTGAACATTATGTATTTTGAACACTTTGTCATACAAGACGTTTATCACCGAAATACCCTTTGTTGCTCTGTTTTTATTGATGAGTTAATGATCATGGCAGTTACTGTATGGGTATATATATATATAAAGCTGTTTTCCTCTAAATTATTGGCATGAAAGGTGCTAGCTGCTGGGTAAGATAGAGTAAGGCCGACAATAAATGTTCTGTTGGCTATATCCACGTCCTTGGACTAAACACAGAGTAACCGAACTACTCTGATAAAGCAGCCATGGGAATAATAAGATATTTTCGAAATTTTCCGTTGCCGTTTAGTTCTCGGGAGCTGGAATACACGATACACTTTTTGAACTGCAACGGAACACGTGACGTCATGGTTTCCGTTACCGATGTGACGTCAAAACTGTTGTTTTATACAAGGTATAAAACCCTGGCGTTTAAAATTAACTGAAGTTCAGATAATCATAAGTACATTTTGTTTTTTGTTGTTCGATTACCTTGGCCTACGTGATCTTGACATGCTAGTGTAAAGAGACCTCGGATAAGTGCCAACCTAAGCCTCAGGGGAGGGGTTAAGGTTTCCGTTGAGCCGGAATTGCCGTTTCGATGGACCTGCCGCCTGGAGGTCTGTATGGCGAGCCCCTAGCAGACGGAGCAAGCACCGCTATGGCCCCTGACCTCGGGTTGGGGAATCCTATGACGCACTTGTCGGGATTCACTCGGGGCTGATGCCCAAAAATCGAACCCCCAAGAGGTTCCCGTTTACCCAATCACCCCCCCCCTACCACCACCACCACCTCCGAAAGGAGTTACTACGAAAAAAATAACGAGACAGATTGATTTTCGCTTTCGGCTTAAGTAGCCCCCTGACATCTAGACCCCAGATTTTAAATCCCGTTCGCGATTTAGATGTACATACTGTCTGGAAACTTGTGGCTGCCAGGCGCTATTTTTTGGGGTTATTTTATATTCGTGAGGCTGAAATTTTTTAAAAGTGTTAATTAATTTCCCCTTTAAATTGCTTCGTAACACACACACACACACACACACACAAAACACCTTCATAAACAGAACAGGGGAGACCACCGAGACTAGTTGTTACAACACTAGCAATGTCTAATTAAACGTACAGATGAGCCTATAATCGACGTCACTATGACGCACAGATGCTGACATAAATGACGTCATTAAAAAAATTAAAGGCCGATGACGTAGATTAAGGATAATATCTTTACGTCTAATTATGAATTACTGGTGCTGTGAAAGCATGCTCCAGGTACTGACTAACCCCTGTCTCCCTCTATATGTGTTTTTTGTTGTTGTTTTTGCTTTGAGAAAGTTAGCAACGGTTCTTTTGCGCTCATTTGACACCTCAAAAGATCCTTAGGATGTCGACAGTAAATCTTATGAAATGTAAGTAATAAAAAAAATGCTGAATGAGATACACTTCTTGACACTTTATCAAACAACGGATATGTGAAGAAACGGAATGAGTTGCCAGTGGATGTTGTTGGATAATGTTAACGTTAATCAGTTTAACCGTAGAGTATTTGTTCCGATCAATGGCGAGATTCTTATCTATTTGCCATCGAGGAGCGCGTATGCAGACTGCTGGCTGGACAACACGACGGCAGGTTTGGCAGCAGCTGTCGTGGTGTAGGCGATCGTGAACCCATGGAGTCAGCAGTCATCTAGAGATTTCTGAATCGGAGTCGTAGACAGCGCTCCGCGCGTTGGATTCTTCTCCTAAAGCCATCCATGCCCGACAAGAACACCGGTGCTTGAATACCTATGCCCGCCTAAAGATCTCAACCACACTTAGTATATGTAAGATACGCTAGGGCACGGCCGTCTCCGCCAGTCTGCCATCGTGCCATAGACCTTTCAGCGGCTTGCCGCACCAGTGGGCAGCAGTCGACGGAGCCGGGATGCGATGGATGTGTCATTTGAGTCGCAGCCTGCCGCTGATTCGCCGGTCCGCTTGAGACCCCTGAGCAAGTCCGACGGAGCTGTCACGAGTGCTCACTTCCATAAAACCCTCTTTCTGCCTATCCCACGATTGTGTTCCCGCTGGCTAATTTACGGCTAACATAACAAAGCGTTAGGGTTTTAATGTTCAAGTCGATACGTTCCGAATTATGCTTGATTCCCCGTCAGCCGGCCAGTTGGGCCAACGCTAGATATGCAGCACGATAGATGTAGCGGAACCTAGAAGCTTCCGTCTCATCTTGTGTCGAAACTAAAACATGTTCGTGTCTGCGCTGGTAAATAACCGAAGTCTCGGATTACACAAATTATGTTGAAATCCAAATATCTATTGATTTTTTTAAAGGAAAAAATAGCTTCGCGAGATCAGCGAAAACGGGCCGTGCATATATACATACAAATGGAATCGTAGATTTTCGTATGTATCGGAAAATCTGCCAAAGACATCCATCTTCTGGCTTGCTCCTAATTTTCTTCCTATCACGGCCATCTCTTATCTGCGTCGGTCTGCGCTTTGTAATTGCCAAGATGCAATTCCATTCAATTGTAAAACCCACGACAGAGAGAAGATAAGAACCCTGCACTTCCTTAGTACCGACTAGCCACCCCAGAATTCTAAACGACCGTATTGTTTTCATTTAGTTAATAAGGGGTTTCCAAGTCTTCTTGATTCCTCAAAAAGATTCATTGCCTGCCAAACTCGGTCTGACTGTTTCTCTTTTTTTCCCCCGATGTCTTTGCTGATTGACGGAAACTCAGATCACTTTTAACCCACTAACAACACCGTTACACGAGTTCATTAAGTTGCAGTTCATACATCAGATTATTAATCTCCGATCTCAAAATCAATTCACTTGACCCATTACATAAGTCAGTTTATTAAGATTAAGCCCCTACATATTAACCAAGCCATCTACCCCCACTTAAATCTACTAAGTATGAATTCCTTTGTTTTTCCTCTACACATGTTTCACATATTCACCAATATTTTTCCTAATGAAAAGCACGTTGATATAGACAAGCATCTTGATATCAGTAGGATGTGATACATAAGTAGGGACCACCAAATAAAGCCACTCTCGATCAAAGTTTAGAAAAAATGTTTTATAGCGATCGTGTAGTAGATACCTGGATGGATTTGCCGAATACTTGATGTAGAAAGCGCAAATATTTTAGTTTAAATAAGTGTCATCCTTATATCTTGGCAAAGAAGCTTCGTATGTTTTGGAATCTTCTCACCCATCTGACTGTCCCCATCTGTATCTAAGTTGGAATCTGCGCTAAGTTAGAATTCTGCCTGAAATGACTAAGTTCAGATCCCTTCATCAGTTCTTGGCTCTTATACAATAACACTTAAATAGAATCCTTTCCGTTTATTTTACTCTAGTAAGTTTAAACCTGAGCCTGGATTTACTAAATTGGAAATAGTCGCATCGAGTCACTTGATCTTCGTACATCAAATGGATTTCGTCTGGACGTCTTGGTCACAGCATGCATGGTGTCTGGAGTGTAAGAAGAATGGATGAACGAAGGAGCAGTCAGATAATCGTCTAGCTACTATAATGCATTTGTATTACCCCGAATCAATGTGCTTTATTTGGTCTTTGGGAAATAATCTCGAATGCCGGTGTACGACATGAACCAGGGGCAAACAACTCGCCGTAAATCTGCGTCTGACGTCATTTCGCGACGTTTCCAAGGAATGCAAATATCTCCAGCAAGTTTCATGAATTAAGAGAATTATATTAGTGATATATAAAAAGGGAGGGGGGGAGAGTATGCTCCTTCAAACCGTGAAAAGAATTCCTGGAGATTAGCGCAACGTGTGATCTGATATAAATTTAAAAGCGGGAGTTGAGAATTCAGAAGAGAGAAGGAGAAGGTAATCGATAAATCCCCGATCGCTGTGTTTTGAACCGGTCATGTGCGCCTAACGTTGGTGTTTGACTCGCTTGGCCAAGCGGTCCTGCCGCGCATTCCTAGAATTCCGGTTCAGAAGCAGACCGCCAGAGTGTTCGTTCTTTTGTTCCTCGCGGCGGGTGTTTGCCAGCGATTCCCCGGTGCCGATCCGACGGCAGGACCCGGCTGATTCTACACCGACCCCAAAAGCCCTCGCCGATTGACAGGACCGGAATGACGGACTGAATCCGCAAGCAGAGTTTACCGCCAGTTCACCAAACCTGGCGGCTGCGCCGAGTTCATCGATGCGGAGGAATGTGTGTGTGTGTGTGTGATTTCATTTTAATTCTGGGAGGGACGAGATTTGATTTTCTGAGCCAAAAAAGAGAGACGATATCGTGAAACAGTAAATCAATAAAACGTCTCTGCGGCGATGCCAACCCCCTCTATAGGCAAAGAACTCTAACTCAGTTTCATTCTGTTGACTGCTATCAACGCGAGGCAACTTCCGGGTTTGCCGATAATGAAGTACTTCTGCAGTTGTTGTTTGTGTGTTTTTTTTTTGAAGTTTGAATAATAATTTACAGGGGCCTAAAACATATATATTTAAATGCCTGGCACGGTCGGGCGACTCGCACCTTGATGTTTAATTCAGCCTACTCTATTTTGTCTGCCCGACTGTTGCGAATGCAATAATCGCCGTCAAATAATGCACTACAGCCGGAGCTAAATCCAAACAAGCAAATAATAAATAATAATATAATAATAATAATAATAATAATAATAATAATAATAATAATAATATAATAATTTTGAAAAGCCCGTCCATACTCAAAAGTAAGCTCTTGATTTATAAGTGAGAAATCTTCTGATAGTTCAGGCGTAAAGACATAGATTTATCGGCGATGCTTGACTGTGTACAGTAATTATGGATTTTTTCTCCCTTTCCCTGGCTATCAACCAAGACGACCAGAGTTGGTTCTCTGCTGCCATAAATCAACATTTATATGCGCACTGTTCAAACCGGGGGAAGGTTAATGCGATATTTTCTTTTTTGTTGTTGTTGTTGTTGTTGTTTGGTATCGAAACTGGTTGATTCGTTTCTTCGTAAATAGAAATCGAGATTCTGATATGAAGCTACCCGCACACTCCACATTTAAGATGAGGGCTTCTGCGGGGCTCAACAATAAGAGGGATGTTTCTGGGTGGTAAGTTGCTTACACTCTGTTTTGGGAAAGTACGTGAACGAGCCCCAAACGATTGAACAGGAGGATTAGATATCAAAACGGACAAGTCCAGCTGCCCAGCAAGGAACCGGATGGTTCTGTCCCAGAAGGCTCTGGAAAGACGACAATTAGGGATGACAGTGAACTGCTGCTTAGCTGTTCCTCTATAACCTTGGTTGTCATTGGTGATGCCTTTCTTCGGACCCCGTCTTTTCCCCCAACCAACTACAAGAACCGGAAGACGGTGCCCGGGATCTATACAGCACTAAACTGGGGGAGTTGGTTAATCTGTTGTTAAACAGGACTGCGATTCCTTGAGTAAACCACATGCAAAGATGATGACTATAGGAGTCAGGATGTACTGCCCCTCTCGAGAAATTATTATAATAGTATCTTTTCTTGAACCTCATTCGATTTTTTTTTTGGAAGAAACAAAGGAAAAACTAACATTATTTATAAGCTAAGTTGTTTTAGTTAGTAACAGTAATAAATATAACTATAAATGCACGTTCACTGATGCGGATACTCGTCTTGAAGGCTTTTAAAATTCTTTATAATTATGCATTTTCATTATCATAACAACACACGATTGGATCCCTTTCCTGCGTTAGCTCCGTGTAATGTTCGATTATCTTGGATGTGATAGTATTTATTTTTTTTGTCACTTAAAGCGACTGATGCGAATTAATCGGTTTAGTTCTAACCACGAAGAGCTAAAAATACAGATCCATTGTGGTTCGGTGCTCAGCGGAAATAGATTCGCTTTTAAATGCATATCTAAGCTTTGTTTGTAACGATACCACGCTTGGATTCTTCCATCAAGAAAACAAACAAAAAAAAGAGAACTCTTTAATTTAAAATTCTCAAAAAGGAAACAAAACATATTAAAAAATAGAAAAAAGAGGGTATACGCAGAATTGAAGAATCTGTCACGTGGTGAAAAGCGTCACGTGGTTGGGGAGGGGACTTAGCTTTGAACCGAAAACCATTTCGTTTTCATAACAAATTAAAAAAAAAAAAAAACATTGTCGGTATCTTTTCATAGTCTTTTTATTTAATTACCAAAGCTGGTGACTCTTCACAGTTTAACGTGTGATTTTACTGTGCGAAGATACAGCAACAGTGGTGAATCACCACGAAAATTCTAATATAATTTATTAACAAAAAGAAACGAAATAGATTTTATTTCGGGGCTGCAATGATTTTGGCCACCACAGTACTGGTGCCCCGTTAGTTAGAAGTAATAAAAACAAAATATTTAAATTAATCAAGCATAAGGAAAAACAAGAACCAGACAAAATCTTTCTAACACTACGACACTACTTTCGTTTTCCATGAAGTTTTATGGTCGTATTGGCATCAAATAGAAGACCAGATGTGCAGGAGAAATTAAAAAAAAAAAAAAAAAATATATATATATATATTACTCTTCATGCTTATAAAGACCATTGTATAATTATATTATTAACACATTAACTAAATTAGCAAAAAGAAGAGAAATTTTTGTGTCGAGCCATTAGCAGAAAAATTCAAAATACCATTAGAAATGTCGCATTAATGATGTTCTTCCAATGTAGTGACGCCTAACCGTGACATTTCTCGAGTTTCAACAGTAATATTAAATTTTAAAATTTAATAAAATAACCCTGTTCTTTTGATTCTATTAATCCTAATTTCTAAAAAGCACGCACTGCAACTTTTTTCCATTACTGCTGCTTTTCGAAGCTCTTCTATTTGCTGCGTATTGATTGTGGCGCGATGCCAGCATGAAGAATACGATCAGGAAAAGTAACAAATTTCTACGTATGTGGAACGTTTTTTTTTTTAAAAAAGTTTAAAAAAAAATAAATTTTTATTTATATATATATTTTTTTTAAAAGAAGATTAAAGTAATTTTGGGAACGAAATTCTTCATGGAATTTTTTAGGGGTAAATTAAAACAAAGTCAGACTCTGTGCCAGTTATTTATACAGACTTCTTAAAATGGCTGACGAAAACGGAGTGCTAGGGGTTAATGTGTTGCCTATAGGAATAATTAAAGAACCTACGTTTCTTCCCCATCATCACGGTTCACTCACTCGAAGAACGATTTTCGTGTGCAGTGATGTTAATTTACATTAGACGTGTGTACGCGTCGATTCTAGTAGCATAGCGGGGGGGGGTAAAGAATTGGCGAATAAGCGAGTCGCGGGTTCGAGGCCAGCTCCAGCCGTTCTGTGTAAATCGGATAATAAAAATGCCTACTGCGCACTGCACTTCAAAATAGCACCCGACAGGACTAAGCTCTGAGGATAGCCAGAGATGCCGAAACGTCGATTTTAAAAGAAACTTACTTTACTGACGAGGCAGCAGGGAAGCGTAGACTATATCTATAACAATAAATGGTATTACTGATTTTCAAAAATTATTGAACATGAAACTTACATATTTTAGATACATCTCATTAAATTTCATGTAACGCACCTTGTGCAGTGATAAGTAATCTTTGCCACAGTAAATTATGAACAGATGAACCTTTATTGCTTAGTTTACTAAAATCAGCCGACAATTTTGTGGATCGATATATCTACCTTAGATTACGATTTACTAAATGGGGGAGGTAACTCTAAGTGCTTATCGTTAATTTTAGCCATCTTTTAAAAATTCTTCGAGTTACCTGTGCGGGTCTGGTCCGAGTTCAAGACCAGCTTGCACCACCGTAAGAATACCAAGTGGCAGCACTAGTATGCTACATGTGAAAAACAGTTTTTTCTCGAGACCAATTGCGATGATTGCGCAAAAGGGAACTATTACCGAAACGCAGATTTCTTAAGTAGTTTTAATACAAATAATAAGGCAGATCCAAGAGCCAGAAACGTCTGTCGTATTCCTACAAATACCTCGTCAGATTTTTACGGTCCGCGCCATCATCCACTTTAGACGTCATTAAATTAAACGATAAACCCTAATACATCAGAAGGATGCGGCCGTAAGGTCAGAAATAGCACCATGGGTCCGGTGGATCCGCCAACTTCCGTTTAAAGACAGTTTCTGTTAATAGCGTTTGTGTGTAATTTTAATAATTTAGGTGGGGGCCCCCCTTAGAACTGCGGCACAAGCTCGCTCCGAGTCGACGATAGCGGCAAACCCGGGTTTTGCTCTTTAAAAATATCCCAACCGCGGCATTCTGAAGCCATCAGATGCCAGATCAGCTGGACCAGACATCCGATCTTCGTCTGAATGGTTCGAGGCTCTATTAATAAAATAATAACACAGATCTCTTGAGTTTCGTTACATTTTAATCGAACAACCGGCTGAACAAAATCGAATTTTGTCAACGCAGTAGGCAGGAAGCCGTCGCTGTCGCCTTTGCCACACACAACCGTTAACAGAAGCGAGCACGTGAAGAGTGCGACGCAGTGTTTATTGTATCATTTGACCACAGCAGGCCCACGGCCGCCTCCAGACGACCTCCCGGATCAGGGGAAACTATAAACCCCTCCGAGTATCAGCGATAACTTACGTGAAATTAGAAAAAAAAAGAAAGCTTAATTTAGCAGGGTTAGTTGGGGTCCAGAGACTGAGGCACTAAGTCTAGCGCTGTTATGAAATCAATCGCGATTCGAAGAATAACGGAGAAGAAACTGGGTTCCACGTAGACTGAATCAGGTGTCAGTTTTCGAGACCCTCCTGATGCAATTCTTACGTTAGCAGGTTCAAAACTACCGGACACTCGTAGAAGTCGGTGGTGGTGACGTACTTGATTGACGCTGATGGTAAATCGCCGCTACAAGACATTTTAACCCTCTCACGTATTAATAAAGTATTTGAGATTCGTTTTTATCTGTTTTTCGTTTGTAATAAACGGAATGCGTTCAAACAGCTGTATAGATATAAAAACCGTCCAGGGTCATCAGATACATACAACATACTTTAAATAAGTAAATTTAAAAATAGATGGAACTTAGTTTTCTTATGTAGAGCTCGTGCAATAATGCGATTAACGAGCAGTTTTTTTGTACGGATCGTCGACAGCTTGGCAACTCCCGGCATCACAAGTCCGACCCATGGAGGGTGAGTGGGATTCACACGCCATACATACGAGTTAATACCTTTAAAACACTTCTGTTTCTTGTAAAACGGAAGCTAGAACGGTGCATATCCGTGCTCTTCCAGATAAAATCTGGCGTGGAAGGGGGAGAAGAAACCCTGTCGGGAAAGGGTGTGTGTGCGCGCGCCCGCTAAACCGGGTCGTTCGTTTCTGACCAGGATTCCAGCTCCCACGCCTCTAGTGGTCTGACCTCCGCGCCGCCAGCCGTCCTTAATCTGGGACTCGTTCGTCGTAGCTGCTCGAGTAATTAAAAATGAAAGTACAAATAAATGACTCGGCGTCGGGAAAATGCCTTGTATGCGCAGAGGGGCCTGCGCCGGCTGTCACGTGTGCGTGACGTGAAGCCAAAGCGAGACACGAATTCCTTCTGGGCACAACAACAGATCTGCTCACGAAGTTTTCAGAGACCATCAGCCGTTAAGTGAAAAAACACAAGTATTCTACGGAACCCTGAAGTCTGTCTTGGAAAGCAAAGCAAAAAAATACCTCGTCTGACTAATTCCAGGATTAAAATCAAGCATTTCCTACAATAAGACGTGCATTAATAATTTCGAGGAAGCGTAGACCTTTCTTGTTACTCTTCAAACATCTGTGGCTGATGCCAGCACAGCTCTTCTGACAAAAAAGTACAGAATATTACACGATACACGCTGTGTGACGCTCTGTTTTGCGTCACGGTCGCGTTCGGACTTACGTCACGGTTGTGCAAGCCTGTGATGTTCTAGCCTTCCTTATTATCAATATAAAGATATCTAACTATTTGTTGTTTCTATTGTCTCCACGTGTGTACAGCCATTCTGTATTCCTTTACCACTCAAGAACTTCCACTGTTTTCGCCGTTCCTATGGCCAGAGGAACAGGCTTTGCTCAATTGGAAGCAGTGTTTATTAAATAATAAAGCTATCATTACAAGATCGGAGGAGTGATATCTTTAAAGAATTCGTCGCATTCTAATCCGATAGTTATCCGGTGCCTTTCTCCGGTGTTATAGGGGAACTTAAAAATGTCACATTCCACCACATAACTATTGTAATTAGATACGGAAGGCATAAAAATTTACATGATATTTAACCATTCTGTGTCTGATTGCCATTGTATCAATAATCGATTTGACCGAGGACCTCTTTCTCTTTCCTGAAGCAGGTTTTATGGACCTGTCCGTCACTTTGCTCTTTCACTCTTTGCTGTCGGTAATTACGAAGTTTTGTTTCCTGCCACGGCTACAGCCAGAGCCACTCGGTGCGACGTCTGTCCTCAAGACCGAGGCTGCGGCTGCGGCGGGGCACCGGCCCTCTGGCACATCCATCTCCGAAATGGCACCCTGCTCCTCCCGAGTCCACCAATAGAGAGCTGACACATCGTCAAGTGTTCAGTAATCACCCTCGAGCTCGCCACATTTTCTGTTTGTTTGTATTTTTTTATATATTTAGATATCGCATCCCTGGTAACCTTAATGATTTAATTATCCTCTCGCACTTCATCTTTCTCGCTGATGTTGGTCCACGCGCTGGTTATCATCGCTCTGTAATAATAAAAAGATGTTTTCTTCAGCGCCTTTCGTACTAATGTTCTTTTATTCTCTTATATTCTTCGTGATTTTCCTTCTTTCTTAAAACAAACAACAGCAAAGTGCCCTCTCATCTCCCTCCTCTCTCAACTCTTTCACAGTCTCTGCGGATCTATCATGCCACGGTTTAGCAGGGGTCTTCTGAGCGCGGCATATCTGCCTCGTTTTCCCTGACCTGTGTCTTCAGCCCGAGCTTCAGTTTCTCTTCCCCCAGATTCTCGCCCTCCGAAAGAGGAATCTCGGAGGGCGACACCTCCTTCGACAGTCAGACAACGAGAAACACGTTAATGCCCTTTATTAATTCGGTGCTGCATTTGGAGTTTTTACTCTTTCGTTCATTTATCTCAGATCTTAATGTTCTCGTTCCGTCTCGGACCGGCCTGCCTTGGGAATTTAAGACAATTAGAGTTAATCGCTGCTCCCAGCATCGACGGGTCTGTAAACGTCGTAATTACTCGGGTTGGAGGAATTTTAACGTCGTTATGCTACAGTCCAGCCATTGGGGTGACAGAGTGAGCGTGATTAACGCCGTTCTGCCCGCAACGGGCAGTTAGAAGAGAATTACTAAATGCTCTAGATACTTTCGAAAAAGTTTGTTTCCATTTGACCAGAGTGCCCGCACGGGGGCGCTTGCGCACGCGCGGGTGGGGGGGGAGGTGGGAGAGAGAGCGCCACCTGGTTTGATTAATTTGCTCCGTGTTAGCGAACCGTGAGATCAGAGACATGACAGAGCTGGAACATTCCGCAACAGACGAGGTACACGCGGGTTTTTTGACAGCGTCGAGAGAATTAACGAACGGAAAAGAAAGTCTCCAATATTTCCAACTAATGGATGTATGTAAATAACGATGGCAGAGCCGGAACGGATGAGCGGGCGGGTTACTCGCCCCTCCCACCTCCGGCGAGAAATCCCATCAATCACCTGGCGGCGGCAGACCGTGGAAAATGGCGGACGATTTTTGCGAGGTGCCGGAAATGTACGGCACGCAGAATCAACAACAGATTCCCTAATTCCCAGTCACAACTGTCCGAATATCGTTAGACAATGATTAAAAACATGCTTTATAATGAGAAAAAAGATAACTAGCGATATTCGATTTTCTCGCTCTCTCTCTCTCTCCAAAACGGATAACATCGTAAAGAAGAAAAATGTCAGCTTTGCTATTTAAAAAGATCTGGAGAAGATGGGAGAATCTGATCGGGGCTGCATTACGCTGAACTTTCAGAACGAGACTCGTATAACTTCTTGGAAACGTTGTGTTAACTAACATCTGATAACTAGAAACTACTGAATAAAGAAAACAAGAAAGTATACGATTTTGTCAGGATAAAGACGGAGTTGAATTTGGATTTATATTTCAGAATAACTTTCCGAACCTTTCTGTGATCGCCCTCACGATTTGTCATTTTTTCCCCCTAATTTACTTTGCTAGACAAATGCTTTGTGGTTTTGTTTTCCTTTTCTGAAATCTTAGAACCAAACCGAGATTTCCCTCGCAATATTCTCTCAGACATTTAGCAAATCAAACCTTTCATTATCTTGCGGACTTCCCTTCTCAGACACGCGTCTATACAGGATTTATTTACTTCCAGAATGGTTCGAGATCGCGACCATCGTCGTGCCAGCCGCATCTTCTACGCCCGCCATCTCCACGTACACCACGTCCGAAAACAAAGCAGTCAGACACGAGTATCGAACCAGAGCCGCCTGGCGGACGATCACGGAGTCACTTTAATTTAATGCTCATTGTCTTATTTACTGAGCTATCTTGATCCGGACAGCCAGACCCTCCGCTATTCCTCAAAGAATTAATAAGAGAGACTGCAGTGATATTTAACGTGAATTAACAACGTTCTTGTTTAGTGTCTTCGCCGTGCAGCATCTTCTTCAGCTGTCTGCAGACAAATAAGATGGTAGCATGCCTTCATCGTTCACTGAGTACGTAGAAGGGATATCCTGAACATGTTCGGGTTCGCTGGACGTACAATTATGCTACAAGGGGGGGGGGAAACAGACTCCCTTTTCTCACGCTGAATAGATAAATACGTACAAAAAGAAAATAAATAATTTAATTTCGTAAAACTGGGTATTGAGATTACTTATATTTAGCAGAACAACATTAAAGAACCCTGATTACTTTAAGCTATAATCAATGGGCAAACATGTTCAGGATAACAATGCATGCGTAGATTCATTGTCTGAAAGCATTCCTTCTTCTTTTAAACTTCTGATGTCGTCTAAACTAGTGGGGGGGGTGGTTCTGGCTCCACGTGTACCGTGGTCTCGCTCTGTAACCAATGGCTTGTCCACTGTCGACTGTCCTAAGGGGGCATCTCACGAAAACCTGGGGCCCGGCTAGTCTAGTTCGTAGATGCTTGAGAAGAGATCTCACGGAAGTGTCGGCTTCTAGCACAGAAAAGGCACGTTTTCTTTTAGTAGGAACCGTTAAGCAGACTAGAAACGGGCCGCAGATATGAACGAGCCGTGTCTTTACCGTTAGAAAGCGAAGAAATGGTCTGGGACAGTAAAGTAAATTATCGTCGGTAAAGGGTTAATTGTAGAAATAAATAAAAAAAAAAAGTTTAAATCTCGCTTTGATAGATAAATAGACTTCGTCGTCGACGCAAAGTCGCTAAACATGGGCAACAGTCCGAGACGGTCATTATCCTTGAAGTCTGTTTTTTTGTCCGCTTCGGGAAGTCACGACACTTAACTCGGAAAGGTCAGATACACATATTACTGGTGCTAGAAAGGTATAGTTTGTGCTTTTCCAATCAGTTTATTATCATCGATACAAATAACTAATAAAGTTTACGTTTCGGCGATCTCTGACTGTTGCTGCCAACAGGATGTAGTTCTAACGTGGACTGTTCTGGTTATTTTTGCAAACGAAATACAAGAATAAACTACTGATGATGGACAGCGATGGGTGAGAGTCGTCGAAACGTACGTTTTTGTGGTAGCCCTGTTACCACTGATAAAGGAACCTAGAAGGTAGAGCCAGATGCACCAATTTTTTGTTTTCTCTGCATTTATAATGGACACTACTAACAATGGAAATAAAGTTAAGAGCTTTGAAATGTTTAGTTTTGCTTCTTTTTGTGGATAAAAAATCGAATTTTCTGCATTCCTGTTGTTGTTATTCAACTTTAGGTGACTAATTTACTAAATTACTATGGCCATCTTGAAGAAAGCCCCTTCCCAAATATACCTGCCCATGAGATCACCAGTAATATGTGTTTTTTTTACATTGTTTCCTGAGATCACAAAGTTTGCTATCTCTTCTAGGGTTTTGATCGTTCTTGTCTAGAGTTTTACTGCCCAAATATGCCGGATTTGGGGGGGGATAAAAGCGCTAGGCGCGCGGAGGCGGCTATTCCACGAAGAGGAGATCTTGCTGTGTTTCCCTGGTATTGTCTTCACTTAGCACTGACCGCTCGGACCATAGTGAGACCTGATTCTGATCGATCTTGATTAAAGGAAAGGCTGGCAGCCCCATTCCGAGTGATTTCGCCTTTTAGATCTCATGCCCTTTGTACGCGGCCGTCGCAGGACTAAGGCGACTTTGCGCTGTCTCTTTGATTAGAATTCAGGTGCACACACATGAAACAAGTGAACTCGAAATGGCTCTTTAAGGTGGGGGCTCAATTCCGAGATAAAGGGTCCGGTGATGACAAAAACGCGGCGCTGAAAGGGGGAATGGAAAGCCCTTAAGAAATGCAATACAATGATGGGGATTGGCAATCAATAAAAACCAACATTACTTCGAATACGATGTGGAATTAGACGATGCGTTTTACAAGAGACCAGAAGATTAAAGGAGTCGGTAAATTCGGATGTCTGTCTGAGCTAAAAAAAAATTGTTTCAGAGTTAACTCCCCTCGGGGCGAGTCTGGATCACGGACAGCACGGGATGACATTACGCGCCCCACGGTGGAGGGAATAACGGGAGAGCCAAGAACTCGCACCATTCGAGTGAGAGAAAAACGGGTGGGAGAAACCGCGAGAATTTCTCGTTCTTGATGGAAGTCCCAGAAACCAAAGAGCTCCACCGTCGTCCAGGAAGTGACGTCACGGAATGGCAGTCTGCGGTCGTCGGTCTGTAGGCGGCTGGATTTGGAGCAGTTATTCATATCGCGGAGGCCAGAATTCGTTGCCACGGTTGTTGTTGTTTTTTTTTCTCTTTGAATTTAAAAGTGCAATAAAATGAGATGTGAGATTTAATTCGAAGTCTTGCTGTAAACTTCGTGCGAACGCACGAAAGAACGTAGATTTATATGTTAAATAACGGATTGGTATCAATTGTAATTTTTATATATCTTTGTTCAAAAGGATTTTAAAATGCCATTATTACTAGTTATAATAGTAATAATGATAATAATCTCCTAAAATAGCATTTTATCTTTAGCTCGATTTAAAGCAGAGTAAAACTATCATCGCCGCTCTCTTCCGTCGTTTTCAAACATACGCCAAAAAGAAAGGCTAAGCAAAGACCTCCTGCTAGCAGCCCTGCCCCCTTGGAATGGTTTCTGTCTCTCCTATAAATCTCCAAACTTGTACTTTGTTTACAAGCTTGTTGTTGTTATATTAAATTTGACAGTTGGCCTCGCCGTTGCCCCCTCCGAGGACCACTCAGGCCGGTCGGTCACGTAGAAGGACGGCTTTCTGGAGCTGACAGCAAACCTTCTGAGACCAATCAATGGGATGCGTGACAGATGGTGACGCGTGAAGAACCGGGTCTGGCTGTATGGGGTCTGCAACACAGAGCCAGCGCTGACAGACGGACCCGACGCGGACAGCGAGGCGAGGAACGATATATTTGAGAACTATTTCTCTTCCTCCCCCCGCCAATGTAAACCGTCAGGAGTTGTTGAGCGGGCCGTGAAAGCCACTTTGTCTCGTTCCTTCTCCGGATGTCAGCGAAGATCCAACATTTCGAAATTTTTCCCCAGGATCTCCAGCCCTGCGAGGAACCCGTGGGCAAACATTGAGCTGACATATTTCATAACCCATTTATTGTGCTAAGGTTCTGTTTGCAGTCGATTATTTCTGCAAAGACAGTTGTTTGTGGACGTGTTCTAAACGCAGAACATCGGTTCTTTTCCACCCTGCGTGAAAAAACACAAAAGTTCTGGAAACAATAAATTTAATAAAGTTTCGTCTAACCAAATGCTAATTTATCTCCACCAAAATACCCCAGTGTATATATATATAATATATATATATATATATTATATTAATATGCTTTAATACAAAATAGTCTTGTTTCCTAAATCGATTCCTCTGCATATATCGACCGTTTCGCTGTAGAGCCTCATATATTTCTACATTTTTGCTGTACAGTAGTCTATCTTAGGGATATTACGCTAATTAACCAACTTAACACTCGGCAATCATAAGGGACAACAATTAGGTCCATTTGCAAAGCTAATTTGTATTTTAAAATTCAGCTTGTTCGGTCAATAACGATTGTTATAAAAATGTATTGTGTAAAATACCAGAAACTGCTATTTTTAGATTATTTAGTGTCTAAAGGCTAAAATGGTTTGCTCTGTGTTGTAGATGTTCCGGATGGTGACTTTGACACGTTAAAAGCTTCGGGTTGACGTTCAGAAGTAGATAATTTGCATTCGCCTCTTACGGTATGAGAACAAGGATTTGAGGTGAATTGATACAGACCGGAGAGACAGTGGCAGAAAATAATGGTATCGGTTCTTTGGTGTAAGTCTTTGGCTCGGTCTCGCTCTAAGTAAAATGTTAAGTAAAATGCTACTTCGATATTAGGAAAAAGGAGAAAAAATTCATTGTTTCTTCAGTTTAATGACTGACAGAAAGAACCAGAAAATCGTTTTTTTTTGTTGTTGTTATTTTAAATCTGTATGACTCGTATTATATATCACATAAAGATTTTCTTTGAGCAAACGACAGACATTCAGAATGGAGTGTAGGTGGCGGTTGTTTAAGTTAATGACTTTTGAAATCTTCTACCTGGAACAGATCGTGTGTAATCCAGGTGTGGAAGAACAACGGAAGCAAATAAGCATCTGAGATCCAACAATTTCATCAGTTCTTCTTAACCATTAAAAAGAAGCTCCTCCCTGACGGCTCTCGTTTCCTTACAATGACAGAAGAGACTGATGATAAAGATTTTATGGTAATTATCTCAATGAAAAAGAAAAACGACTGGTTTTGATGCCAAGACCCAGTCTGCTTCACAAGAAAATACTGTCGCAATTGTAAATTTTGGCTGGTATACTTAGATGACAGTTTTATGCTGGAAGGGGTGTAACTCTGTTGACTAGCGGATTAATTAGTATTCATCCTGTGGACTTTGTTTTTGAAACATGTTCATGTCTACCCATTGTAGAATCAGTGTGGGTTTTTTAAAAATCATTTTTATCAAAATTTCTCAGATTTGGCAGTTATTTTGCCCTTTAATGCAGTAAAACTTCCTTTAAGAAGTTTCAAAACTTCTCTATTTTTTTGCATATCTTCGCACAAATACAAAAACAGTTCGAATTTTAGATGATATTATCTTTTCCGTTCAAGGTATTTGTTTTGCTCTCCATCATTCAGCATCTCGGTCTGTCAAGATTACGAAACATTTAACTGCGAATGATTTTTTTAATGTCGTTAAGGTGGACATCAGTGTTTACTTAACGTTGGTAAAAACCTACATCATTAACTCCATCACCGGTTGGTCGATTGTTTACAGGAGTCTTCCAGATAAACACTTCTGCCTTCTTGCGTGACGAGCCCTCTGATCAGGGAACAAAAATGAGAGACAGAAAATCGTTTGAAGAGTCGGACGGAGGGAAATCGGAAGAGTGAGATGGGGCTGACAGGTCTGTTGACATGTAACTGAATGGCTCGACTCTCTCTGGTACTGATCGTCGGATACACAGATGAAATTCACAGGTGAGATGGCGACTCGGGTTTGTTGACAGCGATACGTATAAGTGAGCTGTTGTCGCATCTGTAATCGTCTCGAGAACCCTTGTTTAGCAGGTTTTCGGGTTGGTACATTAGTGCACTCTACTGCTATCTCGACTAAAGCACTAAAACGAGGACAGCCCCTGCTCTCCTCTTGGCAGGTTCAAGCGTGAGCGATGGTATTCGCAAATGTGATATTCTACTATATATATATATATCAATCTATACAATCTCCAGCTGTGCAGTATTTGTGCAAACAGTAACTGAAGAATTTGTTTACAAAAAAACGTACTTCTGGTTATTCATCCAGAAACAAGGCCAGTAGATGTGTAACAAAACCAAACCTGGACAGCCGCTTTAACAATGGATTTTGTCTGACACACTGGACGCGTGGCAGGTTTGGTGGAGAGCTACAGGCTTTTGTTCTGGCCAGTCCACGATCGACCATAGTGGAGGCAGAAAACAAGCAGGTTTCCCTAAACGGCCGATCCATATAAACAGGCAGGATCACCCCCCACACACACCCACCCAGTCGACAAACAAGACATGTTTGCTTTGGTCTCGCGGTTCACGAGGGCACGTGACGATCTGGCGCGGACCGCACAGAGATGGGTTAACGTCAGACCCGTCCCGGGTAGGGATTGTGGTTGCAGGAAATGTAAACGGAAGCTGGGATGGGAGGGGGTAGGGGAAAGCGACGGCGGTGGATACGTGATCGCAGGGCGGTTGTGCGATAAAGAAATAGACGGATGTCTGGCTCGACTGTAGACATAATCTTAGCGGCAGGTTGCAAAACGAAGGGGAGACGACGGAAAAAATCAAAACAGACTGGTTGGACAAACGTAAAAAAAAACGAGAGAGAATAACGATAATCGAACAGCGTCGACGCGACATCTAGAAACGAAAACAAGTCATTAGCGTCTTAAAGGGGAGTTTCAATAGCCCTGGGGGTCTTGTTTCGACTGTGATAGTTTACCGTATGGATTCAACCGCCGACGTCTTCCGTATTAACGACACCCGGATGGGACGAACACACAGCACAAACCACGTGAGCCGACTGTCTACAGGTTTGAAAGGCTGGAGCACGGCCCCCTCAAAAGAGGGGTCCGTGACGAGTGTAAACAGATTCTAGCTTTTGTTTGCTCCGGCCAGATGACAGCACAGGGATCAAATCGGCTTTCGATACATTCATCTGAAGTAGCCAAGCGATAATCCTTTTCTTGCTGATTCCCATTGTGTCAAACACGGCGCTAGAGGACAGAGGGACCGGCTCTTAACGGAATAGATGTACCGGTGCAGAGGAGTGGGGCGAGCGCCTTGTACCTAATAACTAACTGCATCGGGTCGATTCCTACGGGTCTTTCACCAGCGTCATCCTCGTCATCTTCTACTTCATCAGAACAACAAAAGACCAACTTTGGTAAACTGTTCAATTAATAATCCGCATTGAATAAAAAAGAAGGAAAGTCACGTCTTTTAGATGAAATAGGCGAAAACCGGATAAGTACAAAGATGCTGAGAAAACCCTATAGAAATAAGAGGGGGATTTAGGGGTCCCCCCCACAAACCAAACTCATTATTAATAATCGAATAACCACGTTTCACGACCATTCTACAAGGTGGCCGTCGTCAGAATTAACCATGGCGAATGTTCTCAGCTGTGTGATGATTCATCCGCAGTGGCACAAGCCGGACTCGAACCCGCGATAAGCCGGTCGGTTGGTCGTGTTTGCGACAAAGGCACCGAAACACGACGCGGGCTTGTTATCTCGTTGTGTCTGCCGGGCTCTCCGGATACTTTCTCAAAGAGTCGGTCAGGACTTCGCCACCCGCCCGCTGAGTTTTCACCCCACAGCCGAGCAGCGTCTTCGTTGTCCGACCCCCTCCTCCCCGCTCCCCATTCACCCCAACTCAAACGTCTTACCTTGTCAGACCGCACGCTCCGTGCTCATCCAGCCAATTAAAGATCATTTCCCTACGCGCACCGGTGACTCTATAATCGTTACTTCTGCCGCTACCCCTCTCCAGTCCGTCTCCTTCCTTCGTGTAATGCATACCTTTTTTTTATTCAGCAAATTAGCGCCACTTTCGCCATTGACTTCCCCGTGTTGTATATTTTACGTTCTGATCTCGAATGTTTATTAATTTCTATTAAACATTCAGCAGACCGGTCTCTCCTTTCCCTCCCACCCAGCCCGGCGCTGAAACATACGAGGATGAGTTTTCTTCAGAGCATCCACCTCTCTCACTGATGCTTTCTCGGCCGGGCCAAAAACCGACCGGAGCCTCCGCCCCGCCCCCCGCCCCGTCCATTTACCCGGACCCTTTCGAGGGGCCCGTTGTTATACTCACCTGGCTGTCGGATATCGCGCTGCCCTTCGCATCCCACGCAACTTGCATTGTATCCCCGCATCCTGACAGCCCCAGAGATGAGGCCGATGTTCTGATCCGTCCGTTTCTGCCCAACAAACTCCTTCAGGGTTTTAGGGGATTTATCGGCCGTTCCCTCGACAAAACAAAAAAACCTCACATTCGCGGCTAAAACGGAAGAGGGCAGCCGTACTTACGGTGGGTTTGCCGGAAACGAGGACGAACGGTCCGTAAACAGTTATCTCCCCTGTCGTTAACTTCTATCGTGGCCTTAAGGAAAAGGGGAGGGGGGATTTCTTAAAATCCAAACAGAACTCCCTCTTTGTCCGCCTCCCCATCAACGATACTCGCTATTTTAGGCTTGGCATCTCCGGGCTAAATGGTCCGGTCACGCCGCTGACCTTCCAAAGAGATGAATCCTGCGGTTCCTTTTGTTCGGACCACTGGGTGGAACGCCATGTTTTCACGGTTGTCTTACGTGTGTAATCACCGGGCCGTCAGACATAACCCGAGAAACTAGAGCCCACAGCGAGGACACCGGCTCGCGGCACCCGCCCCCACGTTCATGGGGACACGGCGCCATGACGAGGTAAGTCTCTTATATGGTCACTGAACGGGCTCTCTTCTCAACTGGATAGCTTCAGAGTCCACTTTTATTTTAGCTTGCCTACTTTTGGCTACACCTGTATGTACTACTCTTCACTTCGTGTTTGGCGGCTCCGTCTCTGGCAGAATATATATATATATATATCATCGGTTCCCAGCGAAAGCAAGGTCTCGTGTGATACTGATAGTGCTGGGTTGTCGCGCGGAAACAAAGAAACAATTAATGGACCTGTCTTGTCCCCTCCTGCCCGCCATCCTCTTCGCCTCGGCGGAGGTGAATCCGCGTAGATGATACCAGCGTCCCGCCGGGACTCGTCTTATCAATACACTCCGCCCTCTTGAACCGGCCGAAAGTGGGTCCCAAACAATAACGCGCGTGGCTCGACGTGGTGGCGGTCACCCGATGGACACGCGATGAATCCGTGTCCTCTCTCGGCCCCTTTGCATTAAGGCGGAGCGGAACCGCGGGGATACCTGCCTGCCGTCGTCAACCGTCGGACCGACCGACAAGGCTTCCTCAAAATTGCAGCTTTCTGTTACAAAAAACGACAACAACAAACAGACGGCGCTTCCCAACAGAACCGGAAGTCTAGGACAACTGTAACGGTGCCAGTAAAAGGATAACCCCTCCCAACCCCCCTTTTTTAAAAGTTACATGTCTTTCAATCGACGTCGTGTAAAATAGCAACGGATGTCAATTTCTTTCCCTCGTGTACTTTTCGGAGACCTGCGCAGTACAGCTGTTGACTGGCCAGGACGTCATCGGATCTTGCTTGAGGAGAGCCTGCAATGGTTGCCTATGCGACCAATACTTACAGGCCGTCCTCGATTAAACCGAAAGAGCTCACACAAGGAAGAAAACAAAATTCCAAGCCTCGGGACAGGATGGAAGCGGGTATTCCCCACACCCAACCACCACCCAAAAAGGTGACGTCACGAGAGAACAGGGTCGGGAAAAAATGGCAAACCTAGTTCAGACCAAGCTCTCGTTTACGGCTACGCCGCCTGGAAACTTGCTGCTTAACGAAGACTCGGACTGTCATTCGCGAACGCGAGATGATGCAATACAGGTAGTTGGGGCCGGGCAGGTCGTTGTATCGGCCGCATGCAGGTTCGTCGGAGACGTCTTGACCGGAGCCGAACCCGACAGCCCGTCCGGTACGTCTGCGACGTCGTCCTTCGGCCGTTTCTCCTCGGTCTCCCGCATCGAAACGGGTTGCCCTTGAAGCTGGCGCCCCACCCATAACTCGCCAGAACCGACGCGAACTTTCCCGAGAGGGTAAGATCGAATTGGCCGCGGAGATCTTCAGATCTTGACCCTATCCCATCGACCGCGGCGTCTCTACACTAGCAGCACCGCCTCGACTCGTCAGCAGACCCACTCCTGCAAGAGTGGAATGAAACGCGGTGACTTCTCGGAGACAGGTTGATGATGTCCTCCGATATTGGTCTGAATGTTCATCACTGCCCGAAACTCCCGTCTGCCGACGTTTCAGGTCCGGCTAGAACTCGTTATAATCACAGCCAGGTGTGGCATTCTAAAATCATCTGTGAGCATAGCGGTTTATCTCTACCTGGATTATGAACAGTCCAACTCGCTTCCCCCAACTCGATCGTGGGCCGCCAGCTTTTCGAAGAGAAGTGAATCGGGTGGGGGGGAGAGAGAGAGATATCTTGTTAGAAATGAGGACAAGGAATAGATTTAGGGGCTGAACAAGATGTAGTATTTACGACTGCGATTACCTGCTGTACTGTAGCATCGGGTTAAAGAGCCGCATCGCTCGCACTCTAGATTGTGTGTAGATTTACATTGCTCGTCGCGGCCCCTTTTCCCTATCCTAACTTAAAAGCTATATGACCGCGCAGACAGTCCACTAAGTACGTCAGGGAGAAAAACGGTCAGAAGAGCTCATCTCGCGGACGTTGGCTTCTCAACAGGGGAGAGACGACTTTACAAACTTTTAAATTGTAAAGAGACGGGTCGGGGTTGGGTGTTTCCCTCCCTCCCCCACCACCACCGGAATCGGTCGCTACAGGTTTTAGTTTTGATAAATCGAGGTCGTGGCATACGTGAACCTGGATTATTTTACTATTTGTTGCAATGTTTAGCCGGAAACAAAAATAATAAAATGTACGAAACGTGTGTATTCAGAAAACGTGCTTGAGTTGGGTTTGGAATAAGTAAAGATGCTCGTACGGTATCTGGACCCGTCTTGGCAGTACCTTAATTCACAATGACATTAGACCGTCTTGAAATGATTATACTTTATAATAATACCGTAAGGGAACAACAACTTAAAATAACTAAGTCTCCCTCATGGTTTATTCATTTTCGATCCAGGAAACTCAGGACTCGCAAATGTAGAGACCGAAAGTAGTTTGTGGGCAGGCAGGAATTCGGTTGTAAATAAGATACAATCATTATTTTATCGAAGTAAGACTTCCAAGAGGTTGCAAGATTTCATTTTAAAAATATTTAGAGCCATAAAGTGCATAAAATATTTAAATCGTTTATACTTTAATGATGGAGAGTCAAAAAATTGTACAACTTTGTGTTATCTCCCCGTGGTTTGAACGCGTGACTGCGAATATGTCACTCCATGGCTCCTATTGATTACCCGGAAACACGTGACATGTAATCAGCTCGCAGTTAATAGGTCTCCACCGGGTTCTGGGTTACCACTTCCTGTCTTCCATACTTACCACCATGACGATTTCAAGTAGGTTTCTGACGTCAGCCCAGCTAACTGGAGAAGCGTCGGCAGCATTGTTCTGAGTTAAAGTCCTGCAGCTCACAACGGACTTGGCGAAGAGATCGGGGGACCGTAGCGATTGCCGAAAGCCTGTGTATATGGCGACCACTAATATCACCTCGTCCCCCAGTCAGGGCTCTCTGGATGGAACGATCGCGGAGTCGCTAATGGGTTACGGGATGAAAAATAACGACTCGACCCCCGACCTGAAAGTTAGTTTAGGAAACATCTCTCTCTCTCCTCCTCTCTTCTCTCTCTCCCTCTCTCTCTCTCTCTCTCTCCCTCTCTCTCTCGCTTTCTCTCTCTCTCTCTCTCTCTCTCTCTCCGATTTTTGGAGAGCGGAGCGGATTTTCCTTCGAGAGAAGCAGAAGTAAATAAGCACAAAGAACACAACGGACCCAATGACGTCAGTAACACGGGGCGACACGGAAATTATTAATCCCACCAAACAATAACAATAACGAGGCAGCCGCCAGCCCCGTCTTCTAATCTGTTTTTCGTACATTGTATTTTTTTTCATCTCGGCGGGCGAGAGAACTGAATTAAAACCAGTGGTAATAACAAAGCGGGAGGAGGAGGAGAGATGTTCGAACCAAAAAAGCGAAAGTAATTTACGTGGTTTTATCTACACATCTCATTTCACGTATACCACCAACTCGTCATAACTTCCGTCCCTGCAAGTTTGGTTAACAGCTTCCAGCCGATAACCATCGCCGGCTCTGACCCCAATTTTCTTCCCGCTCAAGTCATTTACCGTTATCAGAACCGTTTACCGTCCCGTCGCTTTGATGGCTCCCGTTTACCGTACTCGCCTCACTTTCCCATTTATTTAACTTTTTTTTTTTTGGATTTTTAATTAACAAAGTTCGAACTGACGTCAAAATTCGCCAAACTCCGAATTGCAGTTCGTCCTGCTCTCCCCTTTTGTTTGTTCTCATTTTTACACACAACACACACACACACATATATATATGTATATTCTGGGTTTTGTTCCGGATGCAGATGGCGATTAAAACTGATAAACGAAACAGAAAATTGGGAAATTATTTGCCAACGTAGGTTTTCTTTTTTTCCAAACCCCTTCGATCTACGGGGGTATCTGGAAAATCTCACCCGGTCTGGTGCTCGATAAAAGGGGTGTCAGCTCGGGAGTCGCTAGTTTCTGCGGCGAGAGATCCGGGCTTCCGCATATTAGTCTAGGGAATAGGACGCCAGGGGGCGTCCTCCGTACATCGGTCACCTGGTTCGTCCGAGTGCCTTCGTCGGGTATTGATAGCTTCGATTTCATTGCAAACCCCTGCTGGGCTCGTGAGCCTTCTGGGGGCGAAGGCGTTTGGCTGACGCCCGATGACCAGCGATTCCACTGCGGATAAACGGAGGGTCTATCTCCCTAATTCCAGCAGAAACAAGGTTTTAAAAAATACAACGGATAAGAGGACATTATTTTCCTAGCCTCAAAGTTACGCGGTGCACGGAATCAAAGCTCGATCGCTGTCTCGCTCTCCTGTCTTTGCGACACAACATCTATCTACTGGCTGGTATTTTCGTCCAGAAGCATTTTGAATTATAAGGAGGAAAAAAAGGGGTCGTATTCTTTCATAGTTTTCTAGAGAGAGAGAGAGAGAGAGAGAGAGAGAGAGAGATGGAGAGAGATGGAGAGAGAGAGAGAGGTAGAGAGATGGAGAGAGAGAGAGAGGTAGAGAGAGGTAGAGAGAGAGAGAGGAGAGAGAGACGTTGGCGTCACCTGTTCAGCGAACTTGTCTTCGTTTCATCTTTAATTGGCCGTCTTTACGCCGTATCTACTTGATATTTGCCGGTTTCGGCGCTCGGAAGTATGAGCACCTAGAGCTGGAGTTTTTAACTCGGCATGCGGGTTATGAGAGATGGAGTGAACACGGCTGTCAGTTCGGCGAAAGGGGGCAGTTAAAAGAGATGAGGGAGTTTACAGATGTGACAGAAACCGTGTTGTGGACTACCATCGTGTTTTTGTTTTGTTTTTTTTTAAATTTTACTTGTGAATTAGTAAAAACTCCGCAGATCGTATCACACGGCCGGGATTCCTGGCAGTCGGTCATCAGCCCGCCCGCCGTCTGTCTACCCGCTAAATTAAAGAGCGGTGACGTCAGCATCTGGTCCGGCAAGAACAGTCATGGTGATCGGGGGTGAGAGGAATGGAGCCCTGCGGGGGGTAATAAATGGGTGCTTTCATCAGTTCGTCTTAGACTTTTCTGACAAGAGATTACGTGTGTGTGTGGTTGGGGTTAGGGCGAGGAACTAGCGCCGGTGCCCTTGCTGCCTGTGGTATTGGTGGGGGCCGGCGGAAGGCCACGTCGGGCCATTCCTGGTTAAGGAGACTAAGGACTTTTCTCAGCTTTAACGACCGGCCCCGGAGTTCGCTTTCAAGACAAAAGGAAAGGCGGGGCCACAACCGAGTACGGTGGGAGCGCAACCATTGAAGACACGGCTACTAGGCGAAACTGGTCAGCCACATCCCATAATTTCTGCCCCAAGGAGAATTCATGGGTCGCCCTCGCGCGCTTGTTTGGGGGCTAAGGAAGTCCCTTTTCGAAAATACACACGATACGAACGCGGCCTTCATCAGGGAGTGACAAACAACTCCAGTGTATTGGAAGCGTGGATGTGCCAGCGTCTTACATACAGCCCCCCCCCCCCGTGGGTGGCCACACCCATTTGGCCGTGCCCAATTATCACGTGATTCTTTACTCCTGACGTCACTTCTCCATTGACACGATCTGTTCCCATAAAGACGAAGAGCTAATTGTCTGGATAGGTAGACCGGTTTCTATAATTTCCGATTAGTTCTTCCGTAACCCGCGTCGAGTTCCAGTACCTGTAGATTTATGGGTCTAGCGTATTTCCTGACCGGCCGGTTCTTTGTCTTCAAGCGCTGTTCTTCTCGGAGCGCCAGAAACTCCAGCGACGAATGGCGCAGATGCTGCCGTCTTGTATCGAAACTCAATACGCATAAACCTTTTGTCAGAAGCAATAAAGTGGACGGGGTTATCGGCATCTCCCCGCTGCGCCCCATCTCGCGGGACCGCCGTGATCTGCGCGCACGTTCTGCGCGGTTCCAGCACACGCTCGTTTGTTTCTCCCGTCTCCGCCTGCTTAATGTCGGAAGACAGACAACGCCGATGGTTTAGCCCATCACTTATCTCCCCTCTGAAGTCAGGCCGGCCGATATTGACCCCCGGGGAGGCGGCCCGCCGACTGGGTGGTGTCAGGCCAGACCCGGCGGGGGGAGTTGGTTTATGTCGTCTTTCTCATTAGTTCCATGATTCCTGCTCTGGAGATCCCCGGCGTGGAGGGGCAGACCGGGCTTCAGTCCACCGGTTACGGGCCGCGCAGACACGGGGCCGCCGCCGCCTGGCGGTACGTCACAGCAGCTCGGGTGTTCTCGAGCTCGCAGCCGAACGGGTTCAAAGCAAAGACACCGGTTTTCCAGGTGGAAGATGGAAGATACCGATCCTCGGAGCGCCGGGAAAATTTTCGTAAATGCAAAGAAAGTAAACGCAGTTGGTTTTCGCTGGTGTGTGGTGGGGTGAAACTAAAAAAAATCAACAACAACACGGAGAGAGAGAGAGAGAGAGAGAGAGAGAGAGAGAGATGAGGGAGGGAGGGAGAGAGAGAGAGAGAGAAGAGGAGAGAGGAGAGAGAGAGAGAGAGAGAGGAGAGGAGAGGGAGGGGAGAGAGGAGAGAGAGCGAGAGGAGAGAAAGCGAGAGAGAGAGAGAGAGAGAGAGAAATGGAGAGAGAGGAGAGAGATGGAGGAGAGAAGAGAGGAGAGAGATGGGACGAGAGAGAAGATGAGGGAGGGAGGGAGAGAGATGGAGAGGAGAGAGAGGGAGAGATGAAGCGAGAGATAGATGGACAGAGAGAGAGAGAGAGAGAAAGGGAGAGAGAGGAGAGAGATGGAGAGAGAGAGAGAGACAGAGAGAGAGAGAGAGAGAAGAAAGAGAGAGCAAAAAATGTATTAATTAAATACTTAATATCGCTGGAATGGGCCCGAACCTCACCAAGATCACGATAGCAGCACTGGAAGTAACGGCCTCGTCTCACAAGGACGAATGCAACAGAAGCGTCCAGACAGTTTGCCAGCATATCTGCGCTTAGTTTAATGTAGTTGCTATAGGTGCCGTTACGACTATCCAAAGAACCCACCTTCTAATAGGATTTAAATTGGTTCCGAATTATATTTCTCTGCGATGCCTTTATAATTAATTTCTGAGCGAGTAAGGAAGCCTCCCGAGTGTCTTGGATCAACACGCTAGCTTCACGCAGACAAGGGGCTGTAAGTTAAAGCCATGTTTAAGCCGTCTCTCAGACAAGTTGCAGCTACTGGAAACCCTCTCGTTCACTTTGGTCGTTTCTTTGTAGTGGGGGGACCCATACGGGGTTCCGGCTACGACAGCGGGACGTCGAACCCGCCTGCCCACCTCTCATTCCTTCAAACACCGAGGGCTTTCTTACGGAATGGAAGCAATTCCGGTATCCACCGAGGTAGTGAGTGCCTCGTTCCCCATTACGTGGGATTCTGACAGTGCGCTGCAGCCAGTTCACTCGCAGAGATCAACCCTGAAGAAGCGAGTCGACGGGTCCTGCGGGGAGGAAGACGGGCTCCGCTGGTTTCGAAACCGCCAGGACCTTTACAGCAGTCATCAGCCGATTAGTTACGGCTAGAGGCGCAAGGAGTGGGGGGGTGGGGAGGAGGAGGAGGACTGGGACTGGCCGGTCGATTTAATTCCCTGCCCCCTCCTCCGGAAGTACGCGACCGAGGGTAAAGCCGCCGCCGCCATCCTCCCAGGATAGCACGCGGGTGCTCCAATTCACAAAAATCTCATGTTCTAACACTAACTCGTCGTCGTCGTCATCTTGATAGATGGTCCGTCACCGGTGTCGTACGGCCAGGTTCCCGCAGTATTTATTACCGCAATAAATAACGGAATTTCCAGATAAGCCGCCACCATCCTCAAATTTTCTAACCTAATTTCGAGGCGGGTTATGCTGAGAAGTTTAGGGGTTCCTGATGAAGCTGAAGCCATCGTCGGGGGTTAAAAAGAAAGAACCAACAACGAAATTGACTACAAGTTCCGTTTCTTTGTTTTGCATAATTTTAATTGTATTTTTTTTTTTTTTAAATTTAGAAGATAAATCTTTTGTGAAATCTATGGAAATGAATGTGGATGTGCGTCGGTAGATGGTTAAGGTGGGGGCCGAGTATTCGTCATGTGGCGAAAGACGAGCACCAGACAAAAACACAGTCGGTAGGTATCGTGCAAAGTCCCCCCTTTTTTTAGAGTAAGCGCGAGTAGATACCGGCGAACCTTTAACGATATAGCCATACTGTTTTGTGGAGACCTTCTATTCTGAAAGGTCAAGTCCCTTATTCTACCGGGTCGTCCTAACCCCCCCCCCGAAGGTTTTTTTTTACAAATCGAGATGGCTCCCCCAACCCCTCACACCACCACGTCTGCTCGCAATGCTGAACCAAAGCTTCACTTATTTGTTGATTATTATCCTCCTCACTCTCCTTAGTCCGGTCTAACTTTCGGTTAAACGTCTGGGAGAGTCCGACGTCAATGCCAACTCACGGCTTCGAAAGTGCCGCGAGTTTTCTCGTCGATAAACTGACAGAGACACGCGGGATACTGTTGTTGGTTTCACTTTTATAAACATCCCACGTTTCAGAAGAGAAAGTTCCGCAGTTTTTAACTAATAAACTCGTTCATTCGCGGAAAATGGCTACCAACAACAGCATCGTAATCACCTGGCAATCTAAAATAGCTGGTTTTCTATATCGTTGCTGATAATTATTTACTTTTTTAAAAAATGAGTTGTTTCTGGCTTTTCCCCGGCACAGTATTAGCATGTACTAGAACTGGATAATAGACGCACGTTTTGGTGATCAATCCGTCGACATCGTCTGGATAGCAGCCGGCATTTGCATTGTAACTTAAGCTTATCTTGAACTTGTTGGCCATCAACCTGTCCAGCTGAATTTAAAAAAAAAAAGAATCTTTGTCCTCCCAAGACACAGAATTGAAAGTGTTAATTGCGACTGTTTATGTGAACATGTCACCTGTGACGAAACAAACTTGTAGTAATATCTAATAGACTTGTAACTTGTAGCTGTGTCCCTGAGGCATGGCCCAGAAGAATTCTCTCTCTCTCCATCTCTCTGTACCTGACGTCAGCTCTCTCTCTCTCTCCCCATCTCTCTGTACCTGACGTCATCTCTCTCTCTCTCCATCTCTCTGTACCTGACGTCATCTCTCTCTCTCTCCCCATCTCTCTGTACCTGACGTCATCTCTCTCTCTCTCCCCATCTCTCTGTACCTGACGTCATCTCTCTCTCTCTCTCTCTCTCTCTCTCTCTCTCTCTCTCTCTCTCTCTCTCTCTCTCTCTCTCTCTCTCTCTCTCTCTCTCTGGAGATACATTATTGTTGTCCGTTCAGCAATTTTGAACTAGGATTACCTGTTAAAAAAGATAAAGAAAAATACAAGCAAACAAGATATTAAAAATACTGTTCCGTGTATAGATGTGTGATAATAGCTTCTCAAAGATGAGAATCTTTAGTAGCTGTTTTTACGGTAGATGCATTTAATAAATAGATTTTTTAAAAAGAAAATACTCTTAAGAAAGCACCGGGACATCAATCTATATAATACACACGTGATACAAATAGCTACAGTGCTCGGAGCTTAATAACGTAGCAAGCTAGCTACCTTGTTTGTACCGGGCATTCTAGAATGTTTATACTAAGATAATTAGGAGTTTGACACGTAATACGCACATCAAAAGGAAAGTAACAGGGACAACAAGCATGACGTCATATCCTTGATATCTCATCCATCACCTAGCCTACACGCATGATGGTATTTTTATGTCTTGGCTACACGATGTCTAGTCGCTTAAGACATTTAACGAAATACTGTGAATGAAAACAAGTTTTTAGAAAAAAAATCTGGGATCTCCAGACGCTGGCGGAAACTGTCGAGACGTTTAACCATGATATCAGGTCTGCAGACCTCGGAAAGAGGGTGACCCCTTCCGTCTGATGCCAGCCAGTTGGGTAGAGACTGAAGGAGGTTTGAGTATCCGAGGTCTCTTCGCGTGGCGAGGCAGCGTTGGTTTAAAGATCTCAGAGCAGCTGCGGATGCATTCTTGTTGAACGGAAATCTACAGCAAACGATCTGTTGTCGAGAAGAGTTTGTTCAAGCAGCAGAAAGTGCAACTCCGAGTCGTAATTTGTCGTCTCTCTGTCCATTGATCGGCGGCGAGTCTTCGTCGGACCAGACCCGGACACAGCCCTCCAAGCACCTTGTTGTTGTTCGATCAGTTATCGGGGTAGCATCGAGTAGGTTTTTGTAGCTGTTTTACCAGTGCGTCTTCGGGTAAATTCCCGTGGTTGTTGATTAGCTGTCAGCCAGCCCTCTTCGACATCGTTTGCTGGCTCCGAGCAGTTGCCATCCTATCGTTCTGCTGCTGTGAGCGCAATCTCCGAAAACAGTTAAGTGTTCCAAACGCCTCACCACTGCTTCCTTCAGCACGATGTGGCCGGCGTGGCTACCTTCAAATTTCTGGGCCTAGTAGCAGCAGCCGTGCTGTCTAAATCCATCTCACTCGGCCATCTACTCTTCGTGGCTAACTTTATTATACACTTGAAATATTCGCTAAACTTTGAGCTTGTCAGGTCTGATTTAAGTCTCTGCAAACTCAATCATGCCAGCCTCCAACCGTGCATGTGTGGGCGCGATGATACTTTACTTTATTAAATGGTTGTGCCATAAAAACAATTATCAACTCATCTTCTTCTCTTCTTCCTCCCCAAATCGGTCAGGAATAAACATTAAAATCAGTAATAATTTACAAGATAATTTTTAGAGATGAAAAATGGGATGAAATCCTAATTTCAGGGAGGTAATTATTACCGAATAAAGAAGCACTCAACCGTGAACCGCTCGCTCTGTTGTAGCTCTGCTAAACACACGCATCGACGTAATTAAGTCCGTCTATATGTGAGTAAAATGGAAATTGAATATGATATGATGCGATGCTACAGATATTTAACCAGCTGTATACTTACCTTTCAAGACTGGCAGAGAAAATCTGCTTGGAGAAAGCGAGAGGGGTAATTAATAAACGCAGTTTGTTCCGTTTGAGTCTCCGCATCCGTCGGTCTGAAGTAACGCTTACGGACAGGGGATGATTACCGCAGAGGAGATCCGAAACGTCTCTTCAGGCCCCAGTGCCGCCTCCATTCGGCCGAAACTGAGGAGTCAGTCGAAACGTGGTAGGGATCGAGACTTGAAGGAGTTAGGAACTACTCGGTTATTTATTAATTCCCTTAAACTTATTTTACCAACGGGTTTTCTTAAAAACATTTACATATATGATACTGAAGACAGCAGAATTAACAGAGTATGAAGTACGGATAACGCGTAAGAGAATCGCGTCTCGTGCGAAAGAATGAGATGTCCGGTAGTGCAGTCACGTGTTCGTGTAGTACTCCCGATCGGCTGACGTGCAGGAAGCCAGGGAGTTTTACATCCGCCCGCGGAAAGACTATACATCCGTGGGCGGAAATGTCGTGGGATGAGGTGGGTGTGGGGAGAGCATGATAGGTTCTGGGGAAAGAAACATCACAGAGCACGCGTGTAGAAGTCAAAGTCACAGCTGGTGAAGCAGATTGCAGCCCAACCTGACGTTTCAAAAGGGGGCGCTGCTGAGAGGTCGGGTACCTCGTTGGTCTTTAGAGGCGAGTCCGGGTTTGGACTGTTCGACGGAAGGACCGGGAAGCGGCATAAGTCAGGGTACAGCCGCTACAGCGAAACGTCAAAAACGTACACCGAATTCCGACAGGCACAGGCAGGCTCTCATCCATCAAGAAGACGTCTCGTGTCGGGCGGGAATCCATCTTCCGACAGGACAATGACCGACCCCCCGAGCAGTCCGCCAGAATGGTGGGGACCTCTCCGGGAAGCTAGAGAGGCTGGCGGAACACTCACGAAGATGCCCCGACCTGCACCAAGTCCTGATTTGAACAGCACAGACGGCGGCCAAGCACCTTGGACGGACTGTGGAGACTGCTGCAGGAGATCCGGGACAACCGTTCCACGGCCATGCGTCGATAACCCGTCCGGGATGCTTTGCGGAATGAGGTATTTAAGGAGATTGGGAATCAGTGCATAATTTAAACAAACAAACAAAAAAAAAGGTGGGGTTCCGATCAACACTTGTTCAGACAAAAAGGATTACGGAAGTTTTACCAACTTTCTACCATTTTTCCGGGTCACCCAGCCCGCCACCCGATATACGTCAGTGAGACCAGTCAGCGGCCTTTACCGCATTAACAGGTCTTATCTCACCCCGCCCCGCACCAACCAGCTCTCACGGTCAGATTCTCATGTGGCCAACCCGTGAAGACCGACTCGACCGCCGCCCCCGAACTGATCTGCATCCGGCGAGATTAACTGATACCGATGAGCCGCCAGGGAATAAATTAACTCGTCATTGCCAGGTGAACTATCTACCTGTCGCCGATTTAACGGGATAATGTTTTCGTTTCTCTCTCTCTCTCTCTCTCTCAGCAGCAGCCAGACTTCCTGTTGGGAACTGCACCCTCACTGTAGTGTCTCATCGTTACTGACGTTAGACACGACCGGTGATACACCACAGACTCAGCCGAGCGCTATATTTTCTCAAGTTCTCTATAAATAAAAGAAGTAACCACATTAGGACATTGCGTGTAAAGAGAGGCAATATTTAGACTCCATATAAAGTGAAGCGGTCAGTATTTTAGACTATATATAAAGTAGAACTACTCTTCTAAACTCTCTATAAATAGGAGAATGTTTTAGTCTATAAGTAGAGGAAGAACCTATTTCTAGACACTATCTATAAAGAAGAGATGTAGTATTTAAAACTCTTTCTGTATAAAATAGTGTAATACTTTATGCTTTGTCTAAAACAGAGAACAATAATTTTAGAATGCTGCATATAAACAGGATAGGTAATATTTTATACTATATAAAATTGGGAAAATATTCTTTTAAAAATTATAGATAACATTAATACAATTTTTATATAAAGCAGAGACGTAGGTTTCTCCCTATATAAAATATGGGGGGGGTAATACATTATGTCCTCTGTACGAATAGAGAATGTAAGTATTTTAGAAGTTTGCAAGCAAAATTAAAATCTTCCACTATATAAACTCTGGAAGTAGTGTTAGAGTCTCTCTATATAAAAGTGGAGAGATAATATTTTAAACTACGTGTTAAACAATGAAGGTAATATTTTAATATCTTTATAAATAGAACGACTAATTACTTTAGAAGATCTTATAGAAAAGGATAAGGTAACTAATAGTCTAGACTTTTTTTCCATAGACAGAATAAATTCTCTCAGAGCCTTGTGCATAAAAGATGCTAGTTACCATATCAAGAGGTTCTCAACGAGTAACGGGGACCGTTCGTTATAAAATAAAAGGTAATATTTCATTCTCTCTTAATAAATAAAAGTGCTGGCTATTTTAAAACCTTTTTTCTTTTTTGTAAAATGTAGTGGTAATATTTTAGAAATTATAGAAAATTAGTAGAGGTAAGTATTTTTGGAGTTTCCATAAAGAGAAGAGAAACAATATTTAAATGTAACTGAATAAATTCTAAAGATAACGTGTTGGAATCTCTCTATATGGAATTGGAGGCGCCACGTAATGTTTCGATGTAAAGGTAAGACTTTACATCGTTCTATACAGAGACAGGAAGTAATATTTTATTTAGGGGAGAGGTTAGTGTATCCCCTTTTCTTCTTTACGTTAGGTTTGTTACAACGGTTGTTTGATGGGCAGTAGAGACGAGTCCGCTAGATTCTATTGCAAGGACACCGTCTTTATTGGGCGCGATGGGTTTGTTGCAGCGATTATCTACGAGTGGCGGTATACCGGGACTGCAACAACTTCCGCTGATAGAACCAGCCCCCTTTTCTCTTGGTAGTAGGGTTGTTTCAGCTTTTGTTTTGATAGTGGCAGACAAAGTTTGCTTACTCGCTTCGAAACAAATATGGCCACCAGTGAAGCTCAAGCACAGATACGGAAGTTGGGGATATCTGCTGTAAATTCAGCAGTCAAGTGTCAGGAAGCGATCTTGGTGCTGATTCTTCATAAAAGATCCTGACAGACGCACTTTAAGGTAATATTAATTTGTAATGTTTGACCATTTGTTTATAAAGTAACCTAACTTCCTAACTCCATTGGTGCAATCTAATTTTAAATTTGTGACATCAGTGCCCACAAGTGAACGAGTGCTAGGTTATCTACAAACCTAAGAGCGCGTTATACAATAGGAGTAGAAAGACGTTATATTTGGTGCTTGTAGATTGCTAGGAGTTTGATCCAAAGTGCTAGTCTGGCTGTACACACGAGAACAATGTTCTAAAGATGATGTTTCGCACACATTAATCAATGGGCTGTTTTATGTCCGGATATAAGTAGAAAATCGAAACCTGCTTAAGATCTTTCTGTGTTTGCGCCAGGTTCCATCTGTTTCATCAAAATCAAATCGTTCTTCTCTCTAATGTTAACCCTACCACTTCCATCATTCCCAGCTGGCAGATGTTTAAAAACAAGGTTTTAAATAGATTTTTTACCTAACTTTGTTAAATGTTAACTTCAACTTCTGAGAGGAATTAACCAAAGGATGTTACAGAGAAAATTAACTACCGTATTAATTATTATAATACTTAAACATGACAGAGAATTTGATGGAACTATTAACAGGCTTAACAGATATTCGTGTTTGGACTTCAGGACTATTTACGTACAATTGCAATTTATGTTTAGAAAAAAATCGCATTTTTCTTGCTTTTATATCTTTTTTTTAGGTTATTTTCTACAATCTCAAAGACTTCAAGTATAAAACACATAACAGAAAAGGCTTAAACTTTATTTGAAGAATTAAACTCACAGATCTTAAACTTTATATCTGAACCTCAATTACAAAAAATCTTTTTGATGAAAATTGTCACAACAAGAACTCGTTTTGAAAAGGTCTTTATAGGTTTTGATAAATAGTTTCTGACGTCAGATTTTACTTTGAAACTAAAGTCAGAGGAGTCATTGCATAGTCAACTGGATATATATATATATATATGTGCGCTTTCTGATACATTTTAAAAATCTCTCTAAATTTAGTTTATAATGTAGAAAACATGATAATCCAATCAAAAAGTGGATATGTGAAAAGACTAAAGATTATATTTTAATTGAAATGTATCTAGACTAATTAAAACGTGAATAATGAAGCATAAATTTTATAAAAAAACGTATTTCCAATATGTTTGCTAAATTATAGAGTCGAAAAAGAACTTATAAAACTTAGAGACTTCTCCAGACAATTCGCCGTTTTTACCCATTCTTCCGAAAACAAATTAGAACTTAAAATCTTTGCAGCGAAATTGAAAGTACCCTTTATACTTTATGAAGATATTTAAAATACTTTGCTAAAGTGGAAGGACATATTAAAAGCACACAGTATTATAATAGACAACATAATAACAAACGGATGGCGGAATATCTGATTTTTATTATATTTATTAAATTTTCAAAAATCCAAAAAAATATGATTTATACACATGGAGATTACACAAACTTTATAGCTTCTCAATCTTGTCATATCTACAAAGAATCTTTTATTGTCGGACATAAAAATGTGAGATTCCCTTGTCACTTGATGGTAAATTTAAAGGCACCAAGCATAATGTATGTAATTTAAACTTTAAATATCCCAATCACGTGCCCGTTATATTTCTTAATTTATCTAATTAAATTGCAGATCTTTTCTTTATAAATCGGGCTAAAGAAGATTCTCTCTCTGTTATACCACAGACAACCGAAAATATTTAATTTTCATTTAAAGAACTCGTTGATAAAGTGATAACAGACGATAAACCAATAATCAGGTGTCTCGAAGTTAGATTTTTAGATTCTTTTAGATTTATGAGAACGAGTTTAGATAAGTTAGTGACAAATTTAAAACCAAAACAATTTATGCGTAGAACTGATGAAACTTTTAAAAGAAAAGGTGTCATTCCATACCTTTTTTATTGACAAGTTTAGTAATTATAATGTGGCTACCGGTGAATTAACAAAAGATTTTATAATGAAGATTAAAAATGCGTTTTAGACTCAGATTTTGAGTATTATAAGAAAGTATGTTAAAAGTACAATAATCAAACATTATGAGAGTATAATGACGTGTATATATGTGTGTGTGTCTTACATTTGGTGTCTTATTTTTATTGATGTATTGAAAACTATAGAATTGCATGACTTATAAATTAGATCCACGCCATTTCTTTAAAGCACCCCTTATTTAGCCTGGAAAGTTTGTCCAAAGATGACTAAGATAGAATTAGATGTTTTACCAGAGAACGGTGTATTTTTATTGATAGGACAAGTCGTAAGAAGTAGAATCTCTATGGTGCCATGAATAGAAAAACTCTTGAAATATCTAACAGAGACATAATTAGTGGGTAAAAGTTTCTGATCTCACCATCCAACATGTAAAATCAGATGATCAAAAATGTAAAGTTTTGAATATAAATGATGACCAAATGAAAACAAATTTTATATTATTTACTAAAATGCAAATAATCTTGTCTGGTTATGTGTCAACCACTCCGAACCGATGAACTTGGACGGCAAGAACCACGAGATTTAGAGCAATACAAAAATATCATAACAAAATGAAACCTGATTCACCGACAGGTTCTGATATATAAAGTGGACTTAGAACATCCCAAAGAATTACATAACCAACCCAACGTAAAGACTATCCGCTATCTGTGGGAAAACTTATCCCGAATACCGAGTGGCTTTGGCCGTACCAAATCAAGATAACAGAAAATAAATTCGAATGTAAGCCTACTATTAGAAGTTTACTCTTTATAACAAAATAATATAATGTTTTACATTAAAGAAATTTTCAGTTTTGTTTGTCTCTGGAGCTTTTAATTTTTATCGGTCTGCTCGGTTAGAACTTTACTGAGTTAAATACAGATATGAGAACTAAGTCTACGCGTGATTTTGAAAAGACTTGTATAAGTGAATGGATAACTTGGTTTATGGTAAAACTGTGGAAAATTTAAGAAAACGAACAGTTGTGAGAGTTTTCACAACTTCAGAACAACTTTGAGAGCACATATTAATAAAATTGCCCAATACTGCACTACAAATATTATTAACGAAATCAAAGTTCTATTAGATAGAATAATACAGTTGTATTCCTTGACAAACCTCTTAGAAATGTGCATTTTAGATTTTTCAAAATACGTATTCTATGATTTTCACTTTATTGTTATAAACTAAAAGTACAAAAATAACCTAACTATTATTTTCAGATACATATTCTCTGTCCATGCTATTGCATAAAAACAGAATATGCGTATTGAAGATATAAAATATGTAAATTTCTATGGCACTTCTGCTCATTCAGTAAACCACCTCTCTAAAATAAAGTAACAGTAAAATAGTTGTAGGAGAGGTTAAAGATGAATTTATAGAAACAAAAATAAGAAGTGAATTTTACGAACTTATATCTAAGATGTGTGCAACAGATTGTGTCAAAAGAAGTTTGCAAAGGAATAAAAACGTCGGTAATTAAAAAAAAATCAAGATACAAAATTATATAGATACCTTATATATTACAGAACAGATTGATTAGAATCATTAACTTAATTAGATTTGAAAAACAATATTTATACAATTAATTTCACTAAAGTTACATTATCTCCCTTTCATGGTAAGATTCTCTACCAGATGATAAGATATCAACTTTAACTTATCCAGTAACATCTTTGAGTTTGTAGGACAAGGAACACTTTTAGTTGGACATTTTTGTTTTTTTGTAACTTTTGCTCGTAAAATGATCCTAATTTTCCTTCTCTATCCAATGCCTATAATTTATATCTCCAAGAAATCTTTCTTTTTTAAAAATGTTTTCATAACGATATATTTGTCATAATAATAATCTGGTTTTTTCCCTCTTATACTCATTCATTAATGCATCTAAAATCTTATACAATTATTATTATTAATTTTTGTACATTTTCCCAAAATATTAATTTTAAAAGGTTTTAATAAATCTCTCAACTACAACTGGTTTACCTACACCATATGTATGATAAATTTATGTTCGCTCTAAAACGTTTTTAAAAGTTCTGTTAGTAAATTCACTTTCCATATCAGTCCATAGTTTGTTTGATTTTATACTAGATTGTTTAAATAAATATTTAAATGCTTCTATTAAAGATTTTTTGATTTTTTTTTTAAAGGAACATTATGAATTATTTAAGAAATACATTTATTACATTTTAACATGTATGTATAACCTATATTCCATCTAGAAAGAATGTTCACTTGCATAAAAACTAAATCGGTCGACCAGATATCATCTATTAAATAAGCACGGCTCTTCTAGAGTGATTTTTCCAAACAAGTGTGTGTAACTCGTCAGTACACACACAGAGAGAGATAACGTCAGTACAGAGAGAGAGAAATGACGTCAGTACAGAGAGAGAGAAATGACGTCAGTACAGAGAGAGAGAGAGAGAGAGAGGAGAGAGAGAGAGAGAGAGAGAGAGAGAGAGATGACTGTATATCACCACAGGAGCCAAATTTCGGAACCGGAAACAAAAGCATTTTTTGGTCTTCTCACAATTTTGACCGGCTCTTAGCATTAGTTGATTATTATCACTAATAAATAACCACTTCTCAATTTTTTTTTGCATTAGTTTTAGTCTTAAAGTTTAAAAAATAAATTTTACTTATATGTATTACATGGATGAGTCTAAATTCAGAATCACAAGAGAATATATTTTTTAGAGAAATCGTTTCCTTGAGATTACTTCAGATGCGGTTCGAAGGTCAATGGGAGACTCTACTGATGATTCAGCCTTCTGGCAGCGTTACTGATTCCGTAGATAGCAAAAATGATTTATGATTTTTCTGATAGTCTTGAGTTTGCAGATGAAGTGACTGTAAAAGTGAACCTAAAACAACAAATTAAATTAAATGGCGGAAAAAGAAAAAGTACTTAAACCTAAGTATTTTTCTTTTTTAAAAATAAATGAATGAATTTTAAACTTATTTAGAAAAATAAAAATAGCCAAATTCATAATTTTTTATTATTATTTAGAAATACACGTGGATTGATTATAGGGGAAAGCTGATGAGGAAAAGTCACTCTACTGATGCATTTGTTACTAGATTCAGATTTTTAAAATTCTTCTTCTTAATACAGCAGAAAATAAATATTTTTTTTTTGCAAATGAAAAGAATTAAGAGTGAACATTTGAACTCAGTAAACGTCTTGTGAAATACAGGTAACGGCACAGAAAGATAAAGAAAAATCGAGTTGAAATACTTTGAGGAACTAAATAATATTTCTGATCTGAAAGTGACAAGTTAAAAATTTTACAAAATTGTTTATTTTTTTTATAACGTTGTTTGGCAAAAATCAAAAAAAGACCCCTAATCATTTTATATTAGAGAAAGGTATAATAACACGGATATTTTTTAGTATTTTTCTAAACTACCACAATCCGTCTCAAGTAATCCGAACTGTATTATCTTTCCATTATCTAAAAAATACAAAAAAAACTTAACGGATACTTTCGACGACTTGGTTAGTAAAAATATAATTTCTGATGAATTCAAATATTTTACAGAAAAATGTTTGTTGGAAGAGGAGACTTTGGGTTTGTAGTTATAGACAAATCACCTGATAATTATCATGGACGGTATAGCTGATAGTCTGATGAATTTCATCATCCCACTTAATGATTTTGTAGGAATTTGCGCTTATATCGTTAAACGATATTGTAAGACGGTTGGCTTGGTCAGTTTTTAAGGATATATATATATTCAGTGTCTTTTTATAAAATAAAACTTCAAAAAGGAGATTTAAAAATCCAAAGATTTGATCTCATATTAAAAAAAATTAAGAAAAAGTTTCTTGATGGAAAATGTTCTAATACCAAATCAACTAAATTATCTCAACCGATTACAAATACAAGCGAATCAATTCAAAGTCGGAAAGTGGTATCTTCAGCATCTAAAAAACAAAATTTTAATACCAATAGTCGGACTCATCCATCCCTGTTTCTTTTCTGCAGCGCGGGTTCCCTTAACAGCTGACCACACAGAAGTAGATGTAGATGCTGTAGATTACTCGGCTACCAAGAACGATCAGTCTGAATTTGCTTTACAACTTAGAATCTAGCAAGTATTCAATTGCAATCCCCAGTGAGCCGGATACTGACGGTGACTATAGAATCGAGCAGGAACTTTGAACTAAAAAAGGGGCGGACAAAAACATTCTTACTATAGAAGATGCTACAAATTGTTACACTTTAGCGTTTACTTATTACGACAACGATGCTACGAAAAATAAACTACGTTCAGGTAAAAAAGAAAAAAAATGATAAGTGAATAAATCCATTGCTCTTGAGTTAAAGCAAAAGAGGTGGGAGGAATTCACCTGGAATGAAACGGCTTAAACTGCACTGTGTTCAGGTGAGGTATTGTGTTCTTACTCTCAGATACAAATCAGTTAACTGAAAAACATATTTGCTCTTGGCATCTAAACAAGCTGGGAATAATAAGATTTTTTAATGAAATAAATGCAGTTGGTGATCAATTGTTTAAATTTAATTTAATAAATAAAACCCATTATAAAACATTATAAAGCTCTATTAAATAATAAGGCAAAAAGCACTGAACAATTGGTAAAACTCTTAAGATTCTTTTAGTTTTGCTTTATCATAATAAAACTACAAATTTTCAAGCAGATTTTTATCTAACAATGCAATATTAAATTGCCATGATTAATCCTGAGAAGTATTAGTCTTTTAAAAATGTTAATAATACAAAAAAATATTATAAATAATAGTGCTGATAGCGAAAAGTTTGGGACCACAGTAACTTTAGATACAGGTTCGTGTGAACTCTCAAGGCAACGAAATTCAAAGACAGATAAAAAGAGAACTCAATTGGATTCAAAAGAATAAAGAATCTAATCGTGCTACTCTCAAATATATCTTTGTTATTAGTTTTAATTGTAAAGTTGATTTTACTGCAGAGAATTGCTTAAGAACATCAGCAAGATTTTACACTAAGTTAGTCACAATGAAAGTGATAATCCAGTTAATAGTTAAATTAGTTAGTTTTATTCTTTTACATTTTGATTTAGTAAAAGCTCCTCATATTAACAGGCATAACGCTAAAGTCTTATATTAATTTTTTCAGATGTTTCACCTGGTGTAAAACAGTTTTAAAAAACCGAAGAAATTAGTTTATTTATCATTTAATAAAAATCTTATTCCAAGCATTCAAATTTAGATTACATATCAAGATGGAAACAGTATAAATCTTCAAAATGAAGGTTAATTACTTAGATCGCATTTGAGACGAACTTTTTTAGATGTAAGAGTTTTTTTTTAAATTAAACGCTTAGAGAAAAGAAGAGAGTTGAAAGAAAAAATATATTATATGGAGAGGAAGAGGACTGATTGATGCTTTGAATAGAAAGGGTAGATATGTGTTTGGTAATCCCGAAACAATGGAATCGGTTGGAGATAGTACTGTGAGTATTACCAAAGCTGACGGTTATTTTAAAAAAATTATATTCAGAAGATTAAATAATAAGAAGATAATGATTTACTTGATGGATCTGGAACCAAAAGTCTTACAGAAAAGTAAAAAAAAAAAAAGAAATTAAAAATGAAAGTAAAAAAATTAGCTAAACCAGAAACAAAATGAATTAAGTAGTTTTATAGATTTTTGTTTATTGAATGGGATGTACTGAGATAGCAGAAGATTTAATTATTGATGAAACCATAAATAAATATGAGTTTCATGTGTAATCCTGGTTCAGAAGCTGGCACTACAATTCAAAATCGAAATATGCATTTGTTGCTAGATGAAGCTGGGGTTCTGTTTGGAGCAGAGCTCGTGGAAGCTGGTGATACGGATTACGCGGATGGTATAAGTTTGACAAATAACGGAATTTTTCATTTATTCAGTAAAATTAAATATATTTTAGGCAGTAAAGGGAACTAAGACTACAATCTATCCGGGTCAATCAACAACTGTAAAAAGACTAATAACTTATCCTGATGGTTTTACTAAGTCCCAAAGATTCAGTCATTGCTGGTTGCATCAAGACGAGAATGAAGCAGCCTCGGATGATGATAAAGTAAAACGTGACTAACATAATTAGAAATTCTCCCAAAGGTAGCCTTAGTTTATGTCCCAGCCTAACGCAGATGTTTGGATTTTACGGAAGACTAATAAAAATTGGTATACGGAATAAACAAGCAGATTGTTTTGACAGGGAAGGGAGATAATTGTGAAAATTTTTAGAGCAAAAAAAGTTGCGGTGGAAAAAAATTAATTTAGTTTTTTTTTTTGTCTGATGAAAGGCAACTGAAATATGCTGAGTTTCTTGAAGGTGAAGTAGCTGTCAATGGTGATTACGTTAATGGACGCTTTGATTTTTATAAAGCAGATTGTACGACTTCCAGTGATCAAGTCACACGTACTGAGTTTAAAGAACTTTATTCTCTGGTTGTTTCTGATGATGTAAGTAGCCAATGAGGATAGATAACAAAAAAAAAATCAGCTTAGCAGATCAAAGCTTAACGTTACTTTCGGCCAGAACTGTCCTTCTAGCAATCACGCTTTTATGGTTGTTTTGTCAGGTAAAACTATACATGTACATTCAGATAGTAGCAAATCAAAGGTGGTTTTCTAAATCTCTTTTATACAAATTTTTGCTTTAAAAAAGAGAAGTTTTCTTTAAGTGAACATCAGAATCAAAATTCGATACGAGCACATGAATTAAAGATCAATTACTCGGCAATTTTCCTATTATTATTATTACTATTATTAGGAAAATAAGAGAGACAGAGGTGAAAAAGTGGTAAAGGTGTTAATTTAAAACTTAGCACGTTGCAAAGGAGACAATATCAGGAAGCAAGGGCGAGGGGTTGTTTGTTCTGAGTAGAACTGTTTTAGTAGGGTTTATTGCTCAAACTATTTTCTGGAAGCGGTTTTAATAAAACTGAACATTTACCAGAATTTTAAAAATTAAAGTTAACGTCTCGGTTGAAGTTTGGTAGATGGGGGTCTAGACTAGGATAATCATAGAATTACACATATTAATAGTCATAATAACGAGGTTAAAAAAAAAAACACAGGTAGACAGGTACACAAAATGATATCAAAGTAAAAAAAAAAAAAAAAATAGGGAGCCTGGGGTATGGCAACGTTTATCTGACCGACCGTTTAGTTTTTCTGCTTCATATATTTCAGAAAATAAAATAGCAACTATTGAAAACCTGACTAATGGTGATGTTGAAGATGATGATGATGATGATGATGATGATGATGATGATGATGATGGTGCACCAGCTAAGTATGTTGATGATAGTTTAACAAATTTTAAAAAAAAGAAAATAACAAACTTAGCTGCACCCTGACGTCTGGATCAGATCTTGCAAATAAAACTTATATTGACAATAGTTTTCTGAATCAACAAGTTTGAAATGCGAGATATTTAAAGTTTGATGGTTCTGTTGGCATGAGACAAGAACCAAAGATATATCACAGATATAAAATCGCCATCATTTAGCTATATAAGACGTAATTATTACACAGCAACTAAAACGAAGCAAGTAGTACACATCCTTCCCGCTTTTCTGGTAAAAGTGTGAACTGGGAAATGTATTAGTAGTTACAGTAATATCTCCAAATAGCATATCACCTCACATTTGGTTAGATAAATGACGCTCAGTAGTCGAGAAGGAATGCTTGAGGGTGGAAGGCACAAAAGCTCTATGAGGGTCCATGTCACCAGGCTTTAATATAAACGCGGTAATCAGGAGGCCAAAGGGAAGCAATAGTGCCCTCATTTAAATGTAAAAATCAAAGGTAGATGGCGCAGCTTGGACATTCATTTATCGGTAAGAATGAAACGACTGCATTTCAAACTAGTCTACAAATTAACCGCCGTGTTGAAGGAACAAGGCGGTGTAACAGTTCTATGGCACACCAGCATGTAGATAGAAGAACTTGATAGGTAATTATGTCCATCACCTTTTGGTTATTATTAGTTCGTTCTTTGTGCCGTCACTGTAGACGGGGGAGTCATGACGTCTGGTCCAGTGTCGCAGGACGAAATACATCGAAGATAGCTTAGCGTCAGGTTCTGCTCTCTAAGAGTTTAAATGACTCTTCCCGACGACGCGAATAGACTTCGGCTAACCTGCCCCCTCCCACCCCCGAAAAAAAACGTCTCTGAGAAATTCAGTCGTGTGACCACCTTGACTCGGCGCTGCTTTTAGGCAAGACCCAAAAATAAGACCGGAAACATTTCGATGCTCCCCCTAACGACAAAAGCAGTCAGCAGAAATGGAAACAGCGATATGGTTGGTCCCGCTTCATCGCCGGCGCTTGGGCGCGCGCGAGAAAGAGATGACGTCAGTACAGAGAGAGAGAAATAAATTACGTCAGTACACAGAGAGAGATAACGTCAGTACACAGAAAGAGAGAGAAATGACGTAAGTATATAAAGAGAGAGATAACGTCAGTACAGAGAGAGAAATGACGTAAGTATATAAAGAGAGAGATAACGTCAGTACAGAGAACGAGAGAGAAATGATGTCAGTACACAGAAAGAGAGAGAAATGACGTCAGTACAGAGAGAGAGAGAGAGAGACGTGCGCTTTTACTTGAGAAATCCCTTCCCTAAAATGCCGTTTCATGGGAACAATTTTACATCTCGTTTTAAATCAACGCGCCCGGGTATAAACAAACACAAGAAAGGGCCGTAAAAAACAACTTTTCGTTAATTGTTTCCTGTATCAAATATACAGGATCTCGTCTGGGAGAGGGAAATTTTGGGGTTGACTGTGACTTTGTACATCAGCGGCTCGTAAACTGAAAGTAATTTCAATACGTTTCATACGCAACCGGCGTCATAGTGTTCGTTTTGCCGCAAGACAAAATAGTACAATGGCTGTGTTATCGCGGTTTTTTGTCTTCCTTTATCTAAGGATTTTTTATTTTATTTCAAGGGCTGGGGAGAGGGGGCTAACTAATTATTAAATCTCACTGCTCCCCCAGTGCGAGTTGAACACAGTTCAGTTTGTCTTGTTTTGTTTTCCTTTAAATATAAGAGCGGGGATTGATTAAGGCGACCGCGAAGTCTGGCCGCCGGTCGTCCGACTGACTGCTGGTTGAGGAATCTATTAAAACAGCTCATCCGCCGGCCGGGTATTGTAGACATTCAAGTGTGACGGCGCTTAACAGGGGTGTGTGACAAAGAAACACCCCGAGAGCCGGGTATCGCGTTGGCACGGTTTACTCGGGGCGCAGGCGCACTGATTTATTGTGCCCACCAACTTTTTGGGTCAACACCGGTACGCGGTGTAGAGACCGGGTAGCGCGGCGAACGGCGGGTTTTTGAATGTGGCTGGGTCGTCTTTGTTGTCTGACCGCGGGATCGATCAACAGGTGCTTGCAGTCGCCGGGCCAGAGAAACAGCCTCGGCTGTACCGTATCTTCGCTGTTCGCAGCTATCGGCGGGCCATAAATTATTACGAAGTCTTCATAAAGCATTTACCGTAATACCGGGGCGGACAAAGCCGGGAGAATGTTCCATTGTTGCTGGCCAACTTCTTTGCGCCGAAGAGGTGCACAAAGAAAAAACTCTTGTCGTTTTTAAAACCATATTGAGAATCGCTATACACCGATAGCCTGGCCCGGAAAGGCTCTCTGGAGACCTTAAATCATCCGAGCGAACTGTGATGGAGACGTCTCACGATTAAAAGAAGACAGAAGGAGGAAAACGCGGGGTTTTATGTCAAGATTTTAGACGTCTTATTTCTGCTTAATGTCGCCTACTTTGTTGCGCTTCCGAACCGTTTCTGTTTCTGTATTATTAAAGCCTAAAAACCCGCGAAATAGACGAGTCCCCCACAAGTGTTTCTCAGGCTTCAGTTTAGTCCCCCCCGCCCCCTTTTTTTCCCGTGTCATACAAACATACAGGGGCGGCCATAAATGACCGACTCTAATCTAGTCCGCGCTTTCTGCGACCAGGAATTATCCTGATCGTCTTGGTTCGAGCCTTGGATTTACCGACATCACAAATGGATGACTCCTTCGTCTCGCAGGGGTGTTGCCCCCCCCGCTATTAACCATTTACCAGCAGAACCCGGAACGCTGAATGGCGCGGTCGACAAAAAAATGCCCCGACCTCTGCTAGTAGAACGGAGCAACCTACTAAGTACCCGGATAATAAGTATCCTGGGGCAAAGGGGTCAGTGGCTAGAGACTGTACACGGCGCGCGAACTCACTGGCGACACCTGTCGACGCCACCCTGGCCGAGCAAGTACGCTACGCTAAGCCACCACTTTTGCTTGCAGTTTTATACGATTACTCGAGACTATTTAGAAGTGCGTTACGCTTATAGCGTGCGGCGACACGGACCCTGTCACTAACCTTCACCTTTACTTCGGCTGAGTGCCATACTAAACATGACATTGGTTTACAGTTTGTGATATTTAATCACACTTAAATGCTATTTTTTAGACTGTCCATCTGGCGGTCAGACACCCCATTACCGATACCGCCTCGCATTGTCGCGGAAAGTGCCAATCTAATCTGGAACGAGTAAGACCAGGGGCTTTTTTAAAGAGGAAAAAAAACTATCAATACACGAGTTTCTCCGGCTTTTCATTGGTCACAAACTTGAATTTACGTCCACGCCCTTTACCCTTCCTCTCGTTACGTCATTCGTGACGATCTTCGGGGGCCCGGCGAAGTCTCGATAACCAATCGTTCAAACATCGTTAATGTTACCTTGGAAACAGTTTAATTAACAAAGTCGAAATACCAAAGCATTACACCTTCTGGAGAGTCGCACGAAATTCGTATACAACGGAGTAGGTCACGACGCGCCCTTAATGCGGAGAGAGAGGGGTGCAGATAAATCTTCTCCTCCGCATATCTAACAGCAGCTCTCGCACTTAATTTTTTCTTTTTATTTTAGGTGTCTCGAAGACCAAATTATCTCCTGATATCTAACCATGCAGAAACTTTAGCTAATCTGTAACCGCGACCCTTACTTTTACCTACCAAGTGTAGATAGCTGAAAACACCTGTTTTTTTACCCACACGTTCAAAACCACTAATTGTTTCGAAACCTGTTAGGCTTCACCCTGGCTGTGGAAGAGTTAACGGATTTTAACACACTATGTGGTTCGTCTCCACGGTTTATCTTAAACCGTTTTCTTACGTTAAATATAACAGTCATGTTTTCATATGCTTAAACTTTAAGCAGAAATTCATCTTTCTTACTAAAATGGTCGGAATTAACACGAGTGAAAATTATTAAATCTTGGTCATGGATTTTAATCCGCTTACCGCGTATTTTTTATCAACGAGCTGCCGGGACGGGTGGTGATCGTGGAGCGCTCGTCTCCTTTCTTCTCTGTGGTCGCCGTCCTTCTTCCAGCTCCGCCGCCACGACGCGTCCGTCCCCAGGTGACTCGTCCCAGATACAGACAGACCCCCCACCCGGGGGGGGGGGGTGGGGCCGAGCGTCTGAAGCCGCCGACTTCCGAGTTTTCGTTCTTTGTTAGACGGGTTAGCCCTGACACCCCCCCGAAGAATTTGTCTACTACAACACGTGAATGAATGTCTTTTACCCTGTGAAAACATTGTGTGCTCGAAAATAACTGCAAATATATATATATATATAATTTATTTACTTTTTAATAGGTAAAAGAACACCTGTCTCACTAGTCTCCTCCAAAATCGCTACCCCGCTTCTACCCGACCAAGGATCTCCTTGCCTTCTCGACAACAACAGGCTAACCATCTGCCTAGATTTGACCGCTTGGTACAGCTACCTGCAATCGACAACACTCATCTGTGTCACCTGTCTGTCATGCACGAGCTCATTCAGCTGGCTCGTGCGCCCCGCCGCCATTGTCACCTCGGCCAGCCAAAAAGCTAACGAGACGGTGCAGATATGAGGCTGAGCTAACAAAGACTCTCCCTTCTCCGGCACGAGGTCTGGTCTAGGACACCAGCACCGTTAACCTTCTTAAAAGAACACTGCTGATTAACATAATTATTTTACTACTAACTAATATATACATCGGTCTGAAGATAACTACATTAAAGTTAAACTTCATATTGATTTACGATGTTATGGCTCCATCTGTCGATAAGATCACAAACAACTCTGTGCGCGTCATAATTGTGCATAGCATTTTTGTGTGGCGCTCGTGCCTGCGTCATGGCTGTGAAAATGCGTGCTGGACAGATTCTGACATCACCACTTTTAACGTTTACATTGCAGCGAGAGAAAAATCAGCCCACAGGATGTGTCGATCTTCGCAGTCCCGGTGCCGCCGCAGCATCTCACATCTCTTCCATCTGTGTTTGTTTATGATTTGTGATCGGCGATTTTTTTAAACCCTGGAACAAAATTACAAAATTTTTTAAAAAAAAAGAGGTTGCGAAATAACTTAAGACTGCGTGGAGTTTAGAGTTTGATTCTTGGAGTATCTCTTTCTCTCTCCTCATCCCTCTTTCTTCATCTCTCCATCTCCATCTCTCTCTCTCTCTCTCTCTCTCTCTCTCTCTCTCTCTCTAGCTCTCTCTCTCTCTCTCTCTCTCTCTCTCTCTCAATCTCTCCCTCCACCTCTCTCTCCATCTCCATCTCTCTCCATCTCTCTCTCTCTCTCTCGCTCTCTCTCTCTCTCTTCTCTCTCCTCTCTCTCTCTCAATCTCTCCCTCCACCTCTCTCTCCATCTCCATCTCTCTCCATCTCTATCTCTCTCTCTCTCTCTCTCTCTCAATCTCTCCCTCCACCTCTCTCTCCATCTCCATCTCTCTCCATCTCCATCTCTCCCTCTCTCTCTCTCTCTCTCTCTCTTCTCTCTCTCTCTCTCTCTCTCTCTCCTCTCTCTCTCTCTCTCTCTCTCAAACTTTTAATTGGCCAGATCCACACTCAGTCCACACTAGCTTTACTCTCACAGTACGTGTCACAGACTTTCGACAATACTATTCCTTCGGTCGAGAAAAGAACCATATCGTTTTCAGTTCACTTCTCTGCCACTGCGATTTAATTTCTGGTACGTTTTTCGCTAGTCAGACAAATCAGCCATGTAACAGCAAAGGTTGCTTGGCATCAGAATAATCATATTTTTGTTCTTGCACAGTTGGTTCTTTCATTCGTCAAACCTCTGCATACCAGCTGTCTTCCAAACTCTACTTCTGTTGCCAGTAACCAATCAACCACGAGAAACGTGACACAAATTTCATATTTCGCTCAGTGCTGGATATCAACGCCAATTCAGGCCTGACGCAAGATATTATTTAGGGTTCTTTATTAAAAGACGACTAAGAATTATTTTTAGGAAAAGGTCATACGCTTATTGACCTAATCGAGCAAGCTGAAGTTAAACTGGAATAAAAACAGCTCAGATTTGCGAGTCTTAAAGCTGATGGCGGTTTTCACTCCACATTTACGTGACATTTACTGGCTGGGATAACGAAGGCCTCTTCATGTCATTTACCAACACATTAAAGATGGGTGTTTAGTGCAGTGCAGCAGCAGATCACCTCGATTCAAGAAAGCTGCTTTAAGACTTAGAAGAGAGATTGCCTACTTATGAAAAGGGTTAACTATCGACAGCGCGGTCGGAAGTAGTTATGTTAACCTTGTGCAGCGGCTTATATTTCTAGACAAAGAATTAGTTTCCGTAAACATTTCCTAAGAGGTTTTCTGATTGGTCAGCCTTGCCCCCCCCCTCGTTGCTATGGTTTCTCGTCATTACGTCTCTCCGAACCCTGACCTCTCGCCGGTGAGCCAAGAAATTAGAAAGTTAAGTCGCCGCGGCCAACGTTCCTTTATACCTTTATACTGCAGTTAGACCTGCCCGTTAACTCGCACAGGTAGTTCGGTTTAGTCGGGGGGGGGTCTGTCGTCACGGGCCGGACGTGGAAACGATTAGTGTCGCTGAACAAGGCGACTGGAAGTCAAAGAAATGCATAAAACTTTCAGACCGCGGGTTTGTCCCCTGAGGTGTCGCCATTATTCATTTAACAGTCGATGGCGCAGCTATTATCGAATTGATCGGCCCACCTTTGTGTGTCGGTTTACCGACTGGAAAGTAGAAATCACAGCGAGCCAAGAGTTGATAGCCAACAACCGAGGTCGCCTCGACGTGTCGTGCTGTCCTGCCCCCCGAGCTGAGATGGTCTAGAACCGTGGTTCTCAACCTGGGGTCCGCGGTCCCCTCGAGGGGACCGCGAAGGGGTCGCTGACTTGTGTGCCTTTTGTTTTTGGTGGACATATTCGAGGCAGTTAACTGCGTTAATTTGGCATTACAAGGGATGGAGGTCACCGTGCTCCACTGCCATGAAAAAATGAATGCTTTCAGGACGAAGCTGGAATTGTGGCATTTAAAATTAACAAGGAAGAATTTTGCACCATTTCCGGAGCTCAACGCTTTCCTCGATGAAAATAATCTCTCAGTTGATTCTGGTATTCTCGAGTTGATGAAGAATCATGTTGATATTCTCCGCACAGAGCTTGCAGGCTATCTTCCAGAACTTCACGATTTTCAGAAGTATTATAACTTTCTCTCGAATCCATTCTCCATCTCCGTCAGCAAGCTGCCTTCCGAAGACCATCTCACTGAAGAGCAGTTCATTGACTTGGTGAATGATGGAACTGCCAAAAATGCTTTTCGCCAGATGCGTTGCAGCGACTTCTGGATTGAAATGGTACAATCATATCCGGATATTGCAAAGATGGCTCTCAAATTGCTGATTCCGTTCGCAACAACCTATGAGTGTGAGTCAGCGTTCTCAACTCTTGTTTCAATCAAAACTAGATCGAGAAACAAACTCGATGTAACACATGACACGAGAGTGGCTCTTCCAAAAACGCAGCCAAACATTGATGAAATATTGAAGGCCAAACAGGTGTGAAATATTGAAGGCCAAACAGGTGCAGATCTCTCATTGAACTTTTTCTTAGTTTGATTTTCGAGAATTGTCATATTTTGAATAAATTTTAATTCAACAGCTTTTTTAAGACTTTTAAATTGACTAACGGTTTAGAATAAGTGCTTTTAGTACACTTTTGAATATTTTCAAAAATTCTGAGTGGTTTTATATATATATACAGAAAAGTTTCTGAAATTTTGGGAAATACTCGTTTGATGACATAGAAGCAAAAACCTTTGACATGCTAACATAATAATAATAATAATATAGTAGGTCGAACTGATTTTATGGGGGACTGCAAAGGGTTAAAAAAAATCTAGGGGGACCGCGAAGCAACATTTTTAGAAAAAGGTTGGGAACCACTGGTCTAGGGTCTAGAAGCTTCTCGCATTACGTCTCTCGTCATCGGCAGGGTTAGGGTTACTAGCCCCTCTTTGCCCTCTACCGGCTCGGCGAATCCATCGGGCGATTTAAAATCTCGGGAAATGAAAGGTCAGAGGCGCCAAATGAAACAAAAGAGAGTAAATGCCTTGTAAATTCCGGCTAAAGACGGTCTTTTGGTTGGTCACATAGGTCATTAAAGACGACGTAAAGAGATGGGTATTTTTGCCAGAGCAATGACTCAGTTTTTTTTACGAGAGCGGTCATCGTCGATTTACGAGAAAAGTGGGCTTTTTAGTTGGACGGAAGGACCAGGAATCTTCCGAATTTCCTAAAATGCCATGATTATCGGTGTATAAAACGCTTAGACCACAGCAACATTCAACTGCGTCTTAAACACCGATAATTATGATATCTAACCAGTTCCACTCGAACAAGCCTGCGTAAATGATACCGAAACATAATGCTGATGCTGTAGTTGCTGACAGCAGGACACCTATTTCTCGGCAAGTAGTTTGGATAACACATCTATGGAAATTATCATTAGTTTACCGACTCAGATCTATTCCTTCTAAACGTTTGGTATATTACTATAAATCTACCAGTATTATCAAGGCTGGTAACCTAGAGCAGATTTACAAACGTTTTCTGTAACTATTTGCCACGCTGGGCATGGATTTACGATTTTATTATCTTTCAAAATTAAATTTAGAAGCTTTATTTCCAGATTGCTTCTACTTCCTTCAGTTAAACTCGCTGCTTCAGCAGGTGTGTTCATACGGCTTCGTGACTACCTGTCGAAGGGCAAAAGCTAAGAGTGAAGACACCCGACCGGTCGACAATAGCTATTGCCTAACAGCTGAGCAATCTGGGTACGGGATACATACATACATACATAGCATTACGACTGGCGCGGAACACGCCAAGGTTAGTGTTAAGCGGGACTCGACGCAGAAACTTTTAGGGGAATATGGGCAAACTGTCGTTAACTTGAGACACTGAAGAAAATAAAAAAGAGAAGAAGGCAGATAATTAAAGCTGCTTAAGCGATGCCGGTTTAAGAATCCGCCGGTGTTTATAGGAGCAGGTGCGTGGTTCCGGTTACGTAATGTTATGGCCCAGTTTCTTTATGGACGCCTGACTGCGCGGCGGTTATAAGACAGAAGGAACACTCCGTACACTTCCGCTTGTAGAATGGCTGTCTGTCCCGATCGTTGGAAATCCTCGGCTTTAAATTTAACAACATTTCACACAATAAACAACCTTATACCTCACCGCCATTTCTTGCCTCCAATTCCCACTCGTAGATTTTTTGATTATCTGCTCGGCTTCGTCTGTATATATATTAGTATTATTATTATTTTCTTTGAAAGTTAAACAAACCTACGATAAATGAGAATCGGCTACCTTTTGGAACTCTAGCTCGTGCGGGACTCGAGTGGGGAGTAAATGATGACGAAGCGCCATCGCGCGGGTGACACCGCGGACTCCAGTTCCTCCCTCTGGCCGCCGCAGCTGTAACCGACGTCACGAGGTCCCGGGCTCGTCTCAAGGCGGCGGAACTGCGGCGGTAAATTCTCGAAGTACTAGGGCCTAGACAGTTTGAAAGGGGGGGGGTTAAGGACTAACCACCAGTTCGGAAAACATGGCCGGTAGGGCATGACCAAGATCTCTGTCGGATTTAGACTTAACCCCGATTTAATGATACAGCGGTCGCAGAGTCAGGAAGGCGTAAGCTCGTACAAGGCACCCAGGTGTGAAAAGTTTTCACCTGCTTAGTCTTCATTTGATCGTCCCGACCGCACACGCACTACTATCTTGTGGTTCCCAATATTAAATATCGCTCTCGGCTTAGTCGTTTTTTGTCTTGTTGTTTGCTTCTACACTACAGCAATAACTTATTTAGAAGAGAGCGTTAAATATACCATGAAGGGCATAAATGTGGGCACACTCATAAAGCATCTTATATTGCATACACAACGCAATTAGTTTTACAGTTACGTATATATGTTGCACCAATCTCTGAAATTACCCATTTTCATAAATTGGAAAAGCCACTTGTCCATTTGATTCAATGCGCTGTGCAGTGTATGAAAGTTAAAATCTCATTCATACAAACATCATTTTATATGGTCTACATCGAGATGAATTAATAATTAGTTAACACTGGACAGTTTATGACACATTAGCACATTCGCTATAGATAGAAGGCATTTACTGTCTGATCTATACTAGTTACTGTATTTCTAGCATATGGAAGGCATTATATCCTCCTGTCTGTCACTGTGGAATTCTCTTCATGAACAGCATTGATACTGATGTCCTCAGACAGAGAAAAACTGGCAAAAGTCTTCCAAGGGAAGACCACCAAATCAAGAAAATTTATTGAAATTCCTTGGTGTTGATCAAGTAGCCAAGAACTATGACAAGCAAGCAGTAACCAGAGGTGTGCTGAAGACCATCCAGATGCTGCATGTAAAGACTGGTCATGGTGGAGAGGTTTCAGAATCAGTATGTCAGTATGCCAGCATCCCATGATCCCTTGTGTTGAAGTGCATCTCTCAGTGTGAAAGGTGTGCTGAGATGAGATCCAAAAAAGAAACAGCATCTGTGGTAGTCATCAGACCTACCTATTACTGTGCAGGACCTCAATGAATGTGACTGAGTAGATCTGGTGGATATGCAGGCTATGAAAGATGGCAATTACCAGTTTAGCCTACACTACATGTAGCAGTACCAGACAAAGTCCAAATGATTGACCCACTTCAATCCAAGAAACTGCAAGAACAGGTGACTCATGAACTGTTGTTGATCTTTCTGGACTTTAGCGCACCATATATTCTACAATCAGACAATTGATACGAGTTTACAGACAGGGTATTGAAAACTGACTAGTCTCTGGGCAGTGTGTGTGTGCAAATCAATCAATGATAAAGTCATCCTTTAAGCCAGGGACCAGAAAAAAATGGCGGTGCTAGGTGGATCTATGGTCTTTGCTTTCATTGGTCCATGAACATGTCATACCATGATGAGACCATCAAGATGAAGCCATACAAAGCTTGGACTAGTAACAAACTACACTGTGGGCTGACTCCCACATTACCAGCTAAATTCCTTATCCATCTTTACAGGTGTAATGAAGAATCTAAAGGACATGCTGTGAGTAGTTTCTCCTAACCTTCCAAATGTCCCTGATCCTAACAGAGATCCTTCCAGTAAACCACCAAAAGACTCTAGCACACAAAATACCACACCCAGACCCAGTGTCACCAACACCAGACTCAGTGCCACTAAATCTACAGTTGACTCCAACAAGCCAATAATACCCATCTCGGATCCTCTATCAACAAATCTCCAGGACAGCCTGCAAATAGAAGGAAGGAAGGAAAGCAAGCAGGCCAGCAAAACCATGGCTCACAATACCCGATCTCTTAGAGCTTTAAGAACAGGTGACAATGTTGCTATGCCAGTTTCCCGATTTGACTGCAACAGAGCTGATCAACCAAATGTTATTGGAGTGGTGATGGTGGTCAAACAATCTGGCTATGTGTTTGGCACTAGGAATGGAGTCATCAAAAGGTCAAGTGGCTTGGAATCAGTTGGAATTCATACAGTTAGTGGTCTGAAAGCTGAAGATGTTCCACCAGAGCAGCTTAGCTTCTGTTAGGTAGTACACATTGGAGTGCATGAGGTGAACAGGATTTCATGAGATGTTCCTGCAAAAGTACTCACCTTACTAAGCAGTGCTTGTCTGAAAGCTGGTTTAAGATGCAACAGTGCATACATTAGTCATAAGACGTGAAAATGCAGACAGTGATTAATTGGAAAACTACAGGTATTGTGATGGACAGAGGTAACAGACAATACGTTGTCATGATTTACTACTGTTAACTACATCGGGTCTTCTTAGATAAAGTAAACTTTAAACATGTTAAAGCTAGAATTAGGCTATAATCTATCTATTCCATTTGATTTTAAATTTAAAATAAGATAAAAATGATATGCATAAGTTCTATATTTCATGAAAATTGTGGATGGTTGTCCAGTTTATGACATGGCTATTAGTAAATTGTGCGCGCACAGCACCTAGAGTAGAATGTGAATGTCAGTAAACACTTTCTGCATGGCACCTGCTGTCTGCTTCATGAATCAGACAGGTTAATTACTTACTTCATGACCTATGCAATTTCTCAGATTGGGTGTAACATGTACATGCAGGTAATTGCAAAATGAAAAATAGTCTATGTTCACGTCTTACTTACACACATAAGAGAGTTATATTGAAATATCCTTATGCATGATGAGTTATGGTTTAGGTGAATCCTCAGGTATTATTAACATATATATAATAGCGAGTTGTTATGTATAATAGTTTGCACAGCTAGTTTTGTGTGTTTTGCATTTCATATATTTCTGCTATAAACAAGTACATACCAGCGCAGAGAGAACGATAGTTAGTTTCCTTTCCAAAGGTAGACATTGCTGAAAAATTAAAGCGTTGGTCTGGCCATTTTCCATTCTTATTAGTGGCGAGAGAAATGGGTGGTAAACTCCCTTTTTGAGAACCTGATCTATCACTGCACTTGGTGTTGGAAAATACTGTTTTTTATGGTGATAACGTTAGTACGCAGTAGATATTTTTCTCGGCTGTCATGTGTATAGTTATGAGAAGTTTATTCGGCTAGTCAACACGCATCTGGAATCTCCATTCTCCTTCGTCAATTATAATTAGTTAGACCCTGCTAATTTAGAAAAGAACCGCTCGGTCTGATGTGCTGCTCGCCTTCGGAAGAACGGTTATTTGGTTCCAAAGTAGCCTAGATTTTGGGCGTGTATTAGTGCCGAACCGCTTACAATGAACGCTAGTGCGAGTCATGAATTGGATCAAAAAGAAATGGTTTAGGTGATATATTTGCACCATCTAGTGATAGCAGATCGTCGGAAAGGTGAAGGATCATTCTCTGTAAGCCTTAATTGCACGCAGAATATGTATTCTTCAATTTACGGCCCCGTAACTCCACATAATAGCCACTAGGCGGACGCGCTGGTCTTCCCTGCCCTCGATGGGCGAGTGTGAAGACAGTTTGCCAGATGGGTTCTATTTGCTTTCTTTCTAAGCCGATCAGGACGAGTCTGACGAAGTGGGCACATTCCGCGCGAGTTCTGGACGTTGCTCGATGCGTTTGGAAGCGACATAATGGCAGAAAATGGTAGTGGCTACCGACGAACCAGGACGTCACATGGTCTCTTGACCGCGCCGCTGGGCGAAAACTCTGCCACCCTCAGAACAGCCGGTCACCGATGTCAGCGTTATCGGCAGAGCAAAGGGGGGGTAGGGTGAGTCCTCGCCAGAGAGGAGAAGCCGGCTCCATCCTGGTCCTGGCCCGCTCCGCCCTGGTGTTAGAGGGTATGTCAGGTGACGGATGTCTGGCGTGTAGATTAGCAGCACAGTCTGATCTGGGAGATGTGGGCGGACCAACCACAATTCATTCTTGATGGAACGGACCAGGACAGCGCTATCGTGACTCTCGCTTAGTACCGCTGTGGCGCCACCTGCCAGATATTTCGTGAAATATACCGGTCTCTCCGTAGCTTTGCTAAAGTCGGCCGACAAACGCCCTTTCCTGCCAAGTTAAACAGCCACATCTCTCCGTCCGCTCCAGTCCTTAGTCCAGCTGGGCTGGACGTCGTTGCTTGTGGGTAAGTCGTCGTCATAGCGCTTTTAACTTTCTTTTCAACATTCTTTAACTTCATTACGTGAACACCTGTAACAGGTAGTATACTTGGCTTGACCCCTTTTCTCTCTTTTATTATTTTTTTTTTGCGTGTCTGGAATCACCTGGTAGGGGGAGGGGTGACTCTTGGACACAGCCCGCCAAAGACAGAGAGCTAGCTATCTGAAGCACTTGAAACCACGGAATTCTCCCGTGAATGAAGCCTTTGGTTGAAAGACAGTTGAAGAATTAAATAATATCTGCAATGGCCAAGGTCTCATAAAAAATTAAACCTTGTACTGCTTTGTTCGGTATATTTTATAGATTCACTTTAACAGCTCAAAGAACGAAAATGATAGATTGACTGACTGACGCCGTCCTCTTGCAGAGCCTTTAATGAAACACGCGATGGCGAGAGTGGCACGAAAAGGACAAACATTTTGCAACGCGTCGTGATATAATGCTAAACATGTCAGCACTAAATCAAAACCTTAGGTCGCAGATGCATCGTATCCTTAAATCTTTAGCCAAAAAAACCACAAATAAATTAAGTAATAATACCCCATAATTCCTCTAACTTCCACCTTGCAAAAGAGGCCTCGGTGATCGATATGTCTTTGCGGAGATCTGGGTATTTTCTGTTATCTAGAAAGCGACTGAAAACCTTGTGAAAGCTAAAGGCTTGTTTTTTTTTTCAATTGTACTGTCTATGAAGTAAGCAGCACTTGTCGAAGGACAATCTGTCGATACACAGAGCTGCCAAATAACTTATTTCATCACCCCAATTTGTTATTAAAGAAAACAGGACGAACTCTGACAAAATGTTGACAGATAGCCTGCCATCTTCTTTCTGGCCATGCGGACTCTTCAGACTTCAAATATCCAACTGCGAAGTAATATTCTGGGCCTCCTTGCTGTCTCTCTCTCTCCATCTCTCCATCCTCTCTCTCTCTCCTCTCTCTCTCTCTCTCTCTCTTTTTCATATTTAAAAACACAACTGAATTCAATGGCGCGAGATAATAATAAAGTCGATGTAGCTGATGATGTACGACAAGCGATTTAATTCGCTTTACTGAGCAGGCACATTTTTCTATCTTGGTAAGAAACAAAGAATAGGTGATAGATAGATCACTCTCTTTGCTGCATGCCTTTTATTGTAATACCTATAAGCCAACGCAGGACAACTGGTACAGCAACAGACAAAGAATCATTGCTATGTGAACGCACGTTTTAAAACTCAGTCACATTTGCTTTCCATCTTACCTGGAAGACGGACAACCGAGCTCACGGATTTGTCACGCATAAGTTCAGATTCTTCTTTATTGTTGGCATCCATTTATTACCTACCATTTCGCCTTGTGGATTAGGGGTTCTATGCCGAACTAACCGTCCAACGTTAACCCCTTTACCGTAGAGTAAGCCGTATAATGTGGAGCAACTCGAGCGACGCACTTCTGAGATTATTAATTCCAACTGATTCTTCTGAATGGCGAAGAACGCCAGAGCATTTGCTAAATATCGGTCGGGGCTCCGCTTTCGCCCTGAAGAAGAGATGTTAGAGGCGAGAAACCGTGTCACCGCAGCCTGAGCGAAGAAAGTGTCTCTTAGAACCACATTGTATTTTTTTTTTTAAAAAAAAAAACAAAAACAACAAGGGTAGCGCAGGAAGGAGCTTGAAAATTCGGCCTGGAGTTGATGAAGTCACCAACCTAATGGTTGAGGTTTACCTGAGCTTTGCACGAGACGTCTCAAGACTTTAAAAAAACGGACAATCGAGGAACGGCGGTTTCTCAAAGAACGTGGCACCATTTCCTCCGGTGGCCCAAAACTTCGTGTAGACTGTAGAAAGTGTACCCCAGACTCAGACAATTAGCCGTGACGCAGTTATGTCTGCAGGAAAAGCGAGACCCCACCAGGGTTGGTTTGCGTGAAAAGGGGGAATCTTGGTCAGGCCATTAATTTGCCTTCGGTTTGGACAAAAGAAGAAACTGGAAAAAAAAAGTGAATTTAAAATAATAAATTGTCCTAAAAAGGGGAGAACAAATCGACAGCGTGAAACATATCTGATTACCAAGACATGTCGCAGTTTGTAGTTAAAAGAATGGTATTCTTCAAAGGTTTTAATATCTTTCGCCAATAATTATAATTTCTTAAATTATAGAGCGTAATTGTCAAATTAGATTTATAATAAATAATTACTTTAATGCATATCAATATGGGCTTTAGGCTAGTGGACAGATACAGATGTTTTCGGCTCTTGCTATATTAGGGGACAATTACATATTAACAAAGATTCCGACACGGTTAGACATTTTAAAAGTCCTGCTTTTTGTTGTTGTTGCTTTTTATAGTAAGAGATTAATTAATGACTAGAATAATTACCGAAATATTTATGTTTAAGAATCGTACTGATGGACAGTTCTCATTCGTGGAAGAGAAGGAGGAGGAAAATGTATATATCTAAGCTAAGATAATACTGTGTATCGCGTGTATATGGGCTGTTTCGAAGCAAAAGGGGTGGGGGTGTCTTCTTTTTAAAAAAAAAAGTAGCGAAAAAGTTTTACAACAGAAGATGAGGTAAAACTGTGACTTATAGCCGAACAACGTGCTGCCCAGTGACGCGCACGAAGTTGTTTCAAGTCTCCTTAGCAGGAGAGCTAGGTTTTCACCACGCGCCTTTGAAGTCTTTCAAAGTGTTTAATTTTCTCTCGAGGTTGACGATATAAGTAGTCACTGCAACAACAGCAGCAGCAGCAAGAGGTTTAATTCAGCTATGGGCAGGTAATCTACGTTTATCAACGGTACGTATTAGCAACGGGGCAGAGCTGATCAACGATAAGAGCTGTTGTACTGATACCGAGAGTTTGTGGAAGACGAACTGTTTAAGGTATTGGTAGTACAAAGGCTAATTAGGGAGATCAGAAGGTAAAAAAAAAAATAATAAAAGTTCCTTGTTTCTGTTTTAAAAGACATTCCAGGTTATAATAGAAGCATTGTGAGACGGACCACTCTTCTTGGTCAGACATTGGCGTGACGGAAGCGGGTGTCGACAGCGGTATCTTACATCTTTGATCGCAGCTCCGCTTACGACACAGGAAGGTACCCTCCTCCCTTTTGTTTGGCCGACGGTTAGTGGTACCAGTGTGCGACCGGATGAAAAGCAGGTGTGAGCCTCTGCTGACGCCTACAGTCAGATGTCTTGAGCTGTCAAGCGGTCCCGACGTTCGAGTCCACTTCTCCAGGGTCGGACGCTGCAGTGCAATCTCGGCGGACTGTTTAATTTATTACAGACCCGGGCATTGTACTGAAAAGATATCCGTGAAGAAAGTGTCTGCGGCGTTTGAACCAGGTAACTAACTGGTTGTGCTGTATGATCCTTTGTTAAGTAAAGGCGCTGATTTATAGAACAACTCGATATAACCAGAGACGGGGTCAACTCCCTCCCCGTTCTTCGGTTGAGATTTCGTCAGAAGGCTGGCAACGTAGGTAAAGTTTATTCTTTTTAAAAAAAGTTAAACTGCTTATTTAAAAGTCAATCTGCCCCCCCCCCCCGACTACTGGCCGCTTTCTTTCATAAGTGGTATTTTCACTTTAAATCATTTTAATCCACACCCCGTGTATAAAGTCAACATGTTTATGTATAGCGCGCACTCAAGCGCATGTCCACTTTAAATTTGAGAATTCGGGATTAACTAAAAGAGAGGATTAAAGATCAAGAAACCTTTGCAAAATAGCAATAAGTAAACCTGCTGCCTGGCAAAAGATGATATCAATAAAAGAAAGTACTTGCTGGCACAATGGCTACAAAGTTAAGGTCTTCTTTGGGCAACGCGGGGCTGTCGTCAGCCGTCTAATGTTTCGAGGTTACAAACAGCCCTTCCTTGTCGTCGTTTGCCGTTCGGGAAAGAAAGGGAAACGAAGGAACCGGAGAAGAAACAGCGGTGACAGCAAATTTTACACGAGAACAAAAAATAAAGTCAACTGGAAACGCTTCTCGGTTTATCTTTAAATGGAGCAGACAGGCGAAGGTTACTGGAAACTCCGTATACTCGGGATCAACTGGCTTCACTTCTTCGCTTCACCTGTCCCATAACCCATAGGGGGCACCTCGAGAGGTGGTGTCTAGGGCACTTCACCACCTGGCGGAGCCCATCCATCTCCAGGCTGAGAGTCAGGGGGGGGTGAATGTCAGCGTAACAGAGGAGGGGGGAGCCTGTACAGCTGTCCCGGGCTTTTGGCCATACTTACGGCGCCACCGGGGATCGAACCCACGAAACAAGGATTGACGAGCGAACCTCAATTGGCTTATGGATGCTGCAAAAAAAAAAAATATTTCCCACCATTTTTTCCTCTCTGTTTGTTTTGGCTTTTTTTTTTTTTTTTGGCATATTGAAAGTAAGTTGACTTTAATTCCTTATTCATCCGTTGTACTTCCGCTTCTATTAATTTTTAACTTTAATTTAACGTATTACGGGGTTCGATCCGGGAGGGATCCTTTAAACTAATAATGATGATGATGATGATGGTGATGGTTCGTGTATCGCAGACCATTTCCTCCCCCCCCCATTTGCGATGAAGATTTAGGAAAGGGGTCTCAACAAGTGTTTGAAAAAAGCTGGTTCCCCCCCCTCCGGCGCCCGACTGACACAGAAGAGCAGCAGCCGCCCCTGGTTTGTTGGATGAAGCCCCCATTACGATAAATCAGCCACCGCCGTCTATTTTTGTTTTTTTCCTAAAAAATCCCCTAATCAGCGAACAAAGCCGTTTTATTCCCTCCCCGACGACTCCGCGTATTAAGCGATAGCTCGCTGGCTGAACGCGGCACCAGATTAGCATAAAGCCCGGCTTTGTCTTGCTTTCCTTCCCTTGTTAATGACAAAAATGAAAATCCCCCAAAAGTGGCGAAAGATGGATGGACGTCACGAGTTGCCGACGTCATAAAGCGTCGCCATGGCGACGGATTTTCGCGTTGCTAACGGCTATTTGTAGGTCGGGGCAACCTCTTCGGAAAACTATTAATTAACCCCCCCTCCCCCGACGTTTGTTTCTTTTCATTTGCTTAATTTCGGTGGTGCTTTTTGTTGCTGGTTCCTCCCTCCCTCACCCCCTCACCTCTCTCGTTTCGCTGCTACAACAGGGCCTCGTTCTGAGAGAAAGACTCGAGCTTAGCTCGGCGTCTAGAGACCAGTCTGGTGCGAAAGATCAGAACACGTCACACGCGCCGCCCCTCCTGTCGATTGGAGGCGGGTGTTACCTCGCCCAAGATCATCATCCGGGCTCTGAGTTTGGAGCTGTGACTGGGAACCAGAGTGGCTCATCGGTAAATAAATGAGAATAAATGGCCCGTTTTTAACCCCTCTGTTTTCTTTAAAACAAAACAAGAAAGAAGTTGGGGGGGACCCTGACCAGTAGAAGGGTCTCGAAATCGGCATTTAAATTGCAGATTTCACACCAAAAAAGGTCAAATGCAAATAAAAACTGGGATCGCCATCTTTACAGCTCTGGTAAATCCCTAAGCGGAAGTTTTGTCTTAATGTATGATTGATGGGGAAGGTGAGATTACGAAATTTAATAGCAAAGAAGGATAACTGCTGCCGTGTACATATAAAAAAATAAAGCGGGCGCACCTGCTAAATCCTTTCTCTCTCTCTCTCTCTTCTCCACTCTCCCTCCTCGTCCCCCCTTCGTTTTTTTTTTTCCTGAAAAAGCGTCCCACCCTCGATCGTTCGGTAGGGCCGTCCCATTAATAAGATCCAGGATCGGACTTACCTCGGCGCCTTCTGCTATTACGCAATGAATATCGCTCGCCTCGTTCTCTGCCGAAGCCAGGCGGCTTAAACAACCTCAGATCTCTCTGCGCCTCGTTAGGACGCTATCAGTTAAGTCTTCGCCGCAATGACGACGAACCTGATAGCGTATCGTTTCCATGGCGTTCTTCGCGAATTGCCCCGACAGTACAATCGGCATTAAGCAATAATACCCGGATGATTTGACCAATCTGCATGTGTAATAGCCAAGCGATACGAACGGTATATCGGGCGTAATTACAGGCGGTGTTGATATAAAGAATATCTGACGCCATATTCAATCCCGGCTCAAAACCCGCAGAAATGCAGAGGTCGCTTTTTGCAGACTGAATGGGGCTCTGGTATCCGGAGAGACATTGCCGTGATCCGGGCCGCAATTGAGCTTAATAAATATGATGGTAACCTTTTGACTGGTTTTGAAGTTCCGTACAAAGATACGGATCTTTTTTGCTTTTAATTTCAAATGGTACTGAGTGTCTTAAAGCAGATCGCTTCTACTGATAGTCCTTTATCTAAAAAACGATGTCTGCCATGCGTAATCCCGTCATTAAAGCTGTCTTTACCAAGCCTACTGAAACGCTTCCTTTATGATGATGAACTGTCGGAGTTTTTAGATCGTTTCGACTCTAACTCAGCGCCGTGTAGGTCTGAATGAACCTCAGGTTATAACGGGCTTGAGAGACTTCAACAAAAATAAGTAAATGCGAGAGTCTGCCGCCCCGCCGCCTGACAACCAAGAATGGAGATTGTTAAAAAAATTAATAAAATCAAATGAAATGTGTTTCGCTTTGTTTCGGAGAATTCGGCCTTTAAATTTGATTTTAAAATGTTAATGTAAAATATTAACGATTTTTAGAATGCACTCGTCCAGTCTATCAAAATACCAGAGAGTCGATTCGGAGGAGGGATACTCGTTGTCCCCCTTGAGCTGCCGCCGAGGACCCGGGTTCGTGGAAATGCAAGTGTTCGCAACCAGGCGGTCAGGGTTCTGCCGGACGCGTTTACTGCGCCAGCCAGCCACCATCCCTGCCGAGCTGAAGTCTTCCTTGTCCCTTATCGGGCTCCGTCCGGCGGTAAGTCCTCGCCTCGATCCCTAGCGGAGGAGCTTGACCGATTGTCCCCCCCGGTGTTTCCATCTAGCGAGGTGAAAAGCTACCGTCTCCGGCTTCGCTTCGAGCGGGCGACCAGCGCCTGAGCTGCACCAGTCCCTCGTGCTTAGCTTCCGTCCGTCCGCTCGAGTCGGAAGTGCCTCGAGAAGGTGGAGGATTAAAGCGGGCCGCCGCGAAATTCGCGAACTTGCGGATGGTTAACGCCTGCGTTCTTTGACATCGATGAATTCGGAAGACGGCTATTAAACCCAACTTCCGGTGATATCCCTCTATCACCATCAGGAAGCTGCTTCTCGAAAAAAAAAAATCATTTACAGGTAACATATTTCGGTAAACGCTTCCGTTTTTTGGGGGGGCTCGCACGCGCGGCTTTAGCTTATCTCGAACCCGCGACCTGTCGGTTGCTAGTCTTTCTAACCTACTCACTTTTCCTTTACTCTTTGCTAGTTTGTTTCCGCCATCATCCGTTGTCCCCTTCACCAAACTACTGATTGACCAGGAGTCCGATTTTTACTTGGTAAAGCTTGTTCGTTTGCCTTCTTATGCATGGAAAACACCGCGCAATGATGACGATAGGTCGGGTTGCCTATTAAGCGAAATTTCCAGAGAAGACAGATGATCATGGCGTCGTAGTCTCTGTTTACTCAGCCGCCAGATGTCTCTGCCCTGTCGCCCGAGGAGAGACGATACCTTCGCACAATGCAGAGTAATTTCTGAAAAACCCCTATTTTAGATCCGTATATATGTCTGTCAGGGCTGTATAATAAATGTTTTATACGCTCAGTTTTTACGTTAGCGGAGACTGAGAATTTTCTGTTACAACCACTGAGTGTTGTAAGCGGGTTTCTGTTAAAGAGCACTTACCAGAGATGGTTAATGAAATTAGTTTAATCAAGTGCACAGCCTTTTACTTTTTATCACAATGCTCGCAGTTAAGTTCTACGTATTTTATTTTGCCTGCTCCGTACCTAGTAGAAGAGATCGTAATTATACACGGCAATGCAAAGTGCTAGAGATGAAACCCTGTGGGCGTTCTTGCTTTTGAGACAAAGAGAAAGCGCGTGCGTTTGACGGGAGAGTCTTTTAGAGCAGCTGGGAAGTTCCGATTTCGGCACGCTTTAGCGACAGCGATCCTGTCTCGCCTCACACGTGCGTCCTCTTCTGGTGCAATTCCGGGGCGAAATAGCTGGCCATCGTAACAACGGATATCGGTCGGCTCGCTTGATAGGGTTGCTGACCGAAGGGAAGAGCTACAAGTCTGGAGAGCGACCTGGCGCAGCTTTGCTGACCCCTTTCGTTGGATGCGTGCTACGTGGACGGAAAACAATTCCGTCTCACGCCGTCAAAGTTCCTTGCAGTGAGATTGATCTGTACGAGTGGCGGCGAAAGGCGCTAGCAGTGAATAGATCCTCGGGATGAGGACGCTACATACCACGACGCTGCCCTTGCTATAATGTCGCGTTGTCGTGGCTGGAGACGGTGTCGTTCTGCATATACCGACACCGCCGCGGTAACAGCTATTAACGTTCCGGTTGCTTTTCATATTCAATTACGTTGAATACCTGACCTGTGTCAGTTGTTTCCACTAATTCCGGCAGATCTGAGAGTTTCCCCCAACGACTGATGTAGAAAAAAAAAAGGAACTGGTTTTTGTGCGTGCACCTGTAGCAGTCACGTGTTTTTTAAATAGGAACTTGTAGACAGAAAAGAATTAACTCTGTAGATGGCGATGACTGGTAATGGACATTTAGAGTCTTACTTTGCTAAAAGACAAACGGCCCTTATTGATCTCCCTTAAATCTCCCGCTATGGAATTATTCCAATCATCAGTGAAATTCTTTGTATCAGATACTCGACGTACACTCTGTTAATTATACGTGGTCTTTCCTATATAAATACCTGGGCCGCGCCAAAAACCATTGATCCTCCTTGGTTTAGCATGAGAAATGTTCCCTATAATCCGTGTGTGAGGGTCACCAGTAGGAAAACTCTCTTACAGGACCTCCTGTTTCGCAGCAGCTGTCTTTTATTATATACTCCCTGCATCGCTAAATGGTTCGCTTCTAGAACGGATATCGTGGTATATATAACGGCTGCTTGACGACATCTGTTAGTAAAACCTACAAAACTTCTCCGAGAGACCAGCAAGACAGCCGAAACAGCCATGTCCACCGGCACAGATCATCAGGACTGCGCGCCTCCTTGTGGGCGTTTGTAGGATGGGGAAACAGCGGTCCGTGTCTCCCAGAACTCTCTGTCAGGTTCTAAGAAGAGCAGACTTCTGTGACCGTAGGCGCAGCGGGATGCGGTGTGACAGGGCTCAGACAGGCCGTCAGGTTAAAGGTAGCGGGAGACTATCACCCGAAGCCCATCCTATGCTTAGCTTTTACAGAAAATGTCACGCGAAACGTTACTTTGGTGGCGTCTATTTACGGGCGCATGGTTCTTAATCTCACGAGTCTCCACAGATTTCCTATTATTGGTTAATTTCCACGCGCAACAACTTGGATTTGTTGGCTTGGCAATTTCGTGAGCATCATGATGTGAAGCAGGTAGAAGAGAGCAATGTTTCGCCATGTAAGAACACTATCGCAAGGCCGTCGTCGTGCTGGTGAACCTTAAGGGGTGCCGGCCAGCCTCTGAATGCGCCAGACACGTCGCCTGGCCGTTTTTCAGCGAGATGAGAACACGAGTTGACAACGCGCCGAGTAAATAGTTTTGCCAGTCTGCCCTTTATCCTGCTTTCTTTCTTCTTAGGCATGACTTCTATAAAGCTGAGTTCAGCGCTGCCCTCTGGCGGATTAGAAAGGGACTGAGAGCTGGAGGGAAAAAAAGGAAAGAATTACGCTTCACAGTTAGAAGTAATGGTAACTGTAATTAACCTTTTTATCATTCAAATTTTTTTCCGTTTTTTTGTTTTATCAAATCTTTTATGGGATCACTTTATTTTACATCTAAAGAGAGCATTTCTTGTTATCACTGCAAGGTGCCCCTGCCATAATCAGTTAGATAACCATTGTCTTTTATTTTTATCTGCGGATGTGTCGTTTGCAATGTGATTAAATATGATACGAAATACTGATACATGAACTGCATTCAATAAAACTAAATCACTATATATATATAATCCATTCGTTTAGAACTTTTGCGGCATTAAGTTTGTCTGAACTGAGGCCGCATGGCGTTGCGTCTGACGTCATTGGCAACAGCCTCGAACTGACATGTGACTGAGACGTTGCGTGCCGTCTACGAGTAGTCATCTGTCAAATCCATTAGAAGCAAGGCGCCGATTTCTTCTTTCACGGCGTAGCAGAGGATGGAGACGACACGGCTGGAGCTTGCATGCATGCTCCCTTTCTTACGGGTGTTCGCCTTCCTTGGAAGTGACCAAGTCGATTGGCCAGGACCTTCTTCGGGTATTCCTCGGGTTGTTCTGTCGTGTCTACCCCTTCAGATGTCGCTGGGCACGCACTCCCTTCAGTACGGGGTCATCTGGTGGCCGCGCCCCATACACCTTGTCCGATCGGGTTCCTTGATTTAGCAATAAACAGTCACGAGTAACAGAATGATAGACCTAAAAGGAGCAAGAGTGGAACCGGACAGATCTAAAAGAAGAAAGGAAAAGAAAAATGTTTCAACGACTACACAGGGTAATACATTTCCTACGTGCCCATGATGTGTCTCTTCGAAACTAAATCGAGCTTCAGCTTTATTACGCTTTCCATGTATGCGGTGGCTCCACCATTATTTTTATATATACATAAAAGTTGGGATTATGACATGTGATATATGTGGGTCGGACTATAAATAATCAACTTTAATTAAGTGCAAGAAAAAACATTATTCAAATAAACCTGACATTTTTATTCACGCGATGAGAATGGTCCATCCTTTGCTTCAGCTACTGGAATTGTTTCATACATGGTGCTGCCACCTGTTGAGTAAAAATGACGTTACTGGCGTTGATGAGCAGAAGAAACATTGTTGTTTTTTGCGGTAAATATCACAGTTTTTTTTCCGAACATCGAGTTCTCCATAACTAATGCTTTCAGCACCCTTTCCCTCCCACCGGTGTTCATTCTCCAGCCAACCACAGCGCCGTCCTAATAAGGACGGTTTCACTCCAAGACAGATGCCGGGAAACCACGTGCGCAGACTGGGTCGTGATTCGGCTTTCATGGGCAAAAGACCAGAGTCCGAAATCTGCTATCCAATGCAACCATCAAGGAGTAATTCCGTAAATATCCAAGAACCGAGTTTGCAATGATTTTATGATTCTCATAGCCAGAAAACAGCAGGGTTAGGGTTAATGGGATTCGATTCAGCTTAAGATTTGGTGGAAATGGAACATCAGACCATAAGTTAGTCTCCAGATAATCATCGTCGAATAATTATTCTGCTGAGGGATGTAGCTGTGTGCAATATGGTAAAGAGGAGTAACAGCCCCGCGTTAGCGAGTTTCCGAGATGTTTCCTGTTTCCGTGGTTGCAGGAAACGGTCGGGGAGGTGTTGGTGGTGATGCGTTTCTCCTTAGCGCAGATTCCAGGTCAGGGAGGAGGGAGGAGTAGAGACGGGATGCTAATCACTCGGAGACGCTGGATTAACGGTAATTTATGAGTCGATACCTTGACCGGACGGCTCGCCGTACGATTCGTTCTAATCAGACAGGTGACACTCGGAATAAGGGTTGGGAGACGGGGCCGTGATGTATCATCTGGCACCTTTTTTTTTTCTTCTTCTTTCTCTTCTCCATTAATGCTTTGCAGACAGTTATCTGGATTTCGCAGGGACCCGGTTGCGCCAAAAACGCTGAACTCCGGGACTCGTCGAGCCGAGGCGGACCGCTAGCTACGATCTGTCGTCACTTCGTCTCGGTAGCCAAGTCTCGCGAGAGACGCGGCTGGACAAAAACGCGAGCTTGTCTACCTTTACGCTTCCGTCCATCTCTCTCATCCCCCCCCACGTCCGTCCTATTCATCTTCTCGTTGACGCCACTTTAGTTCTCCTCCTGGCCAAGGTGATAAACAGATATCTCCTGGTACCTTGGAACGAGAAAGAGAAAGGGGGGAAATTATCATAATCGCCTCCTTATATCGATGCGATCGCTTTTGGTTATCAGAAAAGGAATCGGTATTTTTCGCGAAGTTAGAGCGAAGGGAATTAAGTCTAGTGCAATGTTTCCTCTTGTTTTTCCCCGCTAACCCGTCTGCGAGTTTGGGTGGTAGCCAGGGCCTTTCTACTTGGCTACCTGCCGTATCCGGGCCCTTGCCCGGTTTCTTTCGGCGAAGATTCGGGCACCAGACTTAACCAGCCGGCCCCGTGCGCAGAGAACAGCAGCTGGTTACTGAAGCGGGAGCCCCGGGTACGTATCGCCCCTGCCCACCGACACCGGGACCCCGAAGAGGTGCTGCGCGATGTCCGCTGATGTCCCCGTCGATCGTCCGAAAGTCACATCTTCTTTAAACGCCGCGTGGAAACGGACCTTGTCGTCGGAGATCGGTCTTCACACGGCGGAAAAGATAGGGTCCAGCTGCCCCTTAAAGTTCCCGGCTGGACGGCCAAGCGGGGGCCAAACCGAGAGTTTCGTTCTTCGCCAATTCCAGAGATGGTTTCACTGGTCCACTAACCGTCGAATTCGTGTTCCGGATTCTGCAGTATTGGAAACGGATCATTGCGGCTAATTTCAGTCAACGCGTCGAGTGCCCGTTCGTTGGGGTGGCGCTGACGAGAAACTATCGCCGTAGTTTTTTTTTTTTTTTTGGTACTATCTGGTTAGAGGAGGGGTTCTTCAGGTGCCCTGTTTTCGCTCTTAATAATCAAGAGAGTTTCTCCCACTTCTCCCTTCCACCCATCCCCCGCCCGGCCGTTGCCGAACTCGGTGGGGATTATCCGCCCCTGGTACGCTGACGATGCGATCGACGAGAGAAGTTCCGGCAAAGAGCTCGAAGGCGCTGGCAGACACCTTTCCCCCCACCCATCGTACCAGCTCTCTCCCCGCCCCGCCCCCATCCAACCTGACATAGATATTTCGGAAAAGCATCGCGGCCCAGACTCTGTAGCCCGACCTCAGCCGATGTCTCTCTTTTTCAAACCCAGCTCGAATCTAAGAATCCGTCTCCGGTTATAGCCGAGTCTCCGATCACAAGGAACGCGTAGATACCCTGTTGTTGTTTTCTTAATTAATAAAAAATGCCCGGCTTTCACGGTTATCACGGATAGAATCCAGGCCAAGGTAAGCCAAGCTGTTTTTGCTCCTCATTTCTGACATAACCCAAGTCATTAAGGACACTGACATCGCAATAAAATATGACATTTACACCTATAATTAACAAATCGCAGTGCTTTCCTACGAACGTTGTTGAGTATGTTGGTATTTGTCATAACATTTGTCTCACTCATCTTATAAGAAGAATCTACAAATATATGACCCTTGGAAATAATTTAAAGTCTCCCTGACAGATGAAGTGCGAAGTAAACTCTTTTCCTCTGACAGTGTTTTTAACTAACGCTCCAAAAGCCACCCAGCCGGTTTCTGTAACACAACATCGTTTTGAAAAAAATATATATATATATCTCGAATTATTTTAAATATTAAATATCCATACAGGTAAGAAGAACGTAATGGAATATTACCATTTATTTCTGTCAGTTTATCGTTTCAAGCTGACGCGTGATTTGTGCTAAGTTTATATTTTACTTCACTTGGCTTTAAAATTAAAATCAATTTAATTTACTCTATCAATGGAAGTTTGTTTCTTTTAACAACAGAAATGTCACTAATTCAAAACAACTTTTAAACGTCTTATAGATTTCGAAAAGCTTTCCTGTCAAGAAAACTACAAACAGCTTTGTATACATCATAGTTGTGCATAGTACTGTAGCCATCCGCCTGAGCTCTGACATCACTATTTCCCCTACTCCACTATCAAAAGAGTTCAAAATCTCCCCTTATCGGTCTTCGTACTTCCGAGAAATTTTGAAACTAATTTGTTCTTATATGCATTTAAGAATCCGTAATTAATAAGTCATACCATTAAAACGAAAATAAATATCTTTACTCTTATTCGTCTTAATGTACAACACGAATTTCTCTTTATGTAACACCGTCTATGAAGAAGAAGAAGAAGGAACTAGGAACTTTTAACGAGTTCCATTAGATATGTGTAATACAGAGATGGAATAGTCTCTGGCTCTCTTAAGATATCTGTTTTCAGGAAACCGTTCGGCTGCACTCGTTTGGCAGATCCTCTAGGATGGAGAGTTATTGGTAGGACAGGGGTTGGATCCAGGTATCGAAATGACTCAGTCCAAATAAAACCGTAGTTTCCCCGCTACTGTGACGATTTCAGGTACATGGAGGTACTATCCGGAAGCAAGTTTAAGGTCCGGCGGCCACAGAGAGGCTGGTATCAGCCTCGACTATTCACAGGAAGCTGCATGAAAGACGGCTCCACGATGTGCATCCCCTTGACCCGCAGGCGTAGACAGGAACGGTTAAAGCATAAGTTTTAGGGAGGTACCCTAACTTCAAAGAGCTACCGATGTCAGACCATATGCAAGTGCAATCAGAGGTAACTTTAATGAACAGTGATGCTCAGCTACAGAGGGTCCGTTTAACCGATCAGAGCCAAACCGTCACCGTGTAATATGGTCAGCACGTTCCCTGGAATCGAAACCTACTGAGAATGTTTGGGATGCCTCCCTTCAACTCTTTCCAAGAACTGCAGACTTGTCTGTTAGAGCAAAGGACTTCACTGCTCACTGCTCTCATTAATATATATGCAGCGTGAAAAGGCTCTGTGAGTCTTTTATTGTCTTTGGAAGAATCCCACACCCACTACCGGCCCTCTAATTCATTTCTGTTCAATTCGTTAGGCTGAAGTTCTTGCACCTTTCCTTATTTAATTCTTCTCGTTTTCTGGTACACTCCCAGAATTTGGGTGCAACCTACACCTTTTTATAGTAAGGATTATGTCTCGTGAACGAGAGTTTGCGCTGATCATTCATCGGAAAAAAAAAAACTTTCAACCAACTTAGAGAATTTTTTTTCTTTTTCGTTTCGCTGCGAACTCGAGGTTAATCGACCGGTTTAGGTATGATGACGATTGGTCCTATAGCTACTGGGGGCATACATAACATGATAAGAATGAGTAAATGTCTTGTTGCTTATTGAAATTGCATATATTTACTTTTTTCTTCTTCTTTGCTACCATCAAGTAAGCGACGTTTTTAGAAAAGTTTTCATTTTTATTTAAATAGAATTACTTTTCTCTTTTGTATGTGTGTGTGTGTGTATGTGTGTGTATATATATATATATATATATATATATATATATATATCCGTCCTCATTTCATAACTCCAATTTTTTAACGGGATAGCATGTACAACATAAATCTGCCTGGCACGCAACACCGCCGCGGGTAGAAAACCTCAAGAATAGTTCTTTTCCTGTACGTGGCCAGCAGATGTGAACAGCGGGAGGAGGACATTTAGGTGGATTCGTCTCTGTTTTCTAAGTGGAAGACGTATTTATTTTAATTCTGGAACATTTTTGCAACAAAAATAGATTCTGCGAATATACATATACTTAGTGCACTGGTCCTGCCGTCCTGGGAAGGGTTAACGACGTCACACGGACGCGGACACGGACACGGACATGGGTTTCATGCATTTTATCCTACATGTCACAGTCCTAATAAAAAAAAAAGGTTTATCTCTTATCTCTCTCTGTCTCTCTCTCCATTTCCATCTCTCTCTCTCTCTCTCTCTCTCTCTCTCTCCATCTCTCTCTCTCTCTCTCTCTCTCTCTCTCTCTCTCTCTCTCTCTCTCTCTCTCTCTCTCTCTCTCTCCCCGACCGCTATCATTGCTACAAAATAGCAGCACGAAGATAGCTGAGACATTTCCCCATTTATCCCCTGCGTGGTAACTGGACATTTAGATTTTTCCAATTATGTATTTGTCTTGGAAAATGTCTTCTCTTTTCTTTTTTTTTTTATTTGATCGATACCCAGCGACAATCGCACATAAGAGAGAACACGTCGTGCAGTTAGGGCTACTGCAATTTGGAAGAGATGGAATAAGCTTCAGTTGCTTTCCTGAACCTCAAAGAGTTCTGAAAGGATCTTTTTAGCCAACGCTTTGGAGCATCTTAATAGGGGCCGAAGCGCAAAGACATTCCTCAATTAAAAGAATACCCGAGGACATTCTGGATGAAAAGCTAAAGCAGGTCACCAATGATGAGCTGATATAGATTTTTAGTTCTATAAGTTTGCAAGTTCTTAATGATGTGAGGGATTTTCCTAACAAATAGCGAATCTACAGACGGTCAGAGCATAAAAATGCATGTGCAAAACCTACGGGGACATGAGTCTAATGGATCACCTCAGAGTAGGTAAATCTGTGGATCATTGCCCAGCATCAGCTGCGCATCACAAAAGATGTCATTAGAACTAATACTTCGTATAGAGTCTGACTGCTACCAGTACTTTCACCTTTTGTCACGGCGGCTGACCTCAGATCGACCATTAACTGTTTAATAACAGCGTAAGAAGAATGTCAATCAGTGCACACCTGAATCTACCCTATACGATGCTACCTGGTAAAGAAAAACTCTCTTTTGTTTAAAATTTCAAACCAGGTAAAACGGCCTCTAAAACAAGCACACAAAACCGTGGACAAGAACTAGCCTTATACAGGGTGCGGCAAAATGATCTGACACATTTGTATTTTTAATAAAAGCCAAATGGAGTAAAGAACGAAAAATGTGTTTTTATTTTCGAAATGTACATAGAATGCCATTTTTTTTTCCATTTGGTTTTAAAAATTAAATCACTCAAGTGGGTACCATTATTGTCCACACACTGTCGAAGGCGTTCACGAAAGTTGTCCATAATCCGGCGGGTCATTTCATGTGGAATGGCAGCAATTTCTTGGCGAATGACATCTTTTAATTGCTCAATAGATAGAGGGCGATGAGTGTATACCTTTGATTTCAGATATCCCCACAGAAAAAAATCGCACAGGTTCAAATCAGGTGATCGGGCGGGCCAACCGATGTCACCACGCAATGAAATCAAATGACCGGGGAACATCTCCCTCAAAATTCCCATCGCACGTCGAGAAGTGTGGGCTGTTGCCCCATCCTATTGAAACCAAACATTGTCCTTATCGTCAAGTTCATTCAATTTGGGTTTCAAAAAAGTGTCTAGCATCACACAATATCGATCGGAGTTCACAGTCACTGTAACATTGTCTTCTTCGAAGAAGTAAGGACCCCAAATGCCAAATTCTGCTACCGCACACCATACGGTTACCCGAGGACAATGCAAAGGGTGTTGGTGCAACTCACGAGGGTTGTTCTCGGCCCAGTATCAGAAGTTTTGCTTATTCACGCTGCCACACAGGTGAAAATGCGCCTCGTCACTGAACAACACAACAGCTGCACGGGGGACATGTTGTTGAATTTCCAAACACAATGCTCTGCGAGTTTTAAAGTCTCTTTCGCTGAGTTGTTGTGCCAACAACATTTTGTATGGATGCATTTGCAGTTCCATGTGAAGAATTCTTTGCAAACTTCTATCGGAAAGGCTAAGAGCAGCGGCGTGTTTCCGTGCCGAACGTCGTGGAGACTGTTGAACTGAACCTCTTACCGCTGCCACATTTTCCGGAGTTCTGGCAGTCTGAGGTCGGCCGGTTGATTTTCGTTTCAATGCTGATTCACTAACTCAAGTTGGTAACCCACAGCAAAATTGTGTTTCGAGTAGGTACGGGATCATGTCTACCAAGCCTGAAGTGTACACGGAATGCTCTTTGTGTTGCAATTACGGATTCGTTGTTTTTGATAAAGGTTTCCACGATGAAAGCGCGATATTCGCCCCTCCAATTCATGTCGGCAACTGTGAAACAAAATGGCATTCTATGTACATTTCGAAAATAAAAACACATTTTTCGTTCTTTACTCTCTTTGGCTTTTATTAAAAATACAAATGTGTCAGATCATTTTGCCGCACCCTGTATATACGGAAGATGTCTCATTTGTATTGAACTCATTCTCAGAACCCTGAAAATCATATATTGTGGTTTTACAGGTAACTGTAGATTGTTGCTACAATTCCTTAGTCTCTGTAATATATATCTACTAGTTTAATTATTTTTACAATCAAATTAAACCTTAAAGTTGTATTATAAACTACAGCAGTTTTTTTTTTGTTTTTGTAATTCACGTTAATTTTATATATTATTCTTTATATAACCAAACACGTATTCCTTGCATATAAACTGACATCAGCCCCTTAACTTATTTCGGAATTGTGTCTCTCCTTTTCCAGTTGTCTACCTTACAGTAAACTCTTATTGTTAAGGATGAAATGACTCATTTGTACCTTAATTTTAATCCTTCATATATGTCGACACTAGATACCTAATTCTATAAACTCGTGAATATATCTAAACAGCTCCTGAAATAGATTAAAGGTAACTAACTCTAAACTGGAACGTTCTGGTCCGGTATAGCACACTGCAGACAAAAGCTTTGGTTTGGCGACTGCTCTGGTACGTTCAATTAATAGAATTTAAAATCGTTTCCTATGTAACTATTAAAACATGCAGATAAAAAAAATTGCTCATGTTCGCATTATTTTTCTAAGCTAAGCTCAATGGGGCTTTCATTGTCTGGGTAGCTCGCTCAGATTTAAGGTGGAGATAATCAGGTATCAATTGTAAGATCTCGACAAGGGATACATCTGTGCACTGGTGTAGTATTTCTCGTTAAAAATAATAAACACGATTTCCATAACAACGGAATACCTCCCATCAAACATCGCCGCTTTTTGTGAGCGGACACAAACACTGGCCGAGATACGAGAAAATTTCTTCAAAGATCACACCGTCATCGGTGCACAGGTATCGTGACGCGAGTCAGGTGCTATAATCTGCTCATCCGAGCGGACGGGATCCGATTTCGGTTTCCTAGCGATGTGCGTGCGCTGGGAGACTCCAGCCCCACGTTTCAGTCGGCGGCCGGTTATTCGGTCAGAACAGCGCATCTGACCGCGCATTTGAGCGCCTGCAAAGACCCGCATCTGTGTCGGAATATCACGTCTGTTAAAGCAGATCGGTGACACGGTGTATGACAGGCCAATTTTCCGCATATCAACCCAATTTTTTTTTCTTTTCTCGGCTCATTAGGATCAGTTAGGTCTGTGTCAGCTGATCTTCTCTGTGATTTGAACGTGGTTTTTTTTTTTATTTTTTAAATGTATACACGCGGACGTAGAAGAGAATCGCTTACTCTCGCAGAAGTACCGCAGTAGCCGTAATAGCTGTCGGGCCAGCGGCTATGGATAACAACGTAGACGATCCATTTATTTTATAGCGGTTTTTTTTTCCGCAAATCTTTCCGCAGTTAAAAAAAAAAAACAACAACAACAACAACAAAAAAACTCCGAACAATACTCGTGATTTACGCCGATGATACCTGCTGTGTCGAACGTAATTCGGCAACCAGAGGGCGCAGCTGTCGGGTGACCTGCGCCATTCGACGAGGCGTGAACCAACGAAGCCAGACCTGATGCCTCTCGTCTCTGCATCAGAGATTCTCACACACACACACACACACACACCCACACACACACACCCTTTCACGGGCGCAAAAGGGAATGGGACTGAATTTTTCGGCAATGAGTAGTCTGGCCGGTACTCGCCAAAAATACTGGGCGGGAGAGGGTTAAAAGCTCGACTGGAAATGTAGGTTTACCGGGGGGGGGGGAGAGAGAAAAAAACCACTGAGAGCGACCGATTATGAAGTCCGTATTAATGCGCAATGCACGCGCACTTGGCGGCTTCAAACAGCTCCGAGAGAAGTCGAGGAGAAAGAGATCCTGCCCCGGTTCGGCGCTGTGAGGTGTCTTTTAATGGGGCTAATAAGACACGGACGCGGTATCGCCTTGGGAAGGGAGCGGGATGACAAACCTTCAGACCCGTAAATACGACTGAAGTAGGGGCTCCGGCAGACCCCCGGATAACGGCCACGGAGCATCCATGGCGTCTCGTGTTGTTTATAAACAGAGCTGTCTTGGGTCGGGAGTTTTGAGAACTGACGATTAAGGATGCTGTAAAACCAGGACGGGATGTGTCGGCCACACAGCTCTACGATGCTCGCTCGGTATCGATTTGTGGCTGTTTTGTTGTTGTCATTATAGAATATTAACTGATCGCTTTACGTGTGCAGATCTGGTCTGAACCGGGTCTGTCGGTCCGCAAAATCCGGTCGTCGCTGACCACGTGGACCGGTCGCTCGCTCTACCCCCTGTAGCGGGCCGGCCAAGCGAAATACTTCTCTCTCCACTTTCCATGTCCTCCCCCTGTTCACTGTTCGACTGCACCCGTTGTCGGTTTACGGCGGCTTCTCGTAGAGAGTCGCGTCAGACGGAAACCGGAGACGTTCGTACCCCCGTCGGAAGCCCCCTTATAACACTGCACGCGGGCGAGGGGCTGGGGTGTCTCCGCCGTATGTTAGCGGAGCATTGTCGGATCTGAGACGGTAATAGAAGCGGAACAGGTGACAGACGAGAACACCAGATAAATAGAAATGTTTTAATTAAAGAAAATAAAAATATAAAATGGAAGCTCTTCTCTCTCTCTCTCTCTCTCTCTCTCTCTCTCTCTCTCTCTCCATCTCCCCCTCTCTCTCTCTCTCTCTCCATCTCCAATCTCCCCCTCTCTCTCTCTCTCGCTCTCTCTCTCTCTCTCTCTCCATCTCTCTCCATCCCATCTCCCCCCCTCTCTCCTCTCTCTCTCTCTCTCTCTCTCTCGCTCGTCTCTCTCTCTCTCTCTATCTATCTCTCTCTCTCCCTTCTCCCCCTCTCTCTCCATCTCTCTCTCTCCATCTCTCTCTCTCCTCTCTCTCTCTCTCCATCTCTCTTCTCCATCTCTCTCTCTCATCTCTCTCTCTCTCGCTCTCTCGTTCTCTCTCTCTCTCCATCTCTCTCTCTCCATCTCTCTCTCCATCTCTCTCTCTCTCTCGCTCTCAATCTCTCTCTCTCCATCTCTCTCTCTCCTCTCTCTCTCCATCTCTCTCTCTCTCTTCTCTCGCTCTCTCTCTCTCTCTTCATCTCTCTCTCCTCTCAATCTCTCTCTCTCTCCATCTCTCTCTCTCTCTCTCCATCTCTCTCTCTCTCTCCTCTCTCTCTCCATCTCTCCATTCTCTCTCTCTCTCAATCTCTCTCGCTCTCCATCTCTCCATCTCTCTCTCTCTCTCCATCTCTCTCTCGCTCTCTCCACTCTCTCTCTCCTCTCTCTCTCTCTCTCTCTCTCTTCTCTCTCTTCATCTCTCTCTCTCTCTCTCAATCTCTGTCTCTCTCCATCTCTCTCTCTCTCTCTCTCTCTCTCTCTTCATCTCTCTCTCTCTCTCAATCTCTCTCATCTCCCCCCCCCCTCTCTCTCTCTCTCTCCATCTCTCTCTCTCTCTCTCTCTCTCTCTCTCTCTCTCCATCTCTCTCTCTCTCTCATCTCTCTCTCTCTCCATCTCTCTCTCCATCTCCCCCTCCTCTCTCTCTCCCCCCCCGTCAGGTGGAAAAATGTGGGCATTTGGGATAAAATCTGATTGTCAGACGCTTTTCGTTTTACTGCACCAGTTGATTCTAATTTATAGAAAAAAAAAGGATTTATTAGGGGCTCCAGCCAGAAGTCTCGGTGTTAGACCCAAACTGGAGCTCGAAGATCTTTTTAGTTTTTTTCCATTATAAATTACAGAACATAAAGAAAACAGGGGAAAATATCTTCGGGTGGGTTTACAGATAGTGAAAGGTGCAGGGGGGGGGGCACAAAGCACAAAAGATCCTCCCATCGCCCAATTCGCAGTCCATTAGGCTGTTGTGATTGATGAAAGAAACGTTCTTAATTATTATTTACTCTGTCACGCGCCAGCTGCCGCTTTGTCGCGCTGACGCCGGACATCTTTATTCTATTCGTATATATATATATATATGTGTGTGTGTGTGTGTGTGTGGTGTGTGTGTGTAGCCGCATCGCCACGTGCCTTTACATAGCTGGCACTCAAGTGTCTCGAAAAATCTATTGCTAATTATTTTCCGAACCCCACCAGCACCTTGTCAGATGCCATCTACCCGGGGTGGCCGAGTTCGTATCGCGCGCTGTCGTTCGTTCATTCACGCGCCCAGCACCGGCTCAGACAATGAGAGCTCTGGGCGGAATAAGACAGGGAAGAAGCCGCGCACTCCCGCTCGTCCCGAGCTGCAAGGTCCCGCACGACCGCATAAATTAACTCATCTTCTGTCACCTGTGCAGCGCCATTGAAAACATAAAGCGGAAGGATTCATTCAGTCGTGAAACCGGCAGTGAAATGAACAGCAACGTTGTCGATTTCATCCACAGGCTTCCAGATGGCGCCAGCTGCCGCAGTCAGGGTCTTTCATCGTGTTCCTAGCTGATTACATCCACCGGGGCTGTATAAAGAACAAACAGGTGTAACAGATAGAGTATCATCTGTAGCGGGTAGGTTAAATTATAGTCTGTCGTAATCGGAATGAAAAAACGGCATGTGGTACGTGGCGAAATTGAAGATAAAGGCCAGAGCTGGGCGAGCGGACATCTCTTTCCTGGGATACACGTTAAGTCTAACTTTGTTTAGAACTAATAATAGTAATAATAATAGTAATAATGATAGTAGTGGTACGGTAATCGTGTTAAATGCACTGAACATTACACACCGCGATAATGGAAGAGAACGGTGTGCAGTCCGGGTTGCTTCGCGGGACTGCTTATACTTTCTGTGTAGATTTTTATTACCTCCGTCTTTCCAACTTCTGGACCCCCATCACATCGTCGTCCATCAGAAAGCTTTAGTAACTATTTTAACCCACACGTTAATACTTATAGTTCCAAACGTTCTAGTTGCCTTTAAAATCTCGAAAGCTTGTATAGTTTTTTTTTTTTCCTTTTCTTTCCCGACCGATTTTAATATCAGAACATACGAAGGGACATTCTCGATTGACCATTGGGTTGTTTGTTTTTTTAAGTTATGCGGATATAATTAAGTTTTTTAAAAAAAAAAATACTTCAGAATATTTCTGAAATGTTTTGATTTGTCGTCTTCGACTTCAGCTTACAGGACGTTTGGAAACACCCTTGGAAGTGTTTCAGGTTACATCATTAACTTATGCAAGGGTCATCTGATGTAGGGGTATGTGGGAGACCTCACCCCCCCTTAACAAACACTAATACTTCCTTTAGTTATTTTTGTCGCGGATTTCTACGCCGTAGAACATTTCAAATAAACCCACCATGTAAGTTGCATAATAAGACAGACATCAGCGTCCCTGATAGCTGGCTGAAGATATTTTGTCCTACAGGTGGTAGGTGGCGCTGCTCACATTACGAAGCAAACTCTGTACGCTTTCACAGACCGATGGAATCTTGTTCTGCACGTGGTAGGTGGCGCTGCTCACATTACGAAGCAAACTCTGTACGCTTTCACAGACCGATGGAATCTTGTTCTGCACGTGGTAGGTGGCGCTGCTCACATTACGAAGCAAACTCTGTACGCTTTCACAGACCGATGGAATCTTGTTCTGCACGTGGTAGGTGGCGCTGCTCACATACGAAGCAAACTCTGTACGCTTTCACAGACCGATGGAATCTTGTTCTGCACGTGGTAGGTGGCGCTGCTCACATTACGAAGCAAACTCTGTACGCTTTCACAGACCGATGGAATCTTGTTCTGCACGTGGTAGGTGGCGCTGCTCTTATCATAAAAAACAAAAAAGTCGGTGACTTTGTTAGATGGAACATCCATCCAAAATTCTGTTCTGCGCCATCTGCCGCGTGCAAGGTGAAACTATGACAGTGCTCTGAAAACCTCTTTTTCCCTAACTGTCTACTCTCCCCGTAACAAATTATAGCCATAGTTATTGTTTATAAATGTATTGGGCTCGAAACTTAAGAGTTTGTTCTCCGTGCCAAAGCCTAGGTGTCAAGGTAAAAAAGGACAATTATCGACCAGGTTGAACAAATTGCCGTAGCAACAGCTTTTTCTCGCATTGATCCACCGCAAACCGCTTCCTGATAGGAAGACCGAAGATCTACCCTCATTCTTTCTAATTGTCCAGCTTTGTTTATAGAGCCATCGCCTACAGCTTGGCTCTCTATGGAATCTTTACTCGAAGTTCTAACTGGCTGTTCGAAAAACGAGCAATCGACCTACCTCTTAACCCTCTGCCTGAGTTTCCCAAACCCGGAGTGCCAGTGCAATTACTGAGGCTGCCAATGCCAAACAATAAATGGATTGATTTTTTTTTTTCTCACTGAAGCTCGCATTGTCCTATTTTTTTGGACACGCGAAACCGCAGCCGTCGCTGTTCCTATTATCGGACTTAAGCCCTCGTTGACAGTTTGCATGTTTTACATTTCTGTCACGTGGGCGCCATCCAAAAGAAAAGACAGGCACTTTCTGTTAGTCGGTGCAAAAATATCCACGAAGGAAGATTGCCAGTTTTAAACTGGTGGATGATGAGTACGGCACAGGGTTAGTAGGCAGTCACTGCTTCTTTCTCACACGTCCGCATGCGTTTCTGTTTTTGATGGAGAGGCAGCCCTGAGTGTCATGTCTTTCGGAAGGTCTGCTCAAGGGGCTTGGCCCCTGATGGTACACGTGCAAAAGATCTGTTCTTGTATTATATGCCAAATGACTTGTAACGAATTAGTTTTTTATGCCACAGAATACAACATTGATAATGCAAATATTAAAACGTGACAATTTTCTATATAAAGGTCGCCTAATTTCCATAAATTTCAATATAAAAATTCATGCAAAGAACTGAAAGGAAATTAGTTTTCGTCTTTTCTGTATGTGCTGTTGATAACTAGTTGGTATTGGTAGTTGTCAGAAGAGCTGCGGTGCTGGCTGTCGAGGGGGAACTCTTCACTTAGAGATGTGGGAGGAAAACCATGTCGGGGAGCTATGTCAGACTGATCTTGGGCCCTCAGGTTTAGCAATCTCGTCGTCTACCACTGGGCTGGGCCCCTCGATAACAAGTCAAATAATGAAGTTTTAGTTAGTAAACTGCACTATTTAAAATGTTACTGCACGGTTTATTTACTTCTAGTTTGTGTTTTTTTTAAATCAGATCTGTTAATAAAGGGAGTAGCCAAAATTGTATGTGAATTACAGGGTGCAGGCATTGATAAGCTAAAGCTAAGCATACAAACTTCCAGTATTGTTTTTATTAGATCACTTAGTATATTAACTGTGTATGCTAAAATCTTATGAGGTACATCCATTCAACTATAATTGTATTTCACATATTAGTGAGTTTTTATTTTTTAAAAAACCTATTCACTGAAATTCAAGGTTTTGGTGTGGTTTGAAGAACACACCGTCAAATCACCCTGATTATTTTACACTTCCTATGAACTTAGACGAAAATATTGTGAATTATTTGAGATAGTAATGCGATCATCGTTTAAAGAATTGTTTCTCGTATTCCCGAACTCTGTTGTCGCTTAATTATTTGGTAGCAGTTCAAGTTGTCTCTATTGTCAATCACTTGTGAACCAATATCAGTTATTTATTACCCATGGTCGTAACATTCGCAGGTTAATAAAAATCCATAGTAAAATTTCTTAGATTGATGAGGAAAACGCTATCTGTGCAAAAATTTCAGAACCTGTGGTACCGTAGTTTTTAAGGCATTTTTTTTTTTAATTTTAGAAAGAAATTAAAGTCTCCAGACAGTTGACCACTGTTTTAGATTATCCGTAATGGGGCGGTGCGACACCATGCGATTACGACAGCACAGGCCCTTCCCCTCCCAAGCAGACACCAGGTGACAGCTTCGTGGCCAAAAAAACATCAGATACCAGGCGCTCATCCGCATTCGAGTAAACTTGCTTTCGCCTGTCAGTGCTTCCCGACTGATGCCTTTCTTTGCATTCCTAATAAACGAATACATTTCGCGGATAAGTTAGCAGAAAAACCTGAGCCGACCTAAACAAGCTGGCGAGATTCAATCTAAGGCTCCCCCCCTTTTTTTCATACTCACCAGACAAAGTTATTCTAACAACCGCGGCAGAGATATTTGGACGGCCCTCGCGATTAATGGACATCTTAGAAAGTAGATCAGCTCCGTCCGCCACCTCTCGTCCAACTGGCGAAGTCTCGTCGAGTCGCGTACTTTTCCTGCGTCGCCCACCCGCTATAATTACAAATGTATCCCGACCCGACCACCATATCTCAACTGAACCGCTTCGGTTCGTCAGAGGAACAGGAAACAACTCGATGTTTATTGGCCGCCTGGTCATAAAAACAACTTTGTAGAGGAAGAGCGCGTTAAAACGGGGGGGGGAGGAGAGATGGGTGGGGGGACCTGTTCATCCCCGCCAGTGTAATCAGCGCCACCTGCCTGCGACTCCCCTCTTTCGGAGGGGCGTGGATTTGTTTAGAACCGGGGCAAACCTATTCTTCTCGCCAGGTTCCGAGCCCGGTTCAATCTTCTTTCTTTTAATGTTTTATTGTTTCATAAACAAAGCGGCTGCACAAACACGATTTTACAGGCATATATGGTGTAAGTAACTGACACCGATCGCAAGTTAGTAGTATTACGTCCGGTCCCCTTTAATTATGCAAGTTTTTTTTTTTTTTTGTAGGGAAGTGGGGGGGGTGTCTCACACATTGACCACATCAAAGGTAAACGAAAAGTTTGCTGCAGACCACGACAAGGATCCACCATCATCCATCCGACGAGCCCGCTAGAGTTGGGTGAAGAGCCGTAAACGAACGCTCCCCCGAACGGTCGACATGCGCAGTGCTGCTACTCTATCGGCCATCATTCTTCGCCGCCATGTTGTTGGTCTGTGCGTATGACCACACGAAGACGATGTTGCTGAAAACGGTACGCGAAGCGCGGACACGCAGCGCCCCCTCTCGATAGTTCTTTGCGCCTGAGCGTTGTACTTTAATAGATTTTATTAACTGGAGAGAGAGAGAGACTGTCTACTCAAGAGTTTAAATGTCCGTCTAGTATCTGGCTGCGGCTAATACACGACAACATCACATCTGAAATGTAGCGCATAAATCTCCAACTGTACCGACGACAATCGATGTGGGGGCCACATCACGTCCATTGTTCTATCCACAGCCACAATATCTAAACACGTCAGTGTCATGCCAACGGGTCCATTGTGTAACCGTAAACTCGGGGTACTGCAGGTGAGCAGGAGTGCATCCCGGCCCCCCATTCACCGAGTACGGCCGGACGAGAGCTGGGTAAACAGCCATCCACTTCTGGGGCTCCAAACGTCCAAATGCTTCCCATGAAAAATTAAGTGGCGTTCATAAATTTTTTCTTTCTTTCTTAAACGCCGCCTTACAATGCCTTTTACCTGGCGGGCCGCCTGGGTGTTTGCTCAGTGCGGTAGAGGGATGACACGTTTGTCCAGCCGAAAAAAACCAACACGGCTTAAACGTCTTCTCTTGTGTCGTCGGCTGTTTGCCTCCGCTAGCTCAGCTCCTACGTTCGGCCGGCACAGGTGGGGGCTGGAAGAAGAAAGAAAAACCCTCTACCTTTTTAACGAGATTCCTTCGTTTATCTTTTTAAAAAGGGGGGGGGGCGTTTACATGGATAAAATGCCCTAGTAGAGTCTACGCTGCTGGGCTCTCATAGCTGCAGGGTAGAAGGAACTACAGAGCCGCCGCCTCCTTTGAGGTCCGTGTCCCGGTCTGACAGTTTAAGGTCCGGAACCAGCCCGCGTCGTTTGGGTGCCAATGAATTGTGGGGCAGATTTTCTAACTTATCGGCAGACAGAACCCAGCTTCATACTGGGTACCAGGTTCCACACCTATTGCCTTAATATCGCACGCATTTCCTCCGGGACTCAGATAGGGTTCGTGGTTTTTCAGCCCCCTGTTGCCTCAACCCCGAATGACCTCTTCCGTAAATTGGAAAAACTGCTTCCCGCGTGCATTCGGGATGAATGAGATTTTCGCATATCTGTTACACACCTACAGGCTTTTGGTCGGATCAGCACCTATTTCGGCCACCTGTTGCTATAGCGAGTGCATGGCGTCCACGGACACCTGGATTGACATGCGCCGCATCCCGGATCCGAGGAGGCTGTTCCACGCCTGTTGCAGTACCGCTATGAGCCGCAAGCAGGTCAACGATGCCGATTTTCGCCGGCGGAGACGACGCCACGAATTATCCCAAGCTCGCCCGACAAGACTGAGATTAGGGGATTCGAATGGCCCGACCTTACGCAGTGAGAAAAGTTCTACGAAATCTCTGCTGTACCCGGTCAGGCAAAGGGGGGAGCTGGGCGTGGCATGCTGTCTACACAGCCGGCTGGGCTCTCAGATTATCCCAACCCACACATCGGGTACCTGCAGATTTGACGCTACGCTGTCACACACACACACACACACACCGAGCCAAGAGACGGAGTCTATCTGCTTCTGTTCCTCCAATGGTGGGTACCTGACGCTCTATGGCAGAGCTATAAAACAAGACGAACAGTTGTTCGTACTTTCAAAATTCTATGGCCATTCTCAGCGGCAAACAATGGAAATCCGTACTCGTGTTCCTGCCTATTAGATGACGTCATGAAACTTTGAAAAGGACAGATCTTTAGATTATGCGCTATCGGTGACCGTATAGAGAGGCTGCCTTTTGAGATCCTTTATTAACAACGGAACTAGATAACACACAGACACACACACAGAGTTGTTCTGAGGTTATCGGATGTTTGAGTATGTTAAGCGGTTCGGCGCAACAGCTTTTCAGCCACCAGCTGGCAGCACTGTCGAAAATATCGACCGGGGGTTTCGACATCGAATGTGTAAACATCAGAAACCATTTCTGCGAGTGTGTCGTCGATACACGGGACTTGTTAACCACTGCTAATAAGGCCGAAGCGGGAAGAAGAAGGGGGGGAGGACAAACCCTAAATCAATCGCCTTTTTTTCGAACGAAGATCAACGGCTGAGACGTTCTTCTTACGATCTGCAACGGCTTCTGAAGCGCGAGGGGGGGGGAGGAAGTTGACTTGTTTACTCCCTTCTCTCTGTTCAGGCTGGACAAACCGCCCGAGTTACGCTAGGGGGTGTCAGTCTCTCGACGAAGATCTTCCGTCGGCTTGCAAGCCCATCTGACCGGGAGATCCGTCTAACGCGATCGGGAAGTATTAAAAAGATTAAATGAATCAGATCAGGTGCCAGATTAGAGCTAAGTGTTTATTAGATTCGATTACGTCCTGCTCAGAATCGGGTCCTTCAAGGAAATTACAAAACAAAATTGAATTTTAAAAAAAACAGAAAGAAAATGTTTACGTATTACGCCCTGCAAACACGAGAAACATGCTTCCTAACTTACTTATATCCTGTCCTGTTTACGATTTCCTTCTCTTTCCCCTCCCCTCCCCTCCCGGAGAAATTCTCTCCAGGCGTTTTTCTCTTAAATGCCCTCTGTTTAGATTTTCCGGTGCAACGGAACAAAATACCGCCAGGAGCCAAATTCCACCTCGGTATCTGAGAGGATGATGCGATTATGCCGCCAATATCTTGCTCGGATGAAGATTTCTTCGGAGATGGGCTACAAGAAGCAATCGCTGGCTATTTAAAAAATGTTTCCAGTCAAGAAGCAATTCGTTTATTGCCACAGGACCAGAGAGGGTGGTGGGTGGGTGGAGGGGGGGAAACAAAAAAACAAGAAAAAACGATGAAGTTGCAATAAATTTTCTCGGATTATCTTCACAAATAAATCGTAATATTTCATCAATTTATTTCTTATTAACCGATTTGCAAAAAAGAAAATGGCAGCGATGGGTATCACATAGAGGAGGTAGTCACGCAATCAAATTGTGACGTCACGCTTGAGGAAGTTCCATTAGGCTCTTCTTTTAGAGGAATTTAAATTTAAATTCTACTCGGCTGTGCAGTGGAGTACTTTGGCACTTTAAAAAAAAAAAATTTGAAATACTTGCGAAAAGTGAAATTAATGTATTCCTCGGTGCGACTATAGTCGGAGAGGAATTGTTTGACAGGTTCCATAAGGTGACAATTAATTTCCGCGTTGTAGTCTTGGAATTCTCTGAAGGACTTTGCATCGAGCTCCAATGGGAGGGTCTTGACCTTTCCCACGGTTCGGTCTCGGAACACATTCGAAGCTAAGTACGAAGGAATCTCAAATCCACATTTTCACTTAATAAAACTGAATTCCTATATATATATTTTTAAATTAAAAGACAAACATTTCTCCACGGTGTTGCGATTGCAAAGCAATAGTTGACTGTAGTCGTTTGTTTCCCAAAAGAGAGGTTCAGCCGATTTTAAATAGATTCTCTGACACGTGAATGCCCTTCTGTGGGTTCCCAAAGTAAGGAAATGAGAAGCTATGCGACGTTACGATAAGACACTGAAAACCAAAACCTTAATATTAAAAAAATATATATATATATAATAATATAGAATTTTTCGGCATTTGTATCTTATCGAGTAAATAAGCAACATCGTTTTGGCATAGTCTAGCAGTTACAAAGAGCAAGGAATCCGTCATAGTTCGTACAACGGTCCTCCTTCCGAGGCAGAGGAATGGTCATTAATGTTTCTTGAAGATCATTCCGTACAGCAACAGTTCAATTAACGATATCCAGCTGGAGTTAATTTGCAATTATAGCGTCTAATACTGGTAACTGTAGAGGGAGAGAAAAAAGGTGGGGTGGGGAATCTGTCCATCGATTAAAATGCAGACTTGTCCAGGAAAACCTTCTACTCGGTCCTGTCTTAAATGTCTAGAATCCAGCCTTTGGAGGAAGATGAGGTAATTTAAATTGTTCGTCGTATTCCTTAAGCAGTTGTATCGCAAACGTTTCGTTAAAAGTTAAATGTACGGTTGCTCAAAATCGCTCCCCGTGGACCCGCAGAAAGGAATCAGAATGATTTACCAAAGATTGACTTTTAAGAAATAATCTAATATAGTCCAGGTAGTAAGGGCCGTTTGTAGTAAAAAGGTTTTTTTTTTTGTTGTTTGTTTGTTTGTTGCTGTGTTTTGTTTTTTTTATAAATAAAAGGATAAAAAAAAGAACCGTAGTGAGTGCGCAGAATCAGAATACGTACCGGGAGTACGTGATCTTGTCCATAAAACCGATCAGGCGCAAGCGCCAAATTTAACGAGATAGAACTCCGTAAAAAGTAAATTACTCACATAATACGGGATCTCGTCTAAGGAACCGCTCATGCGCAAAACAATCTCCGTAACTTTACTCCGAAGTGTCGGTATCCACTGGATGTTGATGGAAATTGTCGTGAAGCCGCAATCAAAACCAGGCTCGAGTTTCCTCAACTACGAGCAATTGTCTCTCTCTCTCTCTCTCTCTCTCTCTCTCTCTCTCTCTCCATCTCTCTCTCTCTCTCTCTTGCAACGTTCCCGGCGATAAAAAGATCAAAAACGGCCGGGCTGTTCAGATGTCGGTGATGTAGAACGCATTTAATTCCAAATATCGCCTCCTTAACAGCTACTCACAAGTTATTAATGCCCAGCTCCCCGACACCTCTCATATCCTGCTGGTGAATAATAATAATAATAATAATAATAATAATAATAATAATAATAATAATAATAATAATAATAATAATAATAATAATACTTCAGAATTCTTCGTGAGTAACCGAAGAATAATTGTTGTAGGATCTTCTGTCTGCAGAAAGGAATTGTTGTGTCTTTTTAAAAAGGGATTTTAAAAAAAGGAAAAATTAATACATGAACTCTTCATTAATGAAATCAATAATGTCAGCTGTAACGTCACAGAGTCACTTACTGGGAAGCCTCGTTCTGACTAAAAAGAGATGGTGATACTCTCAGCTTCCCTTCATGCTCGTTCCGGAAAATGATTCACCAGTTTCCTGATTAAATCGATGTAAGCCGTGCAAGTTAATAAACCGATTCTTTTTCGTTCAAGAGTTTTAAGTAAATCTAACTACGATCCGAAGCAGCTGGTATTTGATTCCCCCGTAATTTCCCATCAAAGGATGGACCGATGATGACCCTCCGTAAGAGTCGGGCCGTGACGTCATTTCCGATCCGTCTCGCAGGTGTCGCATTTACTCCATCAAAACCTTTACCTGTGGATCTGCAGGTTTCTGTGGCGCATTTAAAATGCAGGGTGGGGGGAGGAGAGCCTCAACATGAGTCACGAAAGGTCTCGTCAAATATGTGGAAAACGCGGTGGGCACCAGGCCGGACGGAATCGACTGGTCGCGAGGGACTTCCTGTCCCACGTCTCGCTGGTCCCGACAAGAAAAATTACAGGTTTCATTTAAATTAACCCTAGTCCTCCCATATTCACTCGCGAGTAAGGTACGTACGTATTCTACAACATGGTGTCGGAACGAGCTGGAGAGTTGCGCCCCTTCACCTTAGTCACGTGGCCACCTTGAAAGCCGTCGTTGACTTCAAGCTTCACGAGATACGTAACGTCATGCTCTCCCCTTTGCGCGGTGTGTGTGTGTGTGTGTGTGTGTGGTGTGTGTGTGTGTGACTGACCGACAGGTGGCACGGCTGTTTTTTTTTTTTTATTATTATCCACGGGGGAAACTCTTCTTTGACGCGCACTAATCACGACGAGCTTTGAGATTTTTCGAGTTCATCGATCGTCAGAAAACGACGAAGTTCGATAGCGTCGCTCCACCGGCGAAAAAGCACCTTCAAGATAATCTAAATGGAAGCCAAGAGAGAATCGGTACAACGGGACGATCTGCGGCAAGTGGCGGAATTCTGATTAATATGGCTGATTAGCGCGAGCCGCGAGTTCGTTGTCGCTGCCGGTAGTGCGCGCGGAGACCGAATCATCCGCCAACGATCTCCTAATCAGACACGACAACGCGGTCTTTCCGTCTGAATTACTGTAGATGTAATTACCTGGCGAATCTACAGCCAGCGAGTCGGGCTGGGCTTGCATCTCAGGTCCGACTCGCTCAGCTGACAAAACCCATCAGGTTCTATCCGTGGCCTGGCCACCTTCATAGTGCCACGCCGTCCAGCACGCACCAAACTTCGATTAAAATTGATATATAAACGGTTTTCATTGCAAATTCTAAACACATCCGGATTTTTTTTAAAATATAAAATGGCTTACACCTCAATGGTTGGTGCCACTGACTGATTTGTGAGTGAATAAACAGCTGGTTGGTTTATTTTAGAGAATGCAGTGTTTTTAGAAAAGGAAAGAGTTATTTTAGTATTTTCGTGCCGTCTTATCATTACTGACAAACCAGCCATCAAGTCACGTTTCGGAGATTATTATTTCCGGTCGCCATCATCAGTCTCTCCAACTGACATAATGTTACGTCAGATGCTGCTGTACGTATACTGCATCTTTCTATATCAGCCTATTCAGCCAATGGGATACGCACTCAGTTAAGGGATTGCTCAGAGGACATTAAAGGATTCTCGTCAATAAACGGAAGCGGCCAATTTTTACTTACCTGAAAAAGTAGGCGTGCTTCCGTGTACATTAATTTTCAGAGTCTTGTGGAACGTCTCCATTGTAGTCTGGGTGCTCTCTCAGCCATCACTTGACCATTGTAGCTAATCTGTTCTGATTCCGGCGGGTCCATTGTGCCTCGCCGAGGTATTGTTTAAGATCGCTGAAGGCTATAGAGCACGAGAAAAATAGAACTGAGTAAGAACGAAACACGAGCCTGATACGGCCTTTCCCGGTAACGTGATGTCTTGGCGCCACATCAGATACTTTTGGGGGATCGTGTAGCCGAGCTTCAGCTGCGAGAATGCCCTTTCTGTGTAAATACGAAACAGACGAATGATAAACGAGTTGATTTTCTCACCTGCTTGTTTCTCAAATATGTGCGTCTTGGAAATAATGTGAAATATGTCCGGAAAAAACAAAAAAAAAAAAGCTCTCGTTCTTAAAAAAAGACAAAACGATTTTAAAGTATTCACTAAGGATGGACTGATTGTTCAAATACTTATTATGTCGGACCAAACTCGCCTGTACCCAAACAAATGCTCACAGGTTTTTTCCTTGAACATCTGAACGACTCAACTGCTTTAAACAAGCAGGGAGAACAATTGTAGACTTTATTTAGCCAATGCAGAGGTACTGAAGAAGATAAGGTGGACACAGGCATCTCTCTGATGCTACCTTCCACTTGGTCTTTGTTTTAAGTCTGTTGGCCGCCTGCTTCCTCACCAATGTACAGTTTTAATGCCAAATCGATGTCAGTTCAAGAAACTTCGTATTTTCTTTATTCTTAATTTTATCGGATTTCAAGCAACTTCTCCCTCCCTCTTCCTTTTAAGCTACAGCGTTAATTTCTTTCCCTTCACTTTCCATTTTCAGGTCGGCTGGTTTCTCACGGATGTAGATGCGGCAGCAAGGACGATTTCCGCGTAGAGCCCTTATTACGTCACGGCGGCGAAGTCCGGCGACGACCGACTCACTCATTACGAGTCATGGCGCGCACTACCTGCAGAAGCCGTACTGCTCATCTGTGTTTCTTCCGCTCGGCTGCCCCCGATAATTACCGCCGCTATACAGAGAGAAATGAAGCATGCAGTCACTACCTTCGTCGACTTGGTAATGAGACGCCTCCTAGCAAAATCTCACCGCTTGCTTCACGCTTCCGACGGCAGCGACTTAGCCACGTAGATACGAAGGGACAGATCTAATGCCGCCTGGTGGCGGCGCCTTTCAACTCGTTTTCTCCCCTCTGAAAGATGCTCCGCTCGGTCTCCTCTGGTCACCACCCCCCCGTACCTCCCGATTATTTTCTGTTCCTCCGTATATACGAAACATAAAACACAGAGCTTCTCGCCTTCTTTTTTTTTTTTGCTGTTTTATTTTTTCAAAAAAAGAGGGGGAAAGTCCCTTCTTTTAGTCCTTCCATCGACCTTGGATTTTGAGAGAGTATCGATTGATTGTTTTTTTTTCTATTACTTTGCTTGATTATCTTCATCCTGCTTTGGCAACTTTTATTTCTCTTGCTTGCACGTAATTAGAAACCTCAAAACAGTTCCACCAAACAGCGAGAATTTAAAAAAAAAAACAGACAAAACAGACAAAACGGAGTAAATAAACTGAATTACACTGTCAACAGGGGGCGCCACCCGTCCCCTGGACTTAATAGACTGAGTTTTAGAATTATTTACAGCGCGAAGACGTTTTATTTTCGATTTAATAAAAGTAAAGTCATAGATTTACCTCCCGGGGGGGGCCGCGTGCGCGAGACAGACCCCCAACGGGATCAGTTTATGAAACATCGTTTATTTTCAAAATGGCGGTAGAAGGTCCAATTCCACTTCCTCAATATTAGTCAGTCTGGAGTTGGTTTAAATCTAAAATGTGTCGGAAGTGACGTCATGCAGCTCTATCTCTCTGTAGTGACGTCATCTCTCTTTTATAATGACATCATCGCCCCCGTGTAATGACGTCATCTCTCTCTCTCTCTCTCTCTCCATCATCTCTCTCTCTCTCTCTCCCCCTCTCTCTCTCTCTCGCTCTCTCTCTCTCTCTCTCTCTCTCGCTCTCTCCATCCTCTCTCTCTCTCTCTCTCCTCTCTCTCCCCCTCTCTCTCTCTCTCTCTCTCTCTCATCTCTCTCTCTCTCTCTCTCTCTCGCTCTCTCTCTCTCTCCTCTCTCTCCATCATCTCTCTCTCTCTCCATCTCTCTCTCTCTCTCTCTCTCTCTCTCTCTCCATCATCTCTCTCTCATCTCTCTCTCTCTCTCTCTCCATCATCTCTCTCTCTCTCTCTCTCTCTCTCTCTCTCTCTCTCTCTCTCTCTCTCTCTCTCTCTCTCTCTCTCTCTCACGGCAAAGTCTGTAGTGCGGAAATTACAGAAATTATGTCCGCCAAGTAGCATTACATCAGAATTTATTTCTGTTAGCAATGATTAACAAAAAAAGAAATGGGGCGGGGGGACTCTGAATCACTTGGTTTATTGAGTCCGCCGGGGAAATTGACTGCCAGGTACGACGGATGCAGAATTGGTGAATAGGTCTCTGATCAGATGCGGACGTGAATTCTCTTGGCCTCCTTGGTTACTGGAAGCAACAAAAAAAGAAATCGTCTTCACATAAGAAAAGACAAAAACCGCCCGACTTCTCCGGTCTGTTCTTCCTTTTCCTCCGCAAGATTTTGACCCCTCCTTTCCCCTCTACCCTCACGCGCACTTCGTTTCATCTTTACCCGATAAAGAAGAGGAGTGAAATCATTACGGACATTTGTCTGTGCCCCCTCCTCCAACTTCCGTCAGCGACAGTATAAGACCGACACCTGCTACAATGTCGGTAGCCTGTGTTGACTCCGACACTTGGCCCTGCCCATGCATATTCAAACCGTTTGGCGCCATAGGTGCTATGGGCGCGAAACTTCGTACAAAAATAAATAAAATTGATCTCTTTTTTTTTTTTTGCAAAGAAAGAGCTAAAATATTCATGCAATGGACATTAGAACCTGTCACATTGATGTTCGCCAAGCAGAAGAGGTCGCTCCAGGTTTTAAAGAGTAAAGGGAGATAAGAAGCACCGAATTTGCAATGCTAAAGTGCAGGCGGTCTACGAGCATCAGCTACAGAACCGTGCTGACGATGTCCTCTCTTCAGAGACTGCACGATCTCTCCGAAGAATTATATTGGGAACAAAAATTCCAAAAAAAAAAGAACAACCGGAATTGCGAGATAGCATCTTGGCTGTCGGTATAGATTAGTGTGTAGTTCTCTTTCAGACTTGTGTTTGGTGAGGCTTGGTAGATTTTTCAAACGAAAACAACAATAAAAAGCAACAGAGACTTGTGGCCATTCGCGAGAAGAACAGTTATCGTTGCTGCTGTTGTTATTTGCCGCCACTTTGGAAGACATTTTCAGCCTATCCAGCCTCGAAGAAACCCGACCCACCTTCGATCTTCTTCACTCGAAACTAACGCTAGGTATGTGAGATCGCCGACTTGCTGGAGAGAAGAGCAGATCCGTAATAGACTCGAATCACTTATGCTTCATCTTTTTTTGATGGACCGAAACAAAGATCTATTGTTTCTTTGACGTTGACCCAACGTTTAATGTGATCTCTTGGTTCCTGTGTCGGCCGGCCTCGCTTTTACCGCTGATTGAAATCATTTTAAAACAACCGGACATCTTGCATTTATTTGGCGACCCGTAATAATTAATTTCTTTTAGTTTTGCTTTAAATTTACAACGTCTTCGCGTGCGGGACTCAGGTGATAGATGAGCCGGGCTCAAAAGTAATTTACATAAATGGGGAAATGCTTCACTAATGCCGTCATCAATTCGCCCCGAAATCCAAGAATCCAAAAGACTTCGCATTTACGGTTTTATCGTCCTTTTGTCCGTTCTGTCGATTCTTATTATTTTTCTCTTTAGTGAGCTGAAACGTCTGTAGTTCTGAGGTGGAAAAAAAACCCCAGGCGCAGAGTTATCGCCCCTTTTCTCTTTATTCGCTTAGCTGTCGACGCCTCGTTTAGAAAAGAAGAAAAAAACGTAGAAGACGGAATGGAACTTGTGCCTTTTATAAAAGCTGCTGCTCTCTCCCCCTTCTTTTTTTTTTCTTTTGCCTTTTCTGCAGACCGCATTTCAGAGCAAACAACAGGAATACGAGCTGTTACACGGAAAATATTAGATTAAAAATAAGGAACATCGAAGGCGATGTGGCGTCTGCCATAATCCGCCACCAGTCACGAATCTCCTGGTCCAGAGCAAACAAGAGCAAAGGCGGACATAGCGAAGGTAAAGCGAAGAACAAAGGGGCGCAGCACCAGCCTGAAAACATCCACGCGGCTCGCAGTCACCGCGAACGTGCAGGATATTTTGTCGCCAGATTCAGACAATTACTGTCCATTGAGTGATGTGGGCCCTTGTCAACTCCAGCTCATTCATACGGTCACACACTACGGGCGATTTCTAAACTGCGGACCGGGCTCCGCTCCGACGAACAGAGGGATGGCGTTATAAGGGGAGGGGAGGGGACCCCCCCACTGTTGTTGTTATTGTTCCGTTTTTCTTCCTTCTGTACATACGGGAAGCGGAAGTCGCTCGCGGTGCGGTTCACGCTTGAAAGTGGATAGTCTCGCGACAGCCATTGTGATCCGGAAAGCGATATATTTGCGAAAGGAACCACCATTAATGGCCGCGCCCCGAATTCTGGAAGATCGCCGGCTCAAAATCCGTCCGAGCGGCTGGAGACCGGCTCTACACTTATCGCTAAAAGTTGGCGCACCATCCATGCAAATCCTGCTTCGAAAATTTTACTTTCAATTTAAAACAAAAAAAAAAAAAACAACAACATGTTCCTGCATCGCGTTTAGGAATTTTCCCCGGCAGGACATTTTTCCTTCTGTTTTTGGTTTAATTATGGAAACAACGCAGTCATAGGGAACCATTATCACGGCCCCACTTTTCTTGTAGAGCTAATTTACAATCAGGCGACTCTTGGGCAACACCGCGAGAGGTACGTTGATGCATTAGCGGTGTGCAACATTTAGAGATGTGATTTCTGAAGGCGAAAGGAGAGCTGGAAGATCGTGAGTCCTCAGCCAGCCTCCGGAAGCTCCGACCTGGAGCCTGGTGGACCAACCTGCCCACCAACTCTGGAAACAACTGCGGGTCTTGGTAACGGGTATGCGCCGCGACACCGCGGGGTCGACGGGGTTCGCTCCACGTGGGGACGGGAGGCTTCACTGGTGAATGGCTCCGTGTTTAGTTCCGGACTCATCTCTACGTTCATCGATTGGAGTGGAACTTTTTTTTCAGATTTACATAATTTATGTTTAATTTCAGCGTAGTGAAAGCGTCGTTAATCTTCGTCTTTACTCAGTTTATCAAGGGATAAATGCTAAGTCGAGAAGGAACCAAACACCTGCCCTCCACACCCTCTCCAAAATCGGTCTTTTGATTATAACCTTGGCGTAAGAATCCCAAGGAACCCTAACCCACCCAGTCAGGCGCCATTTCCTTCCGAGACGGGACGATCCCGCTCACGGAGCAACAAGTACAAAGGATCGTTAGCATTCGGGCAAAACCATTGCATTCGATTACCAGGCGAGAACCGGCTGGAAATGAACTGGTTCAGATGTTATTGCAGAACCTACGGTGTCGCTTCGTCTCCTCGACCTCAAAAGTATCGGCAGGAGTCCTACGTCCACATGCTTAACCAGTTGATCAAGAACAGTATTATGGGCACCCTTTGCAAGTGACTTCCATCCGCAAGTCTAATGTATCTCTTATGATGACGGGCCGTTCACCTTACCGAAGAGGAAATGTACTTAAAAAGTAAATCTGAGAGTAATCACTGTGACTAATTCCAAGCCAACTGGTGGTGTAAAACCATTTTTCGTCACCGTCGCCGCCCGATGAATTTCGACCAATCTGATAATTCTCATTGTAGGCACCGTTGCCAAAGTGGAAGCTATCGCTGCGCCTTGTTCGTTGTCGGTTCTCGAGATCCCCGGTAACATTTAGGTAATATTAAAATATTGCCCATTATATCACGAATAAATAGTCACTGAAAATGTAAAAGTAATTCTAAGATATATATAATTTTCATAAAATATTATGCGCAACATTTTTCCGCGAGAAAACCCATATTGTGTGTGTTGTCTGTTACGAGTTCTGTGATGTAGATATCTGATGTTTATTCATACGTCACGTGTTTTGTGACGCATTTCTTACCTGTTCTTTTCTATCCCCCCGGCAGAAACTATATTAGTAAATCGACTCTGCCCCTTCCCTGTAAATCAGCTGGAATGGTTAGGGAAAACCACAAGCAGAGAGATTTCACCGCCTTGCGTTTCCATTCATGTCCTCTCTTTCCGCCTATCAACGATAGTTAATTCCTATTTCGTGCCCACCACGTTCGCGCTGATGAGTATCCAATCCAAATTTCGATGGCTTTAGAAGCTTTATGGTCTGTAGCCTCATTATGGTCGTTATGATTTCACACTTGGTGCAGTGGATGAGTAGCCGACCAGTATTGCCCTAAAATTTTATGGCATCTATAACCAAAAAAGAAATTATGACTTGTCTTTTGTATCCGATACACACAACACGAAGAAATCCCGCCTTTTAATTTAAACTTCGCGATAAATGACCTTAATAAGTAGTTTTTCCCAGTTATTATTATTGGTTTAAAGGAACAACAAAACTGCCAAAGAGGGCTTATTTCCCCCATTCTGTAATTTTACCTTTTTTCACCTTAGAAAAGCGAAAGGGAGGCAGGGCTCTCGGTAAAATCGTTAATACTTGAAAAGGGGACAGAACAACGACAAAGGAAGGAAAATAGCGGTTCCACGCACAAGCTAATGTCAAATACCTTAATATAACTGCTAATCATTCACTGTCAACAAGTGACAAGAACTAAGAGTAAAGACTTAGGATAGTTATATCGGCCTCGTTAACAAGCAAGATATTCAGCAACTGCCCAAGCAGATTATCAACAAAAAGTATATTTCCTCTACCACATTTCCGAATAACTAACTGTTCTTGCCGCATTACTTATAAATTGAATATACTTGTATTTATTCTTTTATGAGCAGTTTTTTGTATATAGTCGTGTATTTAGCAGAGTTTGCTGTTATTAATCCATGGAGACCAAGAGAAAAAAGTTCGTGATTTTTGTTGTTGCATTTCAAATAAGTCTTGAGCCTTTTTTTACCTAATCCGTCAAGATTTTCTTTGGTTATTGTCGTGAGCTTTGTTTTTGAGAACGTGAGGGGCCTTTAATGAAACAAGAAACGGTCTGTGGCGGTGTTTTAGCTCACCCACCGAAGGCCTGGCTTCCACTGACCGCGGCTCGGCAGTTCCCCGAGAATTCCTCCGCCGCCTCCCAATTTTTCCCCTTTCTCTGTTTGCTGTTAGTTTTATTTGAAAATTGGTTTTAAAGGTACAGTTTCTGGCGCCGCCTCCGTCTTCCATCTCAGCGCAGGATTTTCCTAGCACACTATCTAGCCAGGTTAGTACAAGAAAAATAAAAGATTTCACTTGTTAAATTATTAATTAGAAACATAATTTTCGCACCTTAAAAAAAGATAACGATAATCCAACTGTTAATCGCAATTACAATAGTTTTTATTTTTCTCTCTCGTTAAAAAACAGACCATTTAACAGCGTCTGCAGTTGTATAATATTAACCTTTTAGTGGGTGTTAGCTTATCTTACTTCAAAATCTGCTTTATCTGCCTCTGAACTGAAGCAAAAACCAGCTGTGAGGTGACGTTTGTTGGGGGGGGAGGGGTTAAACTGACGTGTTTCTGAGGGGACCGAGGATATTGCCCACAAAATATTGTTCAAGATCAGTTAGTGGGGATCTAATCAGGGGGAAATAACCCCAAACGACTGGCTTTCCACGCGGCGCTGTCTAAAGCGGATGTGCCGGTGCTCTCCTGGTTTGGAGGCCGATCTGGAAAGTTAGTGACGTCACAGGCTGCGCCGCGGGAGAACTGTAACGAGGCGGACAGTATATCCAAAATTGACATTCGCCAATCGGTAACTCTTCGCCAAACAAGCCGTAATCTTGCTGTGTCAACAAACACGCGCAGAAACAACACGTCCGTCTCTTTTACCTGGTGACATCGGGGAGTGACGGCGGCAAACATCTCCAGCCCTGGTCGGCGAGAAGCTGCTGCTGACGTGGCCAATGGCCGATGCCGGTTTTCCATTGGCTCTGGTCGCCAACGCCGCGCTCGGGAGTTACACTTTTTCGCAAATAGCTGGCAAAGCTAACAGCCCGAAATGCCAGTCACGAAGTGGTGGGGGGGTTGGAGAATCCAAACCGGCCCACGCCATTAACCATCGGGTTTTCTGTCGGCCCCTCTTCGTCTGGCTTCCACAGGTTCTGATGCTGCTAGACTGATCTGACACGACGGCTGTCCACTGACGTCGGGTCTCAGTTACCCCCCCTGTTTTTGAACCTTTCAACTTTCCCGACGGACAACGACGAGCGACGGGAGAAATTATCGAAGAAATCGAAGATCTGAAAACAGCTTCCTGACATTTGGTTTTTCTCACGTCTCCCTGAGAAAACTTCCTTTTACAATTTAAAAAAAAAAGCGTTCGGCCGCCCGTGTGTAATAGTCCGCGAGCACCCGGCTGGCGGCTGGGGTTCGAGTCCCACTTGGGAACAGCAGCTGTTCTTTTGAACTGTGCTGATAGCATGGGTTTTCTCTTCGTAAACGGATTTCCTCCCACATCTAGACAGCACCGCGCTAAAGTCTCTCCACCCTGCTGGTGTTGGAATGTAACATAGATGCCACACAGATCCCATCCTCAGACGCGAGCTTGGTGAGAGGAGCGTAAGTGATGTTTATATATGAAAATATTATGGAGGAATTTTGCATGGAACATAAAATGAATTCAAGAAATAAACGCTAGATTTTGTTTTATATATGTGACGTAACCGCAGAACAAACCAATGCTAAGCATTTACCATCGTTACCCAGAATGTAGAAAGCTGAATTCTTTATGAACTAAGGTTACTGCTGGCACTAAATGTGTGAGTTATTGTTTGATCAATTGTTTAACACGAAGATACACAAAAGCTAATTCTTTTCCACTATGATTAGCAATTCAGAAAACCCATGCTCTTTAAAAATAAGAGGATAGTTTAAATTATGCGGTTGTAATGTTTGCGTATTTTCATCAATTACTAAAACTCTTGTCTTATCGACTTTCGATCGGTGGCACGAAGACCGTTTCGCCAAGTGAACAACGGGAGTCAAGACAATAAATTTAGACTGCTTCCAGAAGATAGTAGACAGGGAAGATATTGTCAGGGTTCCTTAGTGTAGTGTAAAAAAACAAACAAGCACTAAAACTATATAAGTGTGCAACTGTGATACAGACTCCGTTATTTAATATAGTAGATCAGATAATGATATATATATATATATCAAAGGAACGAAAAGTTAAGAAACCTATGTAAAGCCTTTTCTTATACCACGTCCGATCGAATTCCTAAATGCAGCGATGCTGTCTGCTATCACTAAGTTGTTAATGTACCCTAAGATGTGACGACGCGATTACTAAAAGACCATTTTTGGTGTCTTTTATTATTTTTTTAAAAGGATTTTTAAGTTCGTTTTTTCTAATCATGACGCACTTCCGGTACCAAAAACAAACAACAAAAAAAGTATAAATGACGCAACTTTAACCAGAAATAAATTATGAAAACTTTGGCCAAGTCTCCACACACACACACACACACACACACACACACACACACACACACACGCACACACGCACACACACACACACACACACGCACGCACACACACACACACACACACGCACATACACACACACACACACGCGCACACAGAAAACAACATCTGCAGACAAAACAAAGCAGTCGAGATCCTTCTAACCTTTCTTCATACCTAAGACTACGTACGGTGCTATTTACTATAACAACACGTTTTGTTAACCTTCCACAGGCCGTGGATACTACTTTACGTATCGCGGACCCCCTTGCCTGAACTGCAAACTCAGAAGGAGATCTCAGTGCTGCCCTAAACAGCCGATTGAGTTTTGATGGGTTCTGCCGTGATTTGTCATACCAGAAACCTGACTGGCTTTTACGACATATTTTCACACTTTTCGACTATTTAACGCATTATTTATTATAACCACGCACCCCCAAAATCCTTCCTGCCACAGCAACCCTGTCTACTGTTGAAGCAGTAATTGGCACTTACGTTTGGGGACATATTAAATGTCATTTGCTATTTATGTGAGCATTCGCCTAAACGATCTAAATCTTCCTGCATCGCTATAATTAACCTTTCTATGACTGATTGTATCGTCCATAGCATTGCTATAGATTCCGATACAAGATTGTTTGCGGCAAAACAATTTCTCTCCCATTTGTTTATTGGTAGCCACTTTGAATGGACGCTAGAGGGCGTGCATTGTCGTGCAGCCAAATTAGGAAACCAACTCGTTTTCTGCCCCATACTACCCACCCCTTTTTTGGCAGCATGGCGCGAGGGTAACGTCTTCCAATCGGCTTCATCGCGGAGCCGAAGAACTGAGAGACAGACAGACATCCTTTGTTCCTTCTCCCCACCCCACCCCCCCCGCACCCCGTCCCCGCTTTTCGGCGAGTAATAATATAGCTGTTTTCTTTTCTTTTTTTTTCGTCTATTCCCCCTTTTCTGTAACTCTGCAGGAGATGCAGGCCACGTAATCGTCCGATTAGCACATCCAAGGTTTAAGCTCCTTGGCGGCCCACCTAGCGGCTGCGTATAATAGGTTCCAGACGGCTACTGGATACCCGACGGACGATGGAGCAGGTGATCGCCTAGCTACAGGTCTCGCTGTGTCGGCGGCGAACCCGCGCCCACCCGCTCGACTGGAGCTCGGGCCGCCGGTAACAGCTGGGACGCTCATATTTTTCATAAGTCGGTGTTGGGAGGAACAGCCGTTCCGAGACATTGCTTTCTATTATGAACCCCCGGTGGCCTGATATGTGGTCTGTTTTCCAAAACCCCGCTATAGATTTCGTCACTTTTGTTCTCCTCAGACACCAGAAGTGATGCCGATCGGGGTGGGCGCTGGTCATCGGTCCCGCCAGTCTGATCGACCCCGCGGCCGACGTCTGTAGTTGCGGTCTGTTTTCTCGAATGGCGCTGGCACGCGACAGACTCCACCCCCCCCAAACCTAAAAAAAAACCTGTCTCGTTAAATTTATATTTTCGTGATTCGGAAATTAAAAATCGTTTGCTTTTTTTTTTTTATGTTGTGGGGGGGCTGGGACTCCTTACATCATGCCGAAAAAAAAAATTATTATGACCCGGATGTAGAGGCACGTGGTTAAGAATCGTCAGACGCCCTCTTCTGGAGACAAAACCAGGAACGGTTGCCTACACTTGGTACCGATCACGCTGCGGAACCCAATTGACCTTTTAGCTACGATCTGGCAGGGGTTAAAACAGCCGCGAGATCTTGCTAGGAGATAAACGACGGAAGAGTGGAACTCGAACCGGGCTGGACTGGACCAGCCGCCAGTCAACGCACGCCCCCGGCCGGCCTCACCTGTTTACCCGGCTGAAGACGCGCCCTGACCACCGCCACCTAGCTCCGGTGACCTAACCGCGTGTCACGGTCTCCAGCGGGCCGCCGCCGCCACATGGTAGATCACCATAAATCTCCAGAAACTGACGGCGATCGCTAATTCCTGGTACAAAGCAATAACGACAATGATACGGCCGACCGCGCCGTGCTATTCTGTTTCACGCAGGGCCTTTATAGGACACACGACATATTTTACATTCCGGCTCTTACCAGCGCCACCACGGCAAATGACATTAATTAAAGATAAACTACTAGCACGATAGTTCTCCCGGTTGTCATGGTAATCATGGCAGCTAGTTTTAATAGACCGCATGCTTTTCCCGACGCGAAATGCATTTCATGATACGATAAGCATGGCTTACCTTATTAAGGTAAAGAGCCGGTGTTAAACTCCTGCTTCTAAGGTGTCCTTCTGTGAGAGGTCGAAAGAGATGTTACAGGCACAATAAAGACGCAGCATTTGAATTACCATGACGAAAAGGTCAGCCCCATTACGCGGTATACACCGCCAAAGGGACTTGGCGGTGTGTTTTTTTTGAAAGGATCGTTTTTACGATAACCGAGCATAACAAACTCTGGTGCGTTGGCTGCTACCAAAACGGGCTCTGGCTGCGCTTTCGGTCCCATTTTCCATCCACATCGTTTCCACGAAACTGTTACGACGTCTGACTCTTTCTTCGACTGCACCGGCCGGGAAGCAGATCGCTGAAACAAGGGAACTGCGCAGTTCGCATCCTCCCTCCCCTAAAGGAAACGCACGGCAAGGGAAGATTTGGAGCTATTTTCGGCAACACGGTGTACACAAGTGAAGGATGATGAACACCGTCATCTCTTTGTTCTCTACGAGCACTTAGGACCAGTGTTAACGCGGAGAGCCGATTTTATGCTCAACTCTGGAAATGCGTGAGATTTGTCCACATATCTACAAGGTGGCACCTGTGACTGCTACAGTGGACCCTTTGTGTGTGTGTGTGTGTGTGTGTGTGTGTGCAACAGTAGGTACTCTCTACCCGGTCGTCCAGAGCTGACAGGTAGGTAGATCGGCTCTGGGGCTCTTGCCACCCCCCACCCCTGTCTCTTACCCACGAGCTTTCCCAACTGCCTTTTGCCAAAGAGAGTTCACCGAACTCCATCGCTCTCGTCAGTCTGTCACACATCTCCCCTTTTTTTCCTTCCTCTTCTTCTTCTTTTTTTTTGTCATTTGACACGCAACTCCTGCAACTTGGCTTTGTCGCTGGTGGCTCTTCTAATAACATCCTTTCTTCGGATCGCACGGACCCATTTAAATGTCTGCGGTCTCTGCGACATTCAAACTCGTTTTTTTTCTCTGCGCGTGCTCCAGCGACAATACCACACATTGTAGGTGTGAAATGTTTGCTTTGCGGGCGTGAAGTTTCGGACGGGAGGGAAAAAAGGAAACTGTTTGTAGTTCCATGTGTCGCCGAGCTGTCTGTGTCAGCGAGGGTTCGATTCTCTCGGAAGGGAAGATGCTCGACGGTGATGGAAAGATCTCCGCGTGCATTAGATCCGCAGCGAAGGGGATAAACGAGGGTCTTATGTTGTCGTTTGTTTCTAAAATTCCCTCTTGAAAACAATTACGACCGATCGTCGTCTTCCCACTCTCCCCACGTTTGCGTTCTCTCACCCTCTTCTCGTTATCACCGTCGGCGGATGCAAAGAGACTACAATCAAAGAAGGGGTTTAGAAAAAGATGCAGAGTGGTACTGGTGAAGGGTTAATTATACTGAGTTTAGCGGGGGGGTGGTGTACTGCTAATTCACCGAGTGGTGCCAAAAATACCGGCTTAGAACGGACGTGACGTTTTGCGTATGCATAGCGTTAGACTGCAGTGTCTTCACGCTTGGCTGAGTCCACAGTTCAGCCCCGTGACCCGGGACGCGCTGCCGGTCCTTTCCAGTCTCCTTGTTCAGAGAGCTACAGAACATTACGTTTTCTCGTCTGCCGCAAATAAAACTGAGCTAAGATTCCTTTTATTGTTCGCCATGGCAACCACGGTGGGTAACCGATGGAGCGCACATTGTTGTTGCCAGAGACGAAGATTATTTTCAAGGCAGCTTTGACACTAATCGGTCTTAAATGTCTTAATCCACGCTGAACAAGGAGGTGGTGGGGGGGAGAGGTTCGGATCAGATCCTGGAGCATTAACACTTTCTTTTCTCCCAGCTACGGTGGACCGCGTCGCAAACAAACAGCTGAAAAGCGACTGATCGGCAGAGGAAAATAATTCGGGGTAAATTCAGCTAATTCTGGCTACGATTCTACCCCCTCCACTCCACCCGTACGTCGGTCTGCGCCAATTATGCAAATTTAATTTTCCCTCACCTGGTATTATAAGATCCCCCAAAAACAATTACGCAGCCCCCCCCCCAAAAAAAAAGAGAGAGAGAGAAGTTTAAAATATTTATTAGTTGAGCATTAAAAAAATAATAACCCGAATACTTTAAGCTTTATTATTCACTTTTACGAAAAGTGATATTCACAGCAAACGGTTCACTTCGCTTCCGGTGGTTGTTGTGACGGAGGAACACGTCACGTGACATCCACTATGCGGGTGCGCGCGCGCGCGTGGGCACAGTTCGGCAGTCGGGTTTCTTGAATCACTGGGAGGTCGAATACTTTTTGGTTCACTGTACGGAAGAAGTCGCCGCCGTTGAGGTAAAGAGAAAGGGATGAAAGTGAAAAGAAACTGCACTGGACATTATCAGAGTTCCCCGGCCACCGTTGGAGAAGCTAGGGTTCTTATCTTAAAAGACCCTATTTCTTCGATCGCCATTTTTGTCGATGCTGGGCTTGTCATGATAATATTTATTGATTTTAGGAAAAAGCAATTATTTCTTTATCTCAACATCCATATTAACGAAGCTGATCCCCCCCCACGCCCCATAACGTAAGAAGTGAGATGTTTCCTTCTTTGAAACGGTGCACCATACGACAAGCCCACAGGAGATTGCGGAAATTCACGCTGGCTATCATCCGGTCAGGACCCCCAGACTACCTCGCCACAGAACTACCAAATATTGGCGCAAATGGAAGAAATTCGCTGCTTTTCCCAAAAGTTGTTTTTTCACTTTTCATGCGAATTTTTTAATATTTATACGAACGACGTAAACCAGGAACCAAAGGAGATTATCAATGCTCGTCTAATTCCGCGTATTATGTAGAAAACGTTTCCTTGATTTAACTCTGAAGAAATGCTATAAATTCTTTAATAACTCACCCTCTAGTTTGTTATACTTATATATATATATACTAGCATATTTTTGTAATATTTATTTAGAATGATTCTCATATTCTTTGAAATGTTGTTAAATGTATTTTACAAATATTGCCCCTTTTTGCGTTTGTGTTTTATTTAAAAATTTCTAAAACGGTCACTTGTTCCATATTTCTGACCGCCCCCTATCGGATTTCTCGTGCGTGTTGCTGAATAGTTGCACACCACTCGCACCCAACTGACACAAATCTCGTGCGTTCCACGAAATCCACGCATAAACCCGCGTACGTGACAGACTGGAATTTACTACAGTTTTCCTGCAACACGAAACTTTCATATTGTAACCCCGTGTTCGCCGACCCCTTGGCCGCCGCTGGTTCTTAGCAACTCCCAGACACCTTTTCTTTTTTTTTTAAAATTTCAGGACAACCGGGAGGAGTTTCGTACAGCTGCTGCTACTGGTGTTGATTCGTGGTTAATGTCAGTAAACTTCGCCTCGTCGCGTAAGTCCTGACACTGGGAGGGGGAGGGAACCGCCCCTTTTCTATTCGCGCGGGCAGAAATGCCTTTGTATTCTTAGGACGGCCCCACAAGAAAAGGATGGCAGAGTTATTTTTTAGGCTATTTGCCAAGCGGTTCATAAAAAAAAAAAACACCCTGTTCCCCATCTAATCCTTCCGACCTTGACAGGCAGGTTCACTGGTCGCATGTGTCGCCAAGGCGACCCCCGTACGACAAACAACGAATTTCCTTTCGTATTAGGTCTGGGAAGCACCAGGTAACCCGACCCGCGAGGGAGGGAGACGTTAAACCTGCGCGGAGCCGAGTTACCAGAACTGTTTTTGTTGTTGTTTCTTCTCCCCAAGTCGGACATATATTACCAATAAATTAGCGCTCGCCAGCCAGGAACACCGCCCGGACCTCTGGACACCTCGCTGATGGCCGATGGCGGGTGGACACGCGATCGCCGCGTGCTTCATCGGGCGCTGTGACGCGGCCCGCTAATTAGAATACCTCGGCAACTCCGCGTTTCGTTTCCTTCGCCCAGACAGGAATTTCCTCGAGGAATCTTTGCAAATCGATCTCGTAATTGCATCTCTTCCAGCCTCTCCCCCCCCACAACATTTGCTGTTTTATTGTATTGTTTCTGCCCCCTTCCCCCCTCTCTCTCTCTCTTCTGGCTTTGGAAATTCCATTGTGAAACGTCAGGGAAAATAAGGAGAAAAGACGAATCTGTACAGGGTCGATTTCGCTCCGGTTTCTGTTCGCGCCCGCCGCACATCAAAGGACGGTAACCTGGTGGGTGGGTGGGTAGGTGGCGCGGTCGCGTCCAGGGGCGGATAACCGCGCAGCCCCGGCGGAGAGCGTCTCGGGAAATCCAAACTGGTCGTATAACTTCCCGCAGGCGCCTCGCGCAATCACCGCGGCCGGCGGTGTTCTGACTGAAATACAAGGGGAGTCAGCCGTGGGGTTCATAGATCTGTCAGTGAGATTTCTATCGTCCCGCGATCCGTGTCTGTTCTCCATAATGGCGCGTCGTCGGCACCGGAAGGCGGACTCATCGCCGCGCCACTCGGTTCCCGTCCGATCGCAGAACCAGTCGGTGCGCGAGCTTCTTTTAAGAGCTCGGCCCGAGATATTCCTCCGTCCAAACGATACTGTCCGTCCATCTGATTGGACAACGTCGTTCTCCCTGCGCACGCGCGCGACTACTGATTTCCTGGCACACACACAAAAAAAAAAAAAAAAAAAAACACGGCACGGGAGGGAACTCTTGATGGAAGACTGGTTGTCCAGCACGAGCTTTTAGGTTATCAGCTCGTATGGCGGCTTCAAGAAAAGGTTACCGATGTAGGTAGAGCAGGCTGTCCTCGGCCAAGGGGTTCTCGGCTGCATTATCCTGACCAGTTGGCTGCGAGATCCCTTCATCATTTCACGCATCATCCACTCACCGGAGAAGTTATCTTACTGATGCGTGCGATTCGCTGGTGATTGATTCCACCAGCTGTTTCGGCGTAGAGTCGAACCAGCACTGACCATTAACCCTTACAGCCCCTCCACGATATTGCCTACTTCAGTCTGGCTCGAGGTAAAGCTAAAAAACAAAAAAAGGGGGGGTTCTTTATTTTTAATATATGATGAGTTTTGCCAAAAAAAAAAGTGTCGAAAAATTCTATAATAATAAAACTAAACTAATAGAAAATAACACAGAAGTAAATCTTTTTCCTGTCCATAAGCGACCGGCGCTGGAGGTAGTTTTAAAATTAGGAATTCCAAGCCACAAAATAGTTTCTTTCCGTTTTATGATCGTCTTCCGTATTTTAGAATATTTCTAGTTAAATTGTACGTAAATATGTATTTTTTATTTGTCAATAGTCAAATGGGTTTAGAAAAACTGCACAAAAGTTGGGGGGGGGAGAGGTCAGGGACACCGGCCCATCTCTAATTAGTTTTACGTATTCCTTCTATTAGTTAGATCTACTTTAGACATCCGTACGTGGTATTACCTCAGTCTGCGCGTGTTCTTTCTGTGTTCATCTTAATATAGAAACCATTTCAGTTGTTGTCGCTGTTGTTTAAATAACTTTTGATGATTAGTGTACTTATTTCAGGGTTAGGGTTAATTATTCAGTCTGCCTCCCTTAGTCTTCTTAAAGCAAAAAGATGTGGAATTTTCTCACTTTTCCAATGTCGTCCTCTTTGTATTATTATTATTATATTATTATTATTATTATTATTATTATTATATTATTATTATTATATTATTATTATTAATTATTATTATTATTATTAGTATTATTATTATTAGTATTATTATTATTATTGTTGTTGTTGTTGTGTTGTTGTTGTTGTTGTTGTTGTTTCTTTTATGAGCTTCTTGTCGTTTCCGATCTGAATCACAGAATTATTCGATTCTTCTTCGGCAAAGAATCACTTCGTGGAGTGTTTATGTGTGTGTATGTGTGTAGGTGTATGTATTTGTGTATGTGTGTAGGTGTATCTGCTGTACGTATTTGTGTGTGTGGGGGGTGTATGTGTGTAGGTGTATGTGCTGTATGTGTGTATGTATTTGTGTATGTGTGTAGGTGTATATGTATTTGTGTATGTGTGTAGGTGTATGTGCTGTAGGTGTATATGTATTTGTGTATGTGTGTAGGTGTATGTGTGTATGTGCTGTATGTATTTGTGTGTGTGTGTGTAGGTGTATGTGCATGCGTGTGTTCTCTATCCCCGCTTTGCCCTCCCTCTGGATCTGTCTGTACCTGTGAATTCCACTCGAACTGTCCACTTTTCATTTTACATAATAATAATAATAATAATAATAATAATAATAATAATAATAATAATAATAATAATAATAAACACACGGCATTAGGAATTCCTCCGTGCTCATTACGCGCTCTTTACTCGCTGTTCCCTTGATTAGAGACGGAGCAGGTTGTCGGCTTATCATTATGAATAATTAGCGGTTTTATGCAAAACTTGTAAAGAAACACAATTAGCTGAGCTCGCTCCAAAAATTAATCGCCACCGACAATGGAGAGTAATTTCCCAGCACATAAAACCCTTCCTCTATTCACGGGCTGGGGTTCGGTGCAGGAATGAAAGACGACTATCGCCTGCCAATCGACCTCTCCGACTCTGTAACGTGTTAGTTTTTCATCTCTCTCCCCGACTCCGCTGTCGATAAAATAAAATTATATAAAATGAAAAAAAGAGGGGAGGAGAAGGAGAAGGAGAAGGAGAAGAAGGAAGTAACCGTTGGGTTCCCGGTCCCCGCCATTTAACCGGTCGAGTTTTAATCTATTGCCAAGTTGCTGCAAATTATATATCATTTTCTTGATTGGCCGTTAGCAGGAAAATGGACGACGGCCGGCGGTCGGTCGGGGGACTGAGTCACAAAGCGAAGTGGAGTCGTCTCCGTCGATTTCTGAAAAAAACTCCGAAAAGCGCAGGGGCCGCTCGCCCGTCCCCCTCTTCCTCCCTGTCTGCCCCACCCCCCACCCCTAACCCGGTCTTTATGCCGCTCTTTTTGTTTATGGGGAGGAGACAGCGAGCGATCAAACTTCCCTGGTGGGAGGTTAAAAGCGAAGTAGCTTAACACCGGGTTTTCCAACGACATCGAACAAAGCCCCCTTTACAGATAATCGACAGACTTCCGGACCCTACTTTCAAGCCGTGCCTAAGGTAACAAGAAAAGCTATTTCTAGCCGGTGCCCGCCACCACGTCTTCATTCCGTTAATTCCAGTTCGAAGGTGAGGAGTGCCCCTTATTCTTGCCTCCCCTCCCGAACTAGAGACGCCTATGTTAACTAGGAACCCCTAGAACCCCTAATAAATATTCACTGTCCTCTTGATAGAAGGGCTGGTTCCTATAACTAAGCTGATGAAAACTTGTGTGCGGGGACCAGCACTTGAGAGGAAAGAATACTTTTAGCTGGGATTTCTTTAACGCGACCCCGTCGTCCCTATTTGCATATCCGGAACCCTAGAAACCCTCATCGACTAAGTCCCTCCGAAACATCTGTACTCGGTGGTTACAACCTCTCGCCAACTTTACCAGCTCACGCCGGGGCAACGACTACGGGTTTGGTGTCCCTAACACTGACAGTAGCGAGGCCTCATCAAGGGTATTCCGTCATACAGCTAGGTTCAGCTCTAGGCCTGTCCCCCACCCACCCATTCTCATATCAATTGCTTGACAGGGCATTGATCAAGGGAGTCGTTAGCCATCTTCCCGTCCGAAGATATAAACCAACTTCTCTGTCTTCCGAGGTCTCACCCAGAGTTCGACTACACGATAAGAGCGATTATTTTGATAAACCATTGTGAATGCATTAAGCGTATCGATACAAGCCGGACCAATTAGCCTTCATAGTGGTTGGCTTAAGTGAATAATAAAAATTTACATATTTTTCTAAAAGTAATTATATCTACGAATGTTCAGTGCAAGTTTCCTTTTGATAAGGAAAACGGCGAGTTCCTTCAGTTTAAACGAGTTTCCTCAAGTACAGGAGCAGACCATGATGACTATTATTTTATGTGCTTAACTTTGGTGTAGAGAGGAAAGTCTTTGATGTCAACTTGGGCATCAGTGAAAGAATGGTAGCTGCAGTATCAGAACCGAGTGTCAAATTGCTCATGTTAATAGATTCGAAAAAGATCAGTCGGCTGAACAATGGAAGACAGCTCTGTTATTATTCCGCTGCGCTTGGACCACTGGAATAAGATGCCGGGTGTCTGTTTTTACCTCAGAACAACGAATGTAATCTACATCCGAGAACTAGGTGTCTCTCGTTCACATCTCAAACACCATGGGGAAGAACGAGATCAGGTGTGGACAAGAAACGCGATAAGTGTATGTCTCTTCTGAAGAATTTATGAATTATTTAACAATAGCGAGATTATTGTGAATTAGAGAGAGAGAGAGAGAGAGAGAGAGAGAGAGAGGCTGACTGACTGCTGGCTGCTAGGGATCGTCAGCCGGATAATGTAACAGATAAGTTAGATGTCAATTATTTCATGATATAAACCCAATGACTCGCAAGTACCGTCACGGAACCACCAGATAGTTCGGTGTGCAGTAAATTTCTTAGTTATTTTGCTAGAAGAAAGCATTCCAAACACAGATCGAATACTGGACGGAATTCTGCGAAGTCGGCACAAACGCTGATTTTCCGATATCGCCAATTAGAAATTCAAGAAAAGCTTTAGAATAAGGAATTATCTCTTAGCAAGGGAACTGAGTCTGACTAAAATTAGATACCAGCAGCGGTCTGCTAATTCGAGAACCGCATCGATAAATAGTTCCCCGCGCTGGGCGGACTTGAAGTTGGTTACGTGCCGTCTCCATTTCTTATACGAATCAGACTGAAACCAAAAATGTAGCAGAATACGGAAACTTTCTGGAGATTCCACACTATAAACCAGATTTAAATAATAAAATCTTGGTTATGAAGATATATATACAGAGCTGATCCTCTAAGTGAACGTATTCTAATAATGCAATTTTTTTGAAGAACAAACGTTATTACAGCGGTAATTGGCTGTTTAGGGCACGTGCTTCCTCATCAGATGCCAGTGTGGCTGAAGAAATACCGCAGGACATGAGTTCGGCAACGGGCTCGAGACACGGCGAGATTAGCATTCTGAAAGACTGGAAGGGAGGGTTCATTGCACTTCAATAAAACACCAGTAACTTACCGTTTTCGGTCTCTCGTCAGCTGGCTTTGTCATCTCCGTTTTCTCCGAGAGCTCGCTGAACGTCTTCCCTTCAAGAAGTTGTTATCGGCTCCCTGCCCGCCGCTAATTACCTCGCCTGGTGCCTCTCTGTCCCTGGGCGCGAGGGCACCTGCGCGACCCCAATCGAGGCCCCACGCTGTCGTCGCGCGCCCGCTCCGGTCACAGTCCATCGTGCTGCCTCGCCGACCGATTGCTGCACAGCCGACAGCCATGGCTGTCGTTCCAGCTCAGCGCCGACTGGGTGTCATTCCGGGGCGGTTGCTTCCGCCTCCCCCACCTTACCGCAAAGTTCTCCGAAAAGCTGAGAACGGTGGAATTCTTCAAAGGTAGTAAAACCTTGCAAGGCACCCGACCCGTCACCCCCATTAACAGCTGGGTCTCAGTAATCGTTTATTTCCTAACATCCCGAAGTTTAAACGCTTTTCAAAATAAACTTATTAATTTAATTCCTTTTTTTTAAAGTCGATTTCCTTCTGCCCCTTTCTCGTACCCTATTGAATCATTTCATCTGACGCTGACGGTCAGCCACTGGGAGGGGGTGCTGTGCCGATGGAGCTAAGCCGCTGGTTTCCCCCAGCAGTCACGTACCCGAGCCGACTGGGCAAACAAGCAGGTTCAGGAGTCTGCACGACCCACTAATACCCGGACAAGGATAAATATTGAATAACAGCGGAAAAATCAAAACTCCCCCCGATAATTTGCCGACTTCGTCTGTCTAATGACGTATCAGGGGTTTCAATTTTCCGCCTCAGCAAGTCGGTCGTTATTTCAAGGACAATGCTCCTTCCTAGCCAGCGGCTCCATTCAGGCCGAGGAGTCCTGATTAAAAGTGAGAGAAAGAGAGAGAGCTACATAATAAAGGGACATAAAAAGGTGAGGGGGGGAATAACTCACAAAGAACCTGCGAAAGATCGCTCGACTTTGATACAGCGAACCCATTAGCCGAAAAAAAAACAAAAAACTTTTCTTCTTTTTTTCTTTCTTCAAAGTTTCAGCCTTGGATTACGATCACTGAGGAGATAAAGTCTGTCTTCGTTCTAATTTGTGAGCTAATCTACTTTAAAAACTCTCTCTCTCTCTCTCTCCGCCGCTCTCTCTCTCTCTCTCTCTCTCTCGCTCTCTCTCTCTCGAATACTGACGTAATCTCTCTCTGTACTGACGTTCACTTTCTCTCTCTCTCTCTCTCTATCTCTCTAAATACTGACGTCAAACATCTCTATACTGACGTCATCTCTCTCTCGCTTCCATCCCTCCTCTCTCTCTCCACCTCTACCATCTCTCTCTCTCTCTCTCTCTCTCTCTCCGCTCTCTCTCTCTAATACTGACTAATCTCTCTCTCGTACTGACGTCATCTTTCTCTCTCTCTCTCTCCTCTCTCTCTTCCATCCCTCCTCTCTCTCTCCCATCTACCATCCTCTCTCTCTATCTCTCTAAATACTGACGTCATACATCTCTATACTGACGTCATCATCTCTCTCTCTCTAAATACTGACGTAATCTCTCTCTGTACTGACGTCATCTTTCTCTCTCTCTCCCATCTACCATCTCTCTCTCTCTCTAAATACTGACGTAATCTCTCTCTGTACTGACTCATCTTTCTCTCTCTCCACCATCTACCATCCTCTCTCTCTCTCTCTCTCTCTCTCTCTCTCGCTAAATACTGACGTAATCTCTCTCTGTACTGACGTCATCTTTCTCTCTTCTCTCTCTCTCTCTTCTTCCATCCTCCTCTCTCTCTCTCCCGCTACCATCTCTCTCTCTATCTCTCTAAATACTGACGTCATACATCTCTATACTGACGTCATCTCTCTCTCTCTCTAAATACTGACGTAATCTCTTCTGTACTGACGTCATCTTTCTCTCTCTCTCCCATCTAACCATCTCTCTCTCTCTCTAAATACTGACGTAATCTCTCTCTGTACTGACGTCATCTTCTCTCTCTCTCTCTCTCTCTTCCATCCCTCCTCTCTCTCTCCACCATCTACCATCTCTCTCTCTCTATCTCCTCTAAATACTGACGTCATCTCTCTCTCTCCTCTCTCTTCTCCTCTCTCTCTCTATGATAAGTTAAGACACAACAAAAATTCTTTTATTAAAGCAACAAAAAAAACAACAACGAAGAAGAAGAAGGAATTAAACGATTTCAGTTTTTTTAAAAACGCAGAAGTCTTGAAACTCTCAGGGTTTTTTGTTTATCCGAGGCCTACAGGGGGGAAAAGGGAGCGCTTGAAAACCCGATTTTGAAAAGTATACTTCAGCGCTATCTAACATACATCTGGTCCAATTTTTATTATTAGATTTTCAGTATTTTATAAGATCCGGTACCGTCTATATTCGGTTACCCTCAGTAAAAATATATATATACATAGTAATGGCCATATCTATAAATCGGTAAAGTACGATCGAGCACGGCTTCATCTAAGAATGTCACGTGAAAAGATATAGCTGCGACTGGAACAATGGTATTTGTTGATAGTGGCAGTGTGAAATGAAGAATGGAAGTGATAGATATCTCCACCCCTTCGGGGGGGTCTAGTATTAGCTGTGATGGCGTCTTATCTGCTCATAGCAACTAAACTAGAAATGAAAGACTTGTGCTCCTTTATCTTCGGCAACTTTTACCCTCTTATCAACGATAAACATTTATTCCAGCAAAAACGGTGTTAATGGGCTTCCAAAAGGACGAGATGGTCAGAAGGAGGTGGCGGTGTTGTGTAAGTTTAGCCCCTGCTACAAAAACGTTAGGAAGAATTTGGTTTTTTCTTTATCATCGTCCCTTCTACATTATTATTCACCTGGAAGATTTAAATCGGAACGGAAACAATTTTATCATTCCGATTTTTTTGTCTGCTCAAGTTTTAGATGAGTCGGCGTCTGCTTGTTATTTCCCTTCTCTCTCGCGACGTCAGCCAGAAACCAATGACGTTTTATCTGGGAGGAGTCCACGTGACCTCGGTCTCTCTACGCACCGGGACAGGTGCGCTTCTTCTGAAGGTCGCCACCATTCACTGCGTCTTGGTTAAAGTTGGTGGAAGAAATCGGATGCCCTCCGTTCTAACCAGTAACTAACTGTCTTCGTCTTCCCATGCATTACTGTTTTCTGGATAGCTTGCTATAGAATTAGACAGAACCCGCTGGCTCCTTTTCTGTTCGAGACTTATCCATCAGCTGTAGTCTTGCTGAAGTATAGGGGTGGAGTGGATAAAACCTCGTAAGTATGCACAAAATCTAAAAAAATCTCTGAAACATGCAGGGGCATGGAAATGTTCGGCAGCAGCTAAAATCGAAGATATCGGTTTATCCAAGTTCAATTAAATATTAGTAAATACGGTACATCTTTAAACCGAGTAGATCGTGCAGTGTGGCCTTGATGGTGTCACTTTGGAGCTCCGTACGACCGTCATCCGTCGAAATTGTACTTGCCGAATCCTTGTGTATGGCTAACTGTCATTGTTTACGCTAGTTTATTGCTGCGAAAGGGCAGGGAGTCAGCGTGGCTTACGCTGGGCTCTCGAAAAACCTCACCCCTAACTCTCAAACTGGCCTGCACCACCACTGGTAATTTGTCGTTTATCTACAGTACTATAACTAGTTTTTTCCTTCTTATTATAAAATGGAGACTGACTTTTTTCACTTGATAGTCATGGCCGTCCGACCAAGGTTAGCCGAAAGAATTTCTCGTCGTTTTCGCGCTCCAAGCCACCGATTGTTTTGAAACCAACTGGAGAACCAAAGCTTCGGCCGTAACCAGGGCATAGTTCTTCTTTGGTAGGCAGTGTGCCGGATACAGTCCTCTTCACGACTGTACCCTGGTGATGGCCCGAACGCATCGCAATAAATTCCCGCTCCCGTCCTATCTAGCTGTTCAAGTTTTCGAACTCCAGTTCGCATCTCCGCCTCCTTCACTTGAAAAAGGGCGCATTAAAATAGATTTTCCAGCTCTGCGTGTATCCCGATATACATCGAAACCCTAAATCTTCTAATCCTCGGTGTTAATTGCAAAAATTTTTTACTTAAACAAAGAAGTCATAGTTTCTCCACCATTATTCCTTCTTCCATCCTGTTTTTCTTCTCATGCGCACGCACCAAGCCACAAGTCTGTCTCCGTGTCACAAGAAGTCGACACTTCTTCGCCGCACCAGTTAACCCAGGCCGGGGTTTCCGCTCGGCTATAACTCGACGTGTTTCAATAATCCGGGAAAAGTTAATCGGTCCCAGCTGAAAACGACTTGGAGAGTTCAATAGAAAATCAAAACGCGATTGTTTCCGATCAGAGGCCGGTTGCTGAGAACAGGAGCGAGAGTCCTCTCTGGGGAGCGTTGAAGGGACAAAGAAGTGGGAATTTCTTTGCCCAACACCATGCCATCAATCACGACACCGACACGCCGTCAGAATTCAATTTAGCCACGGAGTTGATGGTGCGCCGGTGATTGATACTACGTGTTTATTTCCCTTGGTTGTGTCGTGACTGACGGCCTCCCCGGTCTTGACACAGACCTTTCTCTAAACCGGTGTCATTGCAAAATCAGTTCTTTCTCAATATTACACCCGGATTTTGTTTCTCAGTCGTTTTTTTTTTTTGTTTTTGAAAGCGAAAGTGGTCCTAAATTATATGTCGTTGAAAAAATAGTTTTGATGTCTATAATCTCAGATTTCGACAAGAGTCTATTAGGGGACACGTGCGGGTTCCTTTTTTTATTATTACTAAAAAGAAAAGAAAAAAGCACTCCGACTCAGTTCAGCGCACAATTGAAATAAGGAACTGCTCTCTAGTTTACCTGCTCTAACCACCTGTCCTTTTACTGAGTATGCAAATCGCAATTGCGATCAATCGTTAAGCAGAATTATACTATCCGTTTGGTGCGAGAAAACAGTTTCTGTTTTGACTGGAACCTTCCGTTGACCATAGTTTCCTGCCAGTCTAGGTATCGACACAGCTTCTCCGCAGGCCGACCTCTAACACGTGACAGACGCCAGCGCGCGCACAAACCTTTTAATTCTTTAAAATGAACATTTTTACTGTTTAAAATTGTCTTTTTAATAATTCGGGCGAGATAACTTCGTAATAGTTCTCCCCACAGCTTCTTGCTAACCTATAACGAATCGATAGTATAAAACATACTGGACAGAAATATCTTTCTTTTACCTTTAAAAACTCCCCAGGAACAACCAGAAGGTTACCTTTACATAGCCTTTGCATACCGTGTACTGTTGTTTTTTTTTAAAAATATTTATTACCGTGTAATCTCATGAAGATGGTTTTGTGCTTCTTTGAGTCAATCGTTAGAGATGAAGATGTATTTAGTCCTTTAGATCCATATTTTGGAACTAAAACTCTAAAGAAATCATTTACAAGAATTGTGAAACCTCCCTTTCGTTGTACCAAATACTTCTTCTTTTTTCCCCCTTCCAAGCAGCTGTAATCAAACTTTTGACCGCTAGGTTCTGTGGCTCTTTCATCATATACTCACGAAAATGGTCCGACTCACTCCTGTTGCACGATGAACCTAAACGACTAACACCCGGCCATCCACAAAACAACCTCACCACTGTCTGCCTATAACTTAGTTTCTGTGGCGTATTCGTGGTCTTTCAGATTTATTTCCGGTCTGCGTTGCTAGGGTGTTCCCGACCGGCAGAAGTCAGGGGTAGAGGGGGGTTCTGTTCGCTTAAGTTTGGAATCAATGTTTGCTGCCTGTTTTTCTGAACTTCTGGTTGATTCCCCCCCCCCCATGATTACTGAGCCTGTCTACGTTCCGGATAAATTCTCTGTAGGCTGGCGTCTCGTCCTTTCACTCTCAGACTAATTCTGATTGCCGAAGTAACCAAATAAAGGTCGGCTTTGATTCACTTGGAAAATTTTGAATTTTTTATTTTTTTTCTTAAAACGGTGACTCGTCAGTGCTTTAGAATACGACAACAGCTGCGTGTTGGCTGACTGTCTTGTTATAGATCTTCAAAATCAACCTGATTATATAAGTTGCACATTTTCTGGTGATTCCAGGTGTTTTCTAAATTTTCTTCATAAATTTCTGTAAACCAAACTTATACCATAATCATTAATCGAATTGCCCAAAATAAATAAATTCTTTGTTGTTTTTTGATATTTTATTTTTTCACTTTTTGAAATTTTTTTTAAAGGGCAAATAAATGGTAGTCATTTTATATTGTTATTTGCATACAGATCCGGAATCTGTAGGTGACTTGATATTGTTCCGCTTTGTTAACGAGTTCAGGTTTTGGTTAGCCTCTACAAAACGTAAAAGAGGCGAGAACGAGGCTTTAACAGCAGAACGTTGTAGCACGTCACTACCGCCTTGGTGGTAGGAAGACCTCAGCTTACACGAGCAAGAAGATAAACGGCCAAGTCTTTCTGGCATCTACTGCCAGGTGTCGTCCTTGTCCTCTTTGTACGCATCTCGGGGGAGGGGGAGTCGTCTATCGGGGATCTTATAAAAACTCCACTCCAGAAGTGGATATTTAACGATTCACATAGCGTTCTATACGATAGCAGACATTTAATAAATAAGGGGATATATTTCACCACGGATCCAATGGTTTGACATTGGGAGGAATTCAGTTTTGGTTGTAGTTTACTCTCGAATCTCACCATCAAGTCCACGATTCTTCTAAGTGGTTCGCGGTTAATTCCCAAAGATTTCTGAAGATGTTAGTTTTCGTTTATTAAGAAGGAATTCTTCGGGATAAACCGAGGCTACAGCCCTCTAGACACCGGATAATTTCCTTCGCATTCGCTGTCCGCGTGGGCCTATCATAAACGATGGCGTCTTCTTTGACCGAGCCCATCAGCGATCAGGCCCCTTTGTGTTACCTCGATTTCTCTTTCTTTCCTCTATGCCCTGCGCCGGTAACCGGCACTAGCCGGTTTTCTTTTGATGATCGCTCCAAATCATCCGTCACCACCGCCAGAACAAAACAAAGGGGGCGATTACTTTTGCGTATGCCCTAAGTGAAACAATAATAATAAAACAACAACACTAAGCGAGAACAATATCCGCCTTTATTGGAATGATTAAGCCAAGAATTTAACGAGTTCGAAATGGAGAACGCCAATCAAGACGCAGCGACTCCGCCGCACTTTTCTGCGAGATAAAGCACGTCTCCTGGGCATAAGTGGCCCTACGGGTCACTTGGTGGTGGGGGGGGGGGGCACGAGTTAAGCACCACGTGCAGAAAGAGTTTGAAGTTGTAAAAAAATACGTGTTTATTGTGGTAATAAACTCGGCGTAAGCGCGCCGTCAAAAGTCGGGGCTAGCTGGTACTCGACACGGCTCCCATAGTCCCGGCTGGTGCCGTAAGCGGCAGACAAAGATGTATTCGACCCTATTGTTTAACGTCCGGAAAACCCGCTCCGCGTCTCGTCGGACGTCCTCGGGTACTGCAAGAGTCCGACACCAGCAGGAAATCAAGCACCTTCGCGTCGGTCTAAAAGGTTGTACAGACAGACGTCCGTTCCCAAACTTTTAGCTGGCATGACTGGGAAAGGGCTGGTGGTACGGTTAGATCGACTGCATGCGTGTGGCTTGATTGGCGGATGACCGTTTCATCTTTCTGTCTTTCCACCGATCGTTTCTGGTCTGTTATCATTTGTGTCCAACCAACTCTTCGACGGAGCGGCGGCCTCCCACCTCGGGAAACGAATTGGCAGGTCGCTGCTTTCCTCTGGGGCGCACTGATAACTACTGCGCGGCCATTTTGTTTACTCGCTCACTGGCGCCACAAGTGGACAACTGGTGAACTAAAGATCGCGTTTTCAAGTTTACGGATGTCAGTGTGGCTCGCTGCCTGCCGCTTCATCGCTCTGACGCAACTACCATTTTCTTTTATTTTCTGAAACGGTTCCAGTGTTGTGAGTGTTATTTTCACTATCGACGTTCGGCCGACCTGAGCTGGGGCCCCGATGATAGATCACCGTGCCCCGGCTCTTTCCTTTCTCGAACCATTATTACCTGTCGCTATCTGCTGACTGATCGGATCAGAGCAGCATCAAGGGAAGTAACTCTGTAAAAACTTTGTTAAAGTCTACGCTTCGTGTCGGTTTTATTCCTTCAACGTATTATTATTATTATTATTATTATTATTATTATTATATTATTATTATTATTATTATTATTATTATTATTATTATTATTATTATTAAACACAAGTACTGTTTATTCGCGCTCGACTTCCGGTAGCCAACACCGCGTTTACCTCCCTTGTAAACCGCATTTCCACAAATTAAATCCGTGCCTTAAAGAGGAAACAGTTACATTTAGCGGTGCAGAGAATTTTTTTTCTTTTTTTATTTTTTTTTTTTTAAAATACCCCTCTGTCCTGGCGTGCTTCCATTGCCCCTCCTGCCTCCCGTTACCTTAGAGCCTCCTCTTTCTCCCACGCCGGCCGTCACGAGCTGCATCGCCAGGGCCAAACTAATAGCGGCGACATTTTCTTTCTTTCCCGGGAGACTGGACCCCAGCCAAAATGTCAGCCCGCGCAGATTACGCAGCAATTGACACATTAACACGCTTCAAGAATTCCTGCAGTAATTAACAGGTTCGCAACCGTCGTCAGATGGAGAAATAATAGACGAGTTAAACTCGCCTGGGGGAGGGGATAACGAGAGTATATTTTCTGGAACAATAGGAAAGGTGCGATTAGGGTCTGGGGCGGCCCTTTGTTCTAATCTGATCCGATCGACACCGTACGAAAATGAGTAACCCCGAGCTGGAAATTTCTCAGATAAAACATCCTTTTTCCTTTAATAATTCGGTCCCGACTGACCGCTTAATAGCGCTCACGTTTTCCTGGTGACTGTGTGTGTTTTTTTACACGATACACAAAGACAAAAATAAAACAACTCTCTCCCCCCCCCCAACTTCTAGAACTTCATTATCGCCATCTTTGGTCTACAAGCCCCCGAATCTTCAGCAGGTAGTTGCTGGTGTCCCTTCGTACTCGGTCAACTGCGAGTAACGCATTAAATTCGTCTTCTTTTTGCTAGGATTTGGATCGGTGACATTTCGTCTTTTTTGTGTGGAGGGAGGAGGAGGAGGAGGAGGTAATATAAATATACCTGAAAGACTGGTCAGAAACGAGAGTCAGGTGTGGTTGATGTCTCGGGCAGGTGCTTGGCGGTAACTGAGAAATCTTTCGAGGCGATCGGACGGGTGTGTGTTTTTTTTCTCTCTCTTCGCGCAAAGCACGTGACCGCGATAAAATGCGCCACCTAGCAGATGAAGAAAGAAACGGCGACCGTAATAACCCTGGCGGGAGAATCCGCGTTACAAAGTCTGCGGGACTGGAAAACGCTTGCAAGGTTTGGCCCAGGTAAATACCGAAAGTGAGTTTCGGGAGAGAAAAGCGAACATTTAACTTTTCACAATTGACGTTGGCTTCCGGTTCCTTAAAGAGATTTCTCCAACCCCAGCAGCCAGGAAAGGATGTCCCTGTGTTCTCTCCAGGTTCCACATGTGATGCTGTAAAATCTACATTATTCTTTCAGAATCCTGCCCCCGACCAATCCTGTCCTTCGACGATTTGGTTGCGATTTTTGCTTAAAAGTTTATAAATTAGGGGGAAAAAATAAGAAAGGAGTCTGTCTCCATCCTCTCTCTCTCTCTCGCTCTCTCCTCATCTCTCTTTTCTCTCTCCATCCTCTCTATCTCTTCATCTCTTTCATCTCTTTCATCTCTCTCCAGCTCTCTCATCTCTCTCTCTCTCTCTAATTGCATTAAATGGCCGACAAACGTTAGGGCGAAGCGTGGTCCTGAAGAACTCGGAGCGTGAACTGCTAAGTGATTCTGTCGTTTCCCCTCGCAAGCGACCAGTGGATTTCCGAATATAAGATTTCACCTGTTAGATTTACAAAAGACGTGTCTGGTGGATTACTTGTTCTAGGTTGGTAGAACCACGAAACCTGTTCGTTGAGAATACATCGTATAATACGGATAAATAGCTAAATCGCAGCCACCTCAGAATGAATATGTTCTCATTTGGTGACTACTTGCTCTTTGTTTGTCCTCAGGTTGGCACCGTCATAAAATTGCTGATCTATACTTCCACACTCTCTCATCGCCATGGCACAGAGCTTAATATGTGTGATACATGGCCATTAGCTGGGGGCCCCTGCTAACAGCTGTGACGTGGAAGTTCTTCATAAACTAATTAATCATGTTAAATAATGACCATAGCAAACACGTGACATTATTAACATAGTCTCCACAGAATAAATCGTTCCCACGTCTGTAATTCTACTTTATCGGTTAATCCCTCTCGTTGTATCTTATTTATTATCATCATGCGCACCACAAGATTTTCAGGTATTAGTTGTCTTTTTATTGAAAAACTCGTTTAATTCTGAAGAAATGGCGCATTCGGTTTAATCTTTGAGACTTCTTACATCTTTAAAAAATTTTTAAAAGAATTCGAGAACGAAATAATAAAGTAGTTTGGCTTATTACTGGAGACTAACATTGGACGATGCAACAATGATACTAGATACACGCGGTGAGCATCATTGTATCTTTTGTTTCCGTCTAAGCTCTCTGTTTGCACTTCTTTTCCTTTACTGGGAATCAGGTGTGGGCTGTACTTATACAAAGCAAGCCTGTTCCCGACGGCAGTCAGAGTTTGTTTGGCCTCATCCGGCTGTTCCCTCAATAGGCCGACTGGAGACGGTCGGTCCTCGGGTGGTCGCGCTTTGATTACGGTGGGAGTTTTTCATCGAGCGACAAATGTCAAAGTATCCATCGTAACGCACATCTAGTTCTGGGAAAAGTGCAAACACGCTCAGGTGAGCGATCGATTGGCATGTGCAGGTAACTCACGCGCGTGCGCGCAGAGGCGACCGGTTTCAGATCGTGGCCCGTGTCTGACTGGTCTTATTGTGAATCCACCACCTGTTGACACAACGAGGTCTCATGGAAAACCCAAAAGACACCAACACCACCACTCTCTCTCTGGCATCTCGCGCTCGCTCTCCTGCTCTCTCTCTCGAGCTCTCTTCTCCTCTTTTCAGCTCGAGCGTCGATCTCCCGCTCTCCATCTCTCCATCCATCTCTCTCTCACAGCTCTCCTCTCTCGCGCCCCTCTGCCCTCTATCTCTCCATCGCTCTCTCCATCTCTCCCCCCCTCTCTCTCTCTCTCTCCTCTCTCTCTCTCCATCTCTCCAGCTCTCCCATCCCTCTCTCTCTCCATCTCTCCCTCTTCTCTCTCCATCTCTCCCCCCCTCTCTCTCCATCTCTCTCTCCATCTCTCCCCCCCCTCTCTCTCTCTCTCTCTCTCTCCTCGCGAAATGAAGTATTGCCGATTGGCTCGTGGGACAGCCTTGCAGTGATGTACGGCCAACAGGCAGGATTCTCTGTCGGTGATGAGTGCCCACAGTAGACCCGACAACTCAAAAACGAAACTTTGTCATAAAACACCATCGCTCTCCGAGTGAATCTGTCGAGTGCAGACAAGCGATCCAAAGTATTAAATGTTCTTTTTAAAGCCATCGTCTGGACTTAGCCCGTGCGCCATAACGGCTATCCGACCGGACGTTGTTCTTGTTTCCCAGGAGACGCCTGACGGACTCGAGAGTCAATGCCCCGACCACTGCCAGTAAAGATGCTGCGTCACTCCATCTCGCATCTGTCGAAGTGCTGGACTCTCTGGGTTTAGAAGTCCGTGTGTGTCCGCCCACAAGAGCAGAACGGCAAGTCTCGTCAACACTCCTACAAATTTCCAAAGTAAGTGGAAGAACGTTTCAAGAGAAAGTTAACCCTGGACAGCACCAAGATCTCACCTGTCACGGAAAAACAGCTGACGCCGTGTACGGAGTGAACGTTGATGTACAATAAAAGCGCACGAAAGTCTCGCCATGCCGTGGGAAGATGCTGAACGAAGAACGAAACAAGACTGAGAGGTGTGGAGAAAGGTAGACCTCATGGATACGTAGACCTCGAACTTTAAAAGAAAATACGGATGACATCACCTGCGAGATTTTCGCCTTATTCTTCCTTATCTACCTGGAAGGAGATTTCGAAGAACAAGAGAACACACCTGTTAGATCTGCTGCCTTTGTGATCGCTTTTGTCTTATCACGGAGAGTAAATGGTGGGAAAGAAGTAACTTTGTGGAAGGCAGTTAGCAAAGTTGCAAGATTGGGGGGGGTTACAGCAGCAGCAGCAGCAGCATCTGCGTGGTTATTTCATGGCACCGACTCCGACGGGTCGTCTCCTGCCCACGACGTCATAGCCACTCAATGTCGCATTCATCTCCACGCTCCGCCGTTGTTTCAGATGCCCGTACGTACACAAACGACCAACAGTCAGTCATCTCCTAACAACACTTAGTTTGAACCAGCAAGGATCGTTTAGCATCCCTCGAGTTTTTGTTGATTTTGAGATGTCTCCTCCCCCACGGCATTAAACGCCGATTGCCATTTTGTCACGATCGTAGCTCCGGGGCCTGGGCCTTCGCTGAATGGGTGGTGTTGGTAGTGGGCAAACAGACCCGGCGAGACAAGGTGGTTGGTGGGGGGTGTGTGGTGAGACTACAAGACACAGAGCAGGGATCGATTTGAGCGAAACTGTTTCGGCTTCTGAAGACCGGATCGGATCATTATCTTCGCTGAGAGTCCGTGGTGTTTTCTGAAGAAAAAGGAAAAAAAAATACAAACTCCTCCCCCATACAACAGAAAACGGCATTGGCGACATTTAGTGAATCCCCGACTCTCATCCTTGTGCTCACTTTTAAATCGTGTCAACACACACACACAGGTATGTTTGTCTTCCGATACTTTCCGCGCATGAAACAAGACAAGAGCGTCACGTGATGACAACTTCCTTAGAACGATTTGCTATTTAATCAGGAAAAGATGGAATCGTTCACTTACCTGTACGGTCACAGATTAACGGTCAAGCGCAGTAGAGTCCTCCACAGATATTCAACTGTGATTCAGTAGAACATTAAATAATTCCGTGGATGCCGATATATTACAAAGCAAAGCCTCCTAACGGATGACCAGTTCCGTCGGGCGAGCTGTGTTTCCACAAAGGATATTCAAGTCAACTGCAGTAACATTTTAACATCGTGCATTATAAATAAGTCATGTGACCATTAAGAAAAATTCTCCGAAAGATCTCGTTTCCAGAATATGTTCATTTAACCGAATAAGCTACAGGTAGGCTAGTTTCGAGTCCACGACGCGTTGCGCCATCTAGCGACAGCTATTAGTAGTTCACCTGGTGTGTTTTTATTCCGGTCTTGGAAGCCATTCGCAGTGTTTTTTGTACAGTGGCGATCGTGGAGAGAAGCAACCACCTGTTTTTTTGGTCGGTAAACCGTAGGTTTTTGTAATATTTGGGCCTTGCAACAAAAAAACACGTGAATATTTTTGTAGAAGAAGTATGGAAAACGTGTTATTCGAAATTTGGGTAACTATTTCGCTCTACTTCACGCGATACTGGCCGGTTTTAAGGGTTTCCCCGCATACATGGCGCTGAAATGGGTTTTGGTGGTGGAGGGTGCAAATTGAATCAACTGAGAAAGGGTAAAGTGGATAACGTCTTTCTTGGCTTAATGGGTCATGATTCATTAGAACCATGAATTTCCGTGGCTTCAGAAAGTGTAAAAGATTGGCTATTGTTGTTGTTGTTGTTTTTAGATATTTCAAGAACGAATAAAATGAGTATTAATTTCCACCGTGCAGATGGAATATCGAAGACATTAACAAAGCTGTCTGAGAAGTTTCTAAGGGATACCCACAGCGCGAGACGGTTAGAGTTTTAATGTTCCCTATGGATTTCTTCATTGCCGTGTCACAAGTGGAAAGAAAATGTCGAGCTGAACTCAACGGGGATCGCCGATTATTTCTGAACAAAAAAGCACACCAGCCGACCGCATGTTGTTACAAGTGAAATATCTAGGATCCGCACTGACGCCCAGTGATTACCCAGGGGAAGCCTACCGATCAACTGATTTGAAAGGGATGCCAAACAAGCTCGACAAAGCACTGAAAATCGGAGGAAAGTGTCTGCTTAATTGGCTTCTTGGAAAGAACTCGTTCAGACGGTGTAACAGGTGGACGGCTGGATGAATTTTATAACGTATTGCAAGAGTTGTGTCAGCAGCTTGGATCTATCGCCAGAGCTCTCTTGACGTTTCGACTGGAGCCGTTCTGCCGTCGTCACACCATGGGAGTATGAAAACGAAGCGAGATGCCTGAGTTTCGATATCATCAGAGAGAACGTCCAAAAATACTTAAAACGTTTCTGAGGAGGAGCTGAAGGCTCCGTCTTTGTAAAAAGATATTTCAGAACAGTTCTCTGTAGATAATGATCATGGCATGAACAGTTGCGTATTCTGTGAGAATTATTCCGATCCCATCTCGAGCAGAATGGGAGGCTGAAAAAGTGGCAGACTTGTTACCTGACTGCTGACGAGGTCCGGTTTATTTGGGGCGGGTGCGGGCCTCATTGGTAGATGGAAATTTTGGGAAAATATCTGACCCCCAACCCTTTAGTTATAGACATAGGCGGTAACCGGGGAGAGTCCGGGGGGGTGGAGGGTGGGAGAGCAGTCGACAGCCAGCTGGCGAAGAAAGAGTAGAAGCAATACCAGGAAGGTACTACGCCAAACCTGCTTGTCCCGACCAGGATCCGAACTCGAGCTCTAACCTTTGCAGTTTGTTAGACTATCGCTGGTTTGGTCATCCCTCTTTTCTCTCTGTCATCGTGTTGGGCTTTGTCTTTATTAATGAAGACTTTACAGTGAATGACGAATGGAAAAATGGTAGGGGAGTTACTGAAACTCCCTTATAAACGGTGTCCACGCTTTCAAGATGTAGCTACCCCAAATTTTGTAGATAGGAAAAAATATCAGACAGTTTGACAAACGTTCAGGAGCAGCCACCCTGATGAACTACGGGGCCAAGCTACCTAACGTTCACACGAATTACCGAGAACTTCTCTTTTCTCGTTTACAATTCTCCCATCCTAATTTTTATTATCTTGAATTTGGTTCTATAAAAAGAAGTTAGTCACCCTCTCCGGCGAGCGAATGAGGGGACTTATTGCAGTGATCTGAATCCCGAAAATAACATTCACAAAGCCAAAATATTGTCTGTCTGCTGATCCTGTGCGACGACAGGTCTTCCATAAAAGGGTAGGTTGAGGCGGGTATCCCAATACATGGCCCAAGAAGGTTACGTCATGAAGCTCTCCTGTGTTAGCCTGTCTAGGAACGGCTTCTCGAGGCGTCCGGCGGTAACCACACAACTCTATGAATTGATTTTACCAATAATATTACTATTCACAAATTATCCAATAATAATAATAATAATAATAATAATAATAATAATAATAATATAATAATAATAATAATAATAATAATAATAATAATAATAATAATAATAATAATAATAGATAAATTTATTAAATTGCTTCATTACCATGCCGCCATTTGACGCCAAAATATTCAGACGCACTATCTCGCTCAACCGTGACGTACACAACGCTGTTCGTGGTTTTCTTCGTGGGAGAGCTGTGGCGTCAGGTACGCATGCTCATAGCTTATCAGTGCCATAAAATACATCTCGCGGTCTCTCTCGTTCTGAAACTGGCGTTAAAGGTTCCCTTTATTTTTTTTTAAATCTCTAAACACTTAACGCTAATGGTAATTTCCTAAAGATGTCTCTGGCAGCCTGTACCACAGTTTACCCTTATTTCTAACGACAAACGCAGATGCGGACTCCTCGTTATCCTCTCGCTGTTTCTTCTCTTCCGTTTTCTGTGGGATGAGAACAATGGCCGCCAGTTCGCCACGACACGGGAAACCGCAGATTAAGTCCACACTTACGTCGGCTAGCTTGTTAAACCTCTTTTTTTTTTCTTTTTTTTAATCGACTTCAGCTACATAACTTACCTTTGAAGTCCAAACCGCATCCTTTAGCCTCCGTTTTCCGTTACATACGAACCGAACAGAGCGGATGACGTCGATGTAGTCGTGTTGTCTGGACGGGATTCCATTGCTGACCTCGCCAGCTCGACCAGCAATATTTCTGAAAGTCATATTATTCTTTGTCGTTGCCATCTAGGAGAGAAGCTACACTCTCCGATATCCATCACTCTCGTCTCTGGCACGAAGAGAGCCAGAGTCTGTCTGTGTGATACACAGGAGCTTGTCTTCAACCTGAGATTTCACAGTCTGTTGATCACAGTCCGGCTGTAGACATCCGACTGCGTTCTGTCTCTGCTAAACAAGTTGATTTCCGAGTTTGATATTCAGATTAGCTTCTGGAAGTGAGCATTAAAGATGTAATCGAAAGGGAAAACAGCCAGATCCTACGTTTCCACTGGGTTCTGTCAAATAAATAAAACGTATTATAGAATTTCCCCCTGGGATCTCACTTAGTCACCCGCACAACAAACTCGCAGCTTATCGCCAAGTCGCAACGCTGTCAGTTCCACATGTCTACAGAGGAAAGACAACCTTAAAACACCCAGTACACACACACCACACACACACACACACCCAGTACACACACACACACACACACACACACACACCACACACAACACACACCACGTGCCTCCAACACACACTTGCGACTGCAGCTGGCGTCTGAGCGATTTGCAGAAGCACCGTTTTCGCCAACGACCTCCCATTCCGCGATTTACGTGATGTTCGAAGCTTCTCCCACCCCCACCCCCCACAGCACCCTGATCGTCGTTTGCTGTTGTTATGCGGAAAACCGTTTTTACACCAGAACCCGATCGGTTATTTAGATGTGGGAGGAAATGGATGGCAGGGTGCCTTGAATGACAGCACAGCGCGGAAAACCTTTGTCAGCCACCGCACGGAGAGGCGGCCGGGTTCGGTTTCACCTCGACTTATGACCCCGATTACGTCCCCCTTCCTCGACTTATGACCCCGATTACGTCCCCCTTTCTCCTGTTGCCGGGCTCGGGTGTGCGGTTTTTGCCTTGTTTTTAACTGTTAAGAATGGCTGGCAAATCTCGTTCGCCAAAAACCTCTGGGTTTTCAAACCCGTAACGGCTAAACACGGAAACTGCGAACGTCTGGGATTTAAACACAGGAACGACACTTTCTATGGTTGGTTTATTTATTATTATTTTTTTATTTGGTAACTGGTTTTGTTTATGCTCGGTGGTTGGCAATGTTCGTTTATTACCTCTCTTTTGTGCGCTCTCCAAATCCGAGAGAGAGAGAGAGAGAGAGATGGACGTCAGGTACAGAGAGATGGAGAGAGAGATGACGTCAGATACAGAGAGTATGGCGAGAGAGATGACGTCGGGTACAGAGAGATGGAGAGAGAGAGAGAGAGACAGAGAGAAGAGATGACGTCAGGTACAGAGAGATGGAGAGAGAGAGAGATGACGTCAGGTACAGAGAGATGGAGAGAGAGATGGAGAGAGGATGACGTCGGGTACCGGGGAGATGGAGATAGAGAGAGATGGAGAGAGAGATGACGTCGGGTACAGGGAGGATGAGCGAGAGAGAGATGACGTCAGGACAGAGAGATGGAGAGGAGAGAGAGAGAGAGAGATGGACGATGACGTCAGGTACAGAGAGAGGAGAGAGAGATGACGTCAGATACAGAGAGAGAGAGAGAGAGATGACGTCGGGTACAGGGAGATGGAGTAAAAAAACACATTGCCGATGACTGGACGGTAAATGGCTTCAATCTAACTGCCGTATTTTATTTGAAATCTTGTCGAGTTCTGACAGCTTCACAATGAAGCAGAGCTGAAGATGGAAATACAAAGTGAGCCCGTAAAATCTCCCGGCGAACCACATCGACGGTATGAATCGGAACAGTAGGTAGCGAATTTCCGAGATAATTACATAAGTCGGTGCTGGAGCTCGTGAACGGAAAAATATGGGTTTTTCCAGACGACGTGCGGAACGTTTAAATGGGAACGGCTGCAGTTGGAGGACAGAGGACGCCAGCAAATTACTGGTTAACAACGGTAATGTCAGCAACAGGTGGGAGAAACAGTCGGGCGAACGCCAGTCGTTTTTACTTCTCCATCGCCAAATCGGAGAAGGTTTCTCGTCCGGTTCTTAGCTCAGCGGCCTGTGGGGCTCTGAACAATTTTCCACCCCGTTTGGCCTGCACCGCCACCGCGATCAGTTCACTGAGCTTAATTAGCGAACAGTGAAATTGGACAGTGGCCGAACTTTCAGCCAGCCAGCAGGTAGAGGCGCGCGTCGAAGACACTCATTACCGACTGGCAATTCCTCGCGAAAAGGAAAAGACCCGGGAGTTCTCCGGGCTTCACGGTGGGAATGCGACCAATCGATAGCTCGGGACGACATAAAGGATATAATTGGACGACGTTTACCTACCTCTTCATCTTCTGGGCGCAATTGTGCAGCAGCAGCAGCAGCAGCAGCCAACCTACCCGCCCGCTGCGATACGTTTAAAATGATAATTAGAAAGGGGGGGGAGGAATAGATTTCCAGTTTTCCCGGGAATCGGTATTTCTGGAGATTGCCAGTGGTTTAACGGCCAGAAGTCTACCAAACATCTTGTTAGTGTTCTACTTCACCGGCAGGCGGCCGATTCGTCTCGGCGGGCAAACCGCGACTTCTGCGGTCGAGCTTCTTTGAGACGCGGAGGAGCCCCCGCCGTTTACTTGGCCATAGGAGCCGACCTCCCCGACCGGAGACGCGACGTCACCTGTCCCTTTGATCGGGGAACTGGAAAAAATAATTTATTTACCTGCAATAAAAAGAAAAAAAAGGGGGCGAAGATCAAAGGAAAGTGAGCGCGTGACGCCACCCCGACCTGCTGCTAGAGACATTGTGCGAGTTCGCGAAATGGCGGGAGAAGTTATACAAACTTCTTCCATTTAAAAAAGTGGCCACTACGATGGATGTGGGCCATCTGATGCAACCACTGCTGATCCCGTGTTCACTTGGCACTGATAACCAACAAAGGGGTCCACCTCAAGTATGTATAGTGAAAGGGGGTTTTGCTGTGCACAAGAAGGTTAAATCGCAGCTTGACTGCTTTTTAAAACATTAACGAATCCCGTTATTACCCTAAGAAAGATGGCGTTTAAGTCATCACCTTTCCTTCCAAAAAAATGCGTCTCTGCGAATTACTGATCTTCCGAGGACTTCGGATTCTTATCACAGGCCTTCTTGGAAACCATTCGATGATACCTCAACCATACATGTTTTATTTATTTACTGTAATTGTTTTGCTACTTTTATTTCTTTATTTCTTACAAAGAAAAACACTTCTTCACTTGAGGTCAGTAAGCAGATCACGAGGATAACTTTTGTTTTCCCTAGCTCAGTTCGATTACAGCCACAATCACGGGGTGTTGCCTTTGACCTGGATATTTAGAAGCAGTTCTTTCAATACTCTTGTATAATTCGCACCTGTTAAATTATATTTCATACAGATTTTACCGCTATAGTGTTTTGGATGTTAAGGTCGGAAGTACAGGTCCTGCGATCTTAAAAAAAAAAAGCTTTCTTTTCATCAGGTGTCCTCGATGCTGGCACAAAAAAAGCGTTGCTTCCTGTCTCCAAGAGTGTAGAAATAACCGGGTCTGAATTATGGGATGGGCGAATAACGGCATCTGATTGGACTTTAACTGGACCAATCACAAAAATGACAAAGTTGGTGACCGTTATATGAAATCAATTCATGCGAGACCCCGAGTCATCTCTTGCGACGGGAGAGTTCGCAAAAGACCCGAGCTAGAATTTTCTCTTTGAAATATTTAGACCGGCTGGAAGCTGAAAGCTCCAAAAGAATGAACTCTGCAAAAGACTTCGTTATATTTTTCAGAGTCGCCTAAAAACTGCCGGATTATGATGGACTCTAGGTGAAGAAAAATTTTTCTCAAGTCAGAAGATCATCGCATGGCAGTGACAGGCTCGGGAGATGGGCGCCTTGTAGCGCCCCCTGCCGGCAGCGATTCCATCATATACGTCCAATACGGCGGCAATGTGGTCACGTCGCGGCCTGGGGCCGATTTTTAAACGAAAACGAGGCAAAGTTTGTTTTTTTTAAAAAAGGCCTGTTTGACTTACCGAAACTGGGCGGAAACTAATCCTATGGGCTCAGGTATTTACTTTGTTTCTAAACAAAGAGTATGTAATTCGTTCACCTGGATTATAAGAGCCGCAATAATTGTTTGTCGCTTATGTATCTTGTGAGGCAACCGCGAGCCGTTACACCTGTCCAGGTAATTTTCTTATTCAGTTAAAATACCCGGTGTGTCTATTTTTTTCTTGTTCTCTTCCAACCCGAGTCGACCCTATTATAACTCTTCATACCGAGATGTGGGAGGCAGGACAAATGAATCGCGAAAGCTCTCATGATCTGGCACGAAATGTTTGACACCTGTGGAGGCTTCAAGAGCAAAACCAGACAACGTCAGAGCAGGTGCTGGCAAAACGGAGCTTGGATAAACTGTGGAGGGACAAGATGTCACCCAACATCATGACGTTGATCAACGCCGTTCAAGTCTCATTGTAGTGGTCGACCCCCCCCCCCATATACAGCAGCAGATGACGCGGCCATGCGATTGTTTCACTGAATGTTCTACGCAGAGGAACTGACTGCTCTGATTCTGAGGCCCGTTCGACGGCGGCCATGTTTCCCCCCCCCCCATTCCGTCTTATAAAGCTTTAAAAAATAACAATATTTTTTTTCGGATCCCTGCTGTCGGGGGATCGACCCCTTCCTTCAGAAACGTAGCGGTGGGGGTTTCCACGACCGTGTCGCTTACCCTCCACTTAACACAAGCCCGCCATGTTTGTTCTCGTTTTTCCGTGTTCCAAGCGACCTCCACCATTGCATCACGGGAGTTATGGAAGCGCACAAAAAAGCCCTAGTTAACTAGAAGTTTCCGGCAGCATGTAATTAGTTATGTACAAGTAGCATTTGCTTAACATCAATAATTTTTTTTGAAAAAAAAAATGTGTAATAATGTTTAAGCAGGGAAGAGAAAGGGCTTCGGCCGCAATCCCTTATCGTCTCCCGGGCTCCAGGTGCCCTTCAATGTCGGGTCTTGTCACGATCGGTAGAAAGCGAAAACGACATTTCTAAAAGCTGCAGAAGAGAGGGGTTAGGGGGGGTTAGGAAGGGGGTTGGGGAGGGTATCTTATATTTATTAAACCACGAAAACCACCGTAATGTCGGTCCTTTAATTTTCCTTCCAACAAAGCCGGGGTCGCCGGACGTCAGCGAAGCCCCCGTTTTATCCCACCGACTATCGGACTTCGTCGCTTCGGGGCTCAGTCACATGTTTCGTTTTGTAGGGGATTTGCCGCGCTTTGCTTTTCCGGCCGGAACCTGAATGGGACCAGATTAACGAAGCACCGGCGAGACAGGGACTTCTAAAGGGCGCGAATCTGCGCGTAAGCTATCGTCTGCCAGAGTACGTGCCGCACGCGGCTTGAACGCCAGCCTTCGCGTCCGTGGGACAAGCGGGACATTATCGGCGCGGAGACAGACTGCTGATGCGGTTCGCTCCCTTTTCTCTCCCCTCCAATCTGCTTCAGAACCCGTCCCCTTGAAAGGACAAGATACCGGGATCCGTCGCAGCCGTGATGCGGGGGGCTGTTGTTGTTTTTGTTTTGTATTGCGTTAAAAGGGTCATTTTCACCGTCTCCTCTCCCCGATTATGGCGGAAACAGGGCCAGTTCGGCCCAAGGGTGGACCCCTGAGTGATCCCCGCCACCACCATTTCACGGGGCGGTAACTATCAAACTTTAAGGGCACACACAGAACGGCTCCCGGGGACACGAAATCCCTTCCGTTCTATAAACCCTCGAGCACCAACCGTCCCGCCGGGGCTGACCCCTCGACATTCCGGCGGAGGACCCGCGTGAGTGAACTACACACACACATATATATTTGTTGTTAGCGAGTAAAAAAGAAATCGTCCATGGTCAGTGAGGAGTAAGGCAGGGCGTCGTGTTGGCTGAGACCTGACATTTATATGAAAGAATTCGACGAGTTAATGCCACGTATTATTTTATGACATTAATTACCGCTGCCATAACGACGCCATCTATGCACACACAAAAAAATCTCTTCTCCCCTCTTCCCTCCCCTTTTTCTCTTTCTTCTATTTTTTCTTTCTTCTTTAAAACGGTTTTCTTTAACTTTCACAATGGCCACAAGGTCAAGCAGTGGACGCTCACCCAGATTAGTCTCTCTCT
>JACATO010001525.1:0-77500 GCA_018389105.1 Nautilus pompilius
TTTAGATATATACCTTAAAGAAGTAATATGTATATCTATGTTCGTTTTTGACTTTAAATTTTCTGTGTGTGTATGTTTTGAGTATCTAGAGGCAGTCTGATAATGAGCTGTTTGCTTTTTTGATCTTACCTCTAAGAGTCCATAAAAGTTTTAGACTAATTTGTCTTGTTTTTCTCAGTAACGTTCGCCTTTTAGCTTTCGGGTCAGAATATCAGTAAATTAACCAAACTGAACTTATTTCGCCTTCAAGAATCCAATTTGTTTTCCTTTCTCCTTTTTTCTGCGCCAAACACTAAAACAGATTTTTTTTAAAAAAGAAGTTAAATAAAAATGTAGAAAAAATCGAATTTATTTACTTAGTTATACGAAGAATGGTTGCCACTGTATATTATATAACCGCATATCTTAAAATTCGGTAGCGGCGAGATTTCAGATTTTAATCATAAAAGCTCCTCTTCAGTTTATTTTAATATAAACTCGTTGTCCGCTCATCGTGAACCTCTTCAGCCTTCATGTGGTCTGCTAGGAGATTTTTCGTGATAGGGAAAGTTATAAAAACAAAATGTCAAAACGTTTGATAGAATTGGGGTAAAAAACTTATGTGAACTAGATAGAGATATCTGAAAGAACATATTTAAAAAAAAAAAAGGAAATTTGACAAAACCTGCTTTCCAGACCATTTTCCGAGACCCTTTTCTGACCTAAATCCTATCCTAATTACCTTACCTGATTATTTTTCTCTCTCTCTGTCTGTCTGTCTGTACTGACGTTATATCTCTCTCTCTCTGTACTGACGTCATATATCTCTCTGTCTGTACTGACATCATATCTCTCTGTACTGACGTCATATATCTCTCTCTGTCTGTACTGACGTCATATCTCTCTCTGTAGGTATGGACGCGCATAGAGAGATCTCTTCTCTGTAATGACTCAGACATATCTTGTCTGTCTGTACTGACATCATCTCTCTCTGTACTGACGTCATATCTCTCTCTGTGTCTGTTACTGACGTCATCTCTCTCTCTCTCTCTCTCTCAATTTATTCATATACTAATATTTTTTCTACTTTCAGTTTATAAAACTGAAAACTGAGTGTATGGAATATGAAAGTTTGAGTCTCCCCGTCGATAATGAAAGAAGCGTCCTCTCAGCACAATATTAGGAAACTGGATCCTCCGGAATGAGCAATGTTTGTTGGAAAATTTTTATCGGGTTCTATTAGAACCGAACAGAAAGTTAACTCCTCTAGAGTTACACTGTTGGCATGGTGACATCTCATACATCCTCTCTTTAAAAATTCTTTTATTTTTAATTGATGGTTGGTGCGTACATTTGTTGTATGTAATGAAGGAAAAAAATTACTTTTCTTGCTATTTAAAACAATTCGATTATTTTGCCTAATTAGTTAACATTTATATAATATGCATAAACTCGTTTGCAATTTTCACGTGGTCAGCTCAGTCTCTTTCTCAAGATGATTTTGTTTTCCTTTTCGCTATTCGATGATTGCCATTAAAATTATTTCTAAGGTTATTTTAAAATGCACAACACAGAAATAAAAAGCCCAGGTTCCTTCCTTCCTTAAACAGGTTAAAGCATAATACCACAGATGAAACAAATTGTTTTGTTTGATTTTTTTCTTTCTCTACCCATAATTTTCTTTCACTTGCTATCGAGAAAGTGCAATGAGCTCATCGAATATTAACGGACATCTCCTCTCAAAGTCTTCCGCACGAAGCGCCGCTGTTTCCGCTTCCGGAAAAAGCGGAAACCGTCTTCGTAGGAAAGTGTGGACCATTTGTTGGACACGGAGAAAAAGTCTGTCAAGTCGAGCAGAGGATTTCTTGTTAACACACACTCTTTTGCGAAAACAAGTATGCACAATTAGGACCAGGTTTTTAATGTGTCACGAAGTATCACGTTCAGTTCCGAGTCGTCACCAAATTCCGGACGCACCCACTTTAACTGAGCCGGTTGATGCCGGATTTGGTTGAGTCGTAGAACTCGAGGGAGAAAGCCAACAAAGGGGAATAATAAACGACACCAGCATTCAGATTACGATTCTCGACATTTAAGCTCACGCTAAACTACTCTTCTGGAAGCCTTATGTAAACTTAGTGAACGCAGATTCTGCTGGCAGTGAAGGTGTTTGAAAGTATCGATGCCCTGGCAGTGTTTCTCTCAGCAGAAAACGGTATGAACCCATCACGGTGAACTACTTTCACCGTGAAAGAGAAAGTCACGCAAATAGCCTACTGTAAAATAGGCTTCCAGTATAGTGATCCGTTTTCTTGCTCATTCATTTTCATAAAAGAAATTCTACAAAGTAGATATCTTTTTTTTTGAAGTAGCTATATATATTGACATTAATAATAGTACTAATAGCGGGAACGGTGCTATCGGCGACGTTAGTGGGGGGGAGCCATCAGTCACGTGGTTCACAAGACAACGTCATCAGAAGCTACAACTGACAGATTTATTTAAAACAGCGTTCATTTTAACGGAGAAGTTTTTGATTCTTTTGTATTATCAAATTTTAATCAGTTGAGATGTTTTTGCTTTCAGTAAACATTTTAAATGCGGTCTTTTATCCTGAGTACTTGCAGCAAACTTAGCGGCTCTGTTGCATCAAACAGAATCTGTGTCGAGTCGAGTTTTTCCCGCTGTCCGCCAGAGGTCGTTACCGGTGCTATTCACTTTGTCCTGTGGGTTCAAAAGCCTCAGATGGAGTGGAGATAAAATTCTGACGACAACAACAACAACAAGACTTGGAATTAAAGAAGCTACTAGAGTTTTAAATTAATGCCACCTTTTTTTTTTTAATTATCATATTGGATCTTGGAAAAGAAAACAACGAAATTCATAATTTTACATTAAAATTGCATAGAAAATTATTTTTTGTTTTCTGTTTGAAGTCGTTATACTGAATCAAAAGAGAATTTATTATTTTTTTTTAGGATGAATGGATTTTTCTGAATTAGTTAATATTTCTAACGAATACGCTGTATAGAAACTGTGGGCGACATAAGTAAATGATGTGCTATTTAAAGAAAGTAGAGAGTTAGGAACTTTCGTTGCCAATAGTAACAGGACCAACGCGCAAACCTGCCGCAATAGGCTGGTAAAGATAAAAATTTAGCAACCAACAGCTCCCGAGCTTTGAGCTCCTTCAAGTCACCTGTACATACATAGAAACTGCAAAGTCAAGGTCATTGCATTTCGAAGCAGTTCCCTTTGGGACTGAATCCTGGTTTTGAAGAGAGGAAAAGCTTGTCGGAACGTGAGTTTTGTTTTCTGTATAGCACCAGTGGCACATTTGCATCTGACTATCTTTTAGATCTCTGTTACTCAGCACGGGGGGCTCAGCCTTAGGGACTGCGCCACAAACGTCCCCAACTAACCCCACTTACTTTGCATTACGATTATATTTTACTAAATGCACATCAAGCTTCGAAAACAAACACCAGGGTTTCTCGGCCAGGTTGTATATGCACGGAAGAAACTGACATGGTATGTGGAGGGTTAATAGTTTACTTATTATTAATAATGCGGTGGCAAATATCCCTACCAGCCCTTTAATTTCTGTAAATGGTGATATCTGGAACACAGTAAAACCTCGATATAACGAACCCTCCATTCAACGGATGCCGCTTGGTTCTTCTCCCGCCAAAAGTCCGCATTGAGCTGTGCGAAAAATATTTTGCTTGGGCGTCTTTTGCGCATGCGCATGAAAACGTTGGGATTTAACGGACTTCCGGCATTAATGGACACCCTCCCCCGCTATTGGTCAGTTAAATGGAGGTTTTACTGTACGACTATAATCAGTAAGGTTGTGTTTATTAGAGTTAACACCTTTCAACATTTTTACCAACTGGTGCAGGTCAGTTTATGAAGGTATGTATCGTGTAAGTCACAAACTGTAGCGCAAAATGTTTGTTTTGGCAGCCAAACGCTAATCTTTATATTTAAACATTTGTGTTTAAAATAAATTTAGTTATATTCATAAAATCTTTAAGCGATTTTTAGATTAGATACAAATCTATAAGTGCGCAATATTTTGTGTGTATAAGGATTAGTAGTCTACCAGTTCTGGTCTTCCTTCGTTTGGCTCACATGAAAGGTGTTCATACCAGAATTTCTGGTCTGTGGAATGATGTCATTCTTCTATATTATTATTATAAATGTCTTATTAACTAAACCTTAGATAGAAAAATTAATGTTGTTACTGTAATAAGAAATGTATTTTGTGTATGATACAAAGAATACACGTCCCGGTGCATGCGTTATGAATTGTACCACGTGTCGTGAATAATACTATGGTAATTCTGACGTCACGACCAAAGCTAAGGTATCCATGAAAACAGATGGCACACTGTCGTATAATAAAATATTCAAACACAGGATTTGTTCCACTTGTAAGTTAAAGTGGCGAATGCGTGATAGGGCTGTAAACACAGATACACCACCATTTTCGAATCAAATTTATTGGCATAAATTGAATTTCAAAATAAAACAAATAAATCGAAAACACTGCAGAAATATCATGCTATTTTAAAATGAACTTACCTGAGAATTCGACAATATAGATGATTGGAGCTTCAGGAAGCTTTAATTGCTTTTTTTTTCCTATTCCAGACGATATATTGTCGCATGAGCGCCAACAATCGAGAGGACGACTCGACGCCTTCTCTGACACCACGCACGTCTACTGTCTTGATGGCGTCACAGTAGATCTACGGCCTAAAGATCATCTGCCGGCGAGGCCAGGGCATCTCTCTGTAATCCTTGAAACTACGGTCGCACGCTGCGGACGCTAGGTGCTCTCATTACAGATAAGAGCTTTCCTAGCCTCGTAAAACTCCGTCATTCTTTATTTCTGCGAGACATTGGCTGGAGAAGACCTTGTACCCACTGAGGCAGTAGAGAGAGATAAAAACCGTATTTATTTGACCTTTTCTGGCGCTTACTGATAAAGAGAACCTCGCGCATAGCCAAGTGACTCGGTGGGAATGCTCCAGTCTCCATCTATGATCTGATCAGTGTGTACAGTGGGGTCCAAAAGTCTTGGATTTGTTTGAATTTTTTAAAAATAAAACTGGTAAATAAGGTAAGAACATAATTTGGCAATGACACGGCACCAAAATTAATAAAAACAATACTCGGTTCGTGTCATCCGTCTGCCTCCAGAACAGCATCGATCTCGAAAAAATATTGATTTAATCAATTCACCTGTAATCACCTTCAGATTGTCCAAATAACCCGATACTAAACTTGTGTGTAGAAGCAACAGAATTATATTTTACTTTGCATTTTAAGATAACCCTATAACTGTTCTATGGGGTTAAAGTCAGAATACTTCGGAGAAAATGCCGTTTTTAACATGCTTCCCCCCCTCAAAACTTCCCCACACAGTTTGGGAATTACTAGTCTAAAAACAGAGCGATTAGCAGATAATTCGCTAGATTAGGCAGTGCATCGAAGGATCGAGGCGCATCTCTCCTTCGTAAGGCTATTTACTACCTGTTCCGTCTCCGAAACAGCCCCAAACTTTGGTACAACACGCACGTGCGCTAGCCGGGGGGGCCTTGAGCAATGTCCTGCCGATATTTCCTTGCCTCAGATGCCGCCCTCTGTGAATACCGAACTATTGATGGCGTAACTCTACTCCATCCGACGTTTTCTGAAACACGGCGCCAGCTTATTGTTAAAGCGTGTGACGAAATTCTTGTCTGGTTCCCTTAATTTTTCTCTTTTAAATGCTCACTAAATAGTTTCTGAAACAGTCGCTGTTTTATCCCTAATTTCAGAAGTTAGACCGTCTTTGCCTGGTCCGCCAACCACCTCCATCTTCTCCAGCAGAGGCAGAGATTTCCGAACTATTCCACCCACCGAGGGAATAACCACGCTGATGGACTAAATGCCGCGTTTTTCTTCCTTGCAACTAGCATTTTATTCGATCTTCGCCGGGTGGATAATTTTTTTTGTTTTAAAAAGAAATCTGTCAGAACAAAACAGTTTCTAAAAAAGAGTTGCCTGAGTCTGCGGGGTCAACGAAGTTTAAATGGCGATGAGCTCTTTCGAGAGAATTACCCCGCAAATCCACAGTGCGCGCGTGGGCCATCTACTACCATACAGAACAGATCAGCATAATAAACCGGCAACGGTATGCTAATTAATGCCTTGAAGAGTATAAAAGTAGAAAAAAAAAAAAGATTTCGGTTTAGCTGCATCTATTCTTCGCGCTTCCTAAGAACACAAGCGACGCTAAGTCTCACCATTCTATTTCGAACAGACCAGCTCGAGTTTAATGGGAAATGTGACTGCGATCACGTGGTCTACATTTCTGAGACGGGCTTCTCACATCCTCTCGGAGGAGGGACGTTAGCCAGCCCCCAGATGTGCGTCGGGTGATTTTAACAAACGGCTACCGTCGGCTTCAATGACGCAAGAGTTCGGGCATTCGTTCGTGTGGCTGCAGCGCAGACAAATGGCATGGAACCGGTTTATTTGAAGCCGTTCACTCTGTTCACTGGTAAGAAGAATTACTGGGACCCGCCGCCGTATAGATTCGGTGTGGCTGTGGGTTAGGTCTGCTAACGGCCCCATCATCTCCTCCCTCCGTGCGTTCACAGCGCCTCCAGGAGACAGCGGTGCGCGCGCGATTGGTGCTAAAGTCAGTGGGGGGGGGATGACTTCTCCCCCGCCCCCTTCCTACTCCTCTCCAGTTGCGCGGTTCTTGCCGCCTGATGTATCAGTTTAGCGGCACCGCCGTAGTCCGTTCCCTCAGACCGCCTCGATCAGCTTCTCATCAGAAACCGAGCGCCAACAGATTATGATCGAAAGCTCCGCCTTCCTGGAAATTCAATTAAATCTCTCTCTCTCTCTCTTCTCTCTCTCTCCGTCTCTCCCTCTCCGCCGTCACCAGCCGCGAGTTGCGCCCGCTCTCAGACCAGCGCCGTTCCAGATCGCCTGCTGGTCAGTCCGCCAACTATTTCACACTCCCCCCTCCATACCCATTACTACCGGTTGGTTAGAAGGGGAAAAAGAAAAAAAAATGGGATAGACGCTAAGGTTTTAAATCCATCCTGTTGTTGATTTTCGGATTATTTCGCTTCGTCTAATTATTTATTCACTTAAAAAAAAAAAATAATAATAATAATAATCCGTTTCTGCTCTGCACAAGATGAACACCACGCACCTGCTGGTCTGGGAGACGACGGAAAGCCTGGAGTTCTCCACCCTACATCGCCTGCTCTGGGCCAACCAAACCAACGAGTCCCACTCCTATTGGAAGAACATTGATCTGAGCGGGGAGGTTCGAATCCCGCCCTACGTGGCCATCTTTCTACTGGCTGTGTGCGGGAACTCGCTAATAATCATTACTTTAATCCAGAACAAACGGATGCGCACCGTGACCAACGTTTTCCTCCTCAACCTGGCCATCAGCGACCTGCTGCTGGCCGTCTTCTGCATGCCGTTCACACTCATACCTGTACTGCTGCGCAACTTCATTTTCGGCGCCACCATGTGTGTAATGATCCGATACCTGCAAGGTAAGCCCTTTTGTTTATCTTTTGACCGCAGCCGCTACTCAACGGTGAGCGAAAACCGCCGAGACTTATGTTTTTACTGCTGGGAACAGATCAGAATGACAGAAACACACTGCAGCGTCAAAAACTACCGGGACAGGTGAAAAGGCATAAGTTATAAAGTGTCACGAGAAAGGCAAATTTTAACTTCGCGTAAATAAACAAAATTTAGTTAAACTACCAATTCTTCCTCTTAAATAAGCGTCTGCAAGTGATAAAACTTTCTGATGTAAAATAAAAGTATCAGTCAGGTGTGAATAAGTTAGTGTATTGTTCTGAAACAGGTAAACAGTTTGCGCCAAATAAATAAATTGTTTTTCGAGCAGGTTGGATGTTAATTATTGAAAGAGACGTTTTAAAACAAATACATTCTCAAATGGAGATTAGCGATGGTTAATATGCCGGAGTTATATCATCTACACCCTGTAGAGCGAGTAAACTGCCAATGAAAACTAAATAATTTAAAGTTATATATGGAATTCTGTCTAAAATTGTAATTACAATTATACCGAGATCATTTATGGTATTGATCACTTCTGTTTTTCCACAAAGAGCTCGCTTTTCATAGCTAAAATGGTCGAGCTGTCCAACCGAAGATGTACACAGGCCAGACATGTGGCTCCGCGGACGGAGTGGGAATCGCGGTAATAAATATCAAAAGGTTGATTTCTAATAAGACTTATGACAGCCAACCTGAAGGGGTCTACGGGATTAATTCATTCAGCGGACTATGTCACTGCTGCAGTTTTGACCGAGAAATCGAAGATTCATCGGGTATCCGTAAACACTAAATAAGGAAAACAGCAACAAAGGGGGCGATTTTCCTTAACTTAAATACCAGTGTTCTACGAAATTAAACGATGTAATTGTTGGTCAGTTGTCTTCATTTGATTCCACAGGGCAACCTGGTTGACTCGCATTGAAAAACAGACATGTCTGCCCCACCATCCGTAGGCACCAAGTGCCCTGTTGTTACAATACGTGTTTTTGGGGTGGGGATCTCCACCAAAAAAGACCCGCCCCCCCCCGCCGTTTTGTTGCCAGTGCCATTGTTTTCGCATCCAAGCTGGGAACCGGAGTCAACCGAGAACCTGGTCGATATATTCACGCCAAGAGTCGGTTGCCCGGTGGAGACAGCCACCCGACTTACCGCGCAGTAGCAGACATTTGGCTAACGGTCTTTCGTCAGCCAAATACGGCCTTAAAGTCGCGAATTATTTTCCATTTCTTTAACCAAAGTATTGGATTATTTCTATTTCGCCGACAAACACCGACAATAGCAAGTTATTTTGAAATAAAGCCTGGCACTACGAGAAGGGCGGGCTGCCGTCGCGAGCGTAGAGATCCGTATGTCTGTGGTGTCGCCCGTGAAGTCAGAATTTCTGTTCGCTTCGTGTATTATAACCAGACCCGGAAACCGAAACGTCCGTCCGTTTTTCTGACCCCCGGTCTAACACCGAATTGAAACCATCAAGCGCCGAGCGAGTTCACCCGTCTCCCTGGTACCGTAGAATTTGGCATTCCCCACCCCTCCTTTCTTTGAAAATCGCTGTACAAATATTTCAGAAAGCTTACAAAAGAAAGTTGTGTACAGCGGATGAAGGCCAGTGATGGTAGATAATTAGATGATGGTTTGTGTTCATATGATTCTTTTGCGCTTTAATGATCTATAATTACTTTTATCGACTTTCCAGAGAACTCGTCTTGTCTCCGTCTTTAACATTACCTCGCCAAGGATGCAACAGGAGAAGTTAAGACGTAACGTCGTCAATAGCGATAAAATTAATTAAGTGCTGTTAAAAACTGTCATGTTCATTCTAGCATCACAATAATCTCCTCGTGGATGGCTGCAGTGAAACCGAAGACAACAACAAAACTGGCGAGTGTTAGCACAGCGTTGGCTGAGCAGCTACCAATATACAAGAGCAGGGAGAACGGACCCTTGCAGACAGTGAATTGGTAAATAATATGCATGTGCCGCACGAGGTTTGATGCAGTGAAGATCTTATTGGATGCGGCCGCCATTAAGACTGGAGCCAGATGTGGTGGTGTTATTCAACACGTAAAGGCCGGATATCGATTTGACGACAGCTGCCTGGCGTGACAGTTAAAAATCGTAGAGAAGGTTTCGGGGATGGAGCATAGGTGTGTTTCGGATTTATTCAGGTATCTTACACTACTTTCGGGGAACCTGCCGGAATGCCGCCAGACCGACTACTCTCTCCACACTTTCCTTCAGACAGCGATAAGCCACGTGAGATGGCGGCAGGTGCCCTCGAGGTCACGCCGCAGCCTTGACGGACTTTCCGTACAAAAAAAATCAAAAGTATTTTCTCTAATTGCTAATTTGTGGAGTGTAAACTGCCGGCGTTTTATAAATCTAGCGCCAACAATAACTATGCGATCTATATGATGAAATAAACGTCTGTGAGATGATTTAAAATCCATCCGTCCCTCCTGAAGGCTAAATAAGCCCGCTAATCTGTCTGGCACAGGTCTGGGTCTCTTGGTGAGCTAGCAAACCACAGACAGCTGCGATGTGTGAGGCCGCACTAGTAAAACAAACGAGGCTTCCCGAGAAAGACCACACAAATTAGTTTAGCTCCCTTAGAATAAAACAGATAGCAGCTGCCTTCTGTGTTCTCGTTTTTGTTCTTACTAATTATAAATAGCTTGAGGTTGTTCGTCATTGGGACAATGTTTGTTTCTTTGACGTTCACTTACCTTTAAAAAAACGTAAGATTTATATAGCCGGGCGTCAATATTGTCAATATAAACGAGCCATTTATTTGGCCAACTTACTAAAAAAAAACAGGATGGGCCGGTTACGGTTACGAACAGATTTATTTACCTGTCTTCACCCTGTTCGACTGCCAGTCAGGGCCGGCAGGGACCGGAAAAGGTGCGCGAAAGTCAGCACTCTCCCCAGAGGATATTATGCGTTCGTAGAATAAATGCCTAAAATTGCTTCTTGTGCATCAAAAAAATTACCCTATTAAATGATAGGTTAAATATAATTACGCTATTATTATATAGTTTTTCTGTGTTGAATTGGTTGTCATCATTAGAAAATTTCGCAACAAAGATAGAATTCTCCGTTTGATGTTTTAATTACCTGAACCAATTAGTGAATATTTCATAATTACGGAGCAGTTAACTGAGTAAGACATACTTACTAAATCTAAATTTATTTTAAAATTAGAAATTAATCTATTCAAACGTGGGCTTAAAATATGTATGAACAAAGTATATTCACAATTTCAGGAAATGTTGTAACTTACGGTTTTGATCAAGATCCACCTGTTGACATCAGCTGTCTTGCCCAGCGGATACTTTCTACAAACCAAGAGGATGTAGCAGACTTGAGCTGTTATTATCCGGAATTTTTATATGAAAAATAATGTATATTATTACATAAATCAATTTTATTTCCGTATATTTCACATTTTAATAGAATCTTAAAAGAACTTAATTCCTGTATTCAATTAAGCTGGAAGAGTTACTACGCCCCACACCGTGATGCTGCAGATGGGATACTTGGATCTCTGATTGACAGCAGAGACGCACACAGTAGTCAGCAAAGAAATACGATAGAGTAGCTTACAAGGCATCATGGCGCCTGACAGTGCTGCTGCTTAGACCAGCCAACGGCAGAAGCTATAGAATCGTCGACAGATGGTCTGAATGCGCTTTGACATTCCGTCTCAAAGATGGCGTCCTTTAACGATTCGCGATGTGGAGTTGGCCGGATTTGAATTGTGTTAAGTAGTTCGCTCAGCTCACGACGACGGTGCTAGCTACCGTCAACAAGACTACACCCGCCCAGTGGCCAGTCTTCTAAAAGCCGCTCTGACGTCACGGGTTTTGCCAGAACAGTGGTCTATCGTCTTACTTTTAGAACCCCCCCCCCGTCCTCACAATAGTGGTCCGACAGAATCGAATTCACTTCGTTTCTCTTAGCCCCGACCCAATCCTCGGCGTGGTGAAATGGATTTGTTATGTTGCTATGACGTCACAGTCTGGCGTCCATTTTGTTATCCATGGCGTCTCTGGGGCTAGAGATTAATGGGGATAACATGACATGGTTTTTGTTTTTTAAACACTCGCTATGTTCAAATACGAGATTTTAAATACCATCTACTCTGATGCAGACAGAGCTTTAAACCGCTCCTTTTCCAACACCAGTTCGTGTCACGTGCGCGTCTGACGATAATCAAAGACTTTAGACAACGTGGACATAGATAAATAATCATGGCGGCACTGAAATAATTTTGATGGTTTTGTATAATACATTTTTTTATTTAAATATAAGCAAAACCTGCTGAAGCTGTACGTATTATAGTGATACATTCTAAGTAATGTATTATCTCCGACAACGTCTCAATCATTACTTTTGCGACCGGCTACAGTGGGTCTGATCAGCCATGTCGCTTCTATCGATCGCAGGCTGTCTTGTACACGTACTGTATCTTCATACCTGTAAGCAATACATTTACCAATTCTAAATATTTTTTTTCTTTTATTTAAAATGTTACAAACGAGTTTTACTAGGTTTTCACGAAATAACTTTATTATCAGCGTTACAATGTAGCAAATGATAACATTTGCACGTGCACACCACACACACACCACACCACACACACACACACACACACACAACACACACACACACAACACACACAAAACACGCGCGTTAGAAAATGTGATAATGAATTAATGATGAACCCTGGTCTCATACCCATTTTATTTTCACTGGGAGACAAACCCTGGCCGACCGCTTTATTAGGATCTGTGTAGCCGTTCAGATGCAGACCTGGCCTGAGCTGCAGCTGACCACAGGATGTAGCAGGTTTCGAGTCAGTATACCAGGCACGTCCAGCAGGTGCCGCGGTGACCGGGCAAAGGGGGAGAAAAATGTCTGTGGAGAACTGTAGTAGCAAACACCTATTGACAGAGGAGAACTGGCGTAAAGTGATGCTGTCTGCTCTGTTATGCTTCACTCTTATTTGCACAGATTATTAGAAAGCCGTATGATTCATAACCCCCTCTTGAGTTGTCCCACCTGTCCAGGTCTCTGGTGGTGGAGTCGTTTTGCTCCCTGGGGCATCGTTAGAAGGCGGACCGAACAACAAAGGCCATCTCAACATTATTTCCGATCAGGGTTGTCAAAGGTGCAAGAGATCGCGCCTTCATGGTCTGAGGAACGTGGCGGAGGTAGTTCTCATGGCCGTCAGCACTATTCCCCGAATCTCCATCAAACTGAACATCTGTGAGATGAACCTGAAAAACACATTCACCATCACAACGCCACGCCCACCTCTCCATACATCGCGCACAACATCACTGACTGAATGGGGAAACATTCCTGGGGACACCTTCCAGCTACCTACAGATTCTTTTCCGCGTCATTCCCTGAGCATTATTTGAGCAAATGATGATCCAACCCCTTTTTTTCGGGAAGAGGTCCCAGTAAAGTGGTCAGCCCTTGAGTTTGGAGAAAGTGATGTTTTTAGTCTGGCCCCGTCTTATAAATAAGGGGTAGATATATGTGAACCTAAAGAAAGGTAAAGATTTTATCATTAGGAAGTAAACAGTTCATGTAGGAGCATGAGGCATTTGGCAAATTTTGTATTACACACAAAAAATAAACAATTAAGAACAGTATATTCTAAATAACTTCGCCTGGACGGTAAGCAATTGAAATTCTATTATGTTCGTATAATCTACAATTGATTTTTTGTCTTGAAGAGTTAACAGCCGAAGCAAGATAACAAGAAAACCATTTAAAAAGGTATAGAAATCCTAAATACTGCAGTAAAATACATCACGTGATTAGATTCCACATCTTGGTATTTGATTGTTTTGCTAATTCCGGTGTTCTCTCTCTCTCTCTCTCTCTCCTCTCTCTCTCTCTCTCCCCCTCCTCCTTCTCTCTCTGCTCTCTCTCCCCTCTCTCTCCTCCTCCTCCTCCCTCTTCCTCGTCCTCTCCTCTCTCTCTCTAATCTCACTCTCTCATCTCCCGCCCCCCCCATCTCTCTCTCTCCCTCCGTCCTCTCTCTCATCCCTCTCTCTCCCTCTCTCTCCTTCCCTATCTCATACATCTCTCTCTCTCTTCCTCTCTAATCTCCTCTCTCTCTCCTCTCCCCCCACCTATCTCTCCTCCCTCCTCATCCTCTCGCTCCTCCTCTCACATCCTCATCTCTCGCTCTCCCTCTCTCCACCTCAATCCCTCCCCATCTCTCTCTCTCTCTCTCCTCTCTCATTCTCTCTCTCTCTCTCTCTCTCCTCAGCTCCGCCTCTCTCCACCCCACCTCCATCTCTCTCGCTCTCTCTCACCTCTCTCTCTCTCTCTCTCTCTCTCAGTCTCTCTTCCCCTCTCTCTCTCCTCTCCTCGCCCATCTCTCCGTCTCTCTCTCCTCTCTCTCTCTCTCTCTCTCCCTCTCTACTCCTCTCATCTCTCGCTCTCCTCGCTCCTCTCTCTCCCTCCCTCTCCTCTCTCTCCCCGTGTGTGCAAATTCTGTAGTTTAATACAGCAAAGGGGAATGGAAATCTGCAAAAAACAGCAGAATGAGAGTAAACGACTTTATGATCAATAACAAACTTTAGTGTGAATGGAATACGTGAGACTGGGGAAACTCTGCTGGTTCCTGTCACTATTCTACAGGTAAGAAGAGGTTACCCTGTTTTGAGCTTTAGATGCACCTGAATATGTGATCAGTTCCTGCGCCATCCGAGAATAAAGTTCCTTTATTTAAAAAAGCTGTTGATCAAGTAAAAATCACACATACACAGAAAGAGGGAAGGTGTTTGGTTCGTTTAGTTTGATTTCTGATTGTTTCTTTATGAATGGATGCTTGTGGAATGTACTTCCTTCTGCCAATACCATGATCTGATGTGACAGGCTCAGCGGTCACGGACCCCGGCACAGTTCCTGCAGAATGGTAAACGTCCGGAGCTGACCATTCAGTTTTTGTCGGTTCCTCGAAAAAAGAGGAGAAATAAATACCTGAAGAAACAAAGAAAATTGCCATTACAGACATTTACTTGGACTTTTAGGTACAGACGAGTTCGGGTTCCATCAAAACGACTGGTCACTGTCCACCGATCCGCCTCCGTGTGCTCTCTCCTGGGATTTGTCGCGTCTCCAGGTTCCGATTTCTGAAGTGGTGCTTTAATACGGCTTCCATTAGCCAAGTCTGGCTCCGTTTGCCGTTTTTATTCCGGCCTCCTGGAAGGCTGTGTACCGCAGACTCACCGACAACCTGCCCACCCGGCCGGCCTGCTGGCCTTGTTCGCCGGCTATTATCCAGGAATCAGTCGTCTGCCGCTCTCATTCAGTAATTACACCTGTGCCGTCTCCCTGCCAGTAGATAACCAGACATTTTTATTCGTTCTGCCTTCATACTCAACAGTTTGTCTAATGTGTGCCATCTATTTATTTAATATTCCATTTCTCCGAGGGTATCTCGTTACTGCTCCTTTAGCATCCTCATCCAAAATGGACTCTGTGAGAACAAGCCAGTGGCGTTTCTATAGCGATTCAGCTCTATGACGTCATAAAGACAGACACACGTGAACGTGGGCGGTTAGGGCTGCAAACGAGTCATCATACGTTAGTGGGGGGGGAGAATGTGACGTGGAAAGGGTTAATAAATAAGTTTCTATTACTAAATAAGGTTTAAATTGAAGATTAAGATGTTATTTTTTTAAAAAGAATATTTGTTTTCAATTACTTAATGACAGACAATCTCGTTTCTTTTTATCAGAGAGAGAGAGAGATAGACGCACCAAACACGGACACAACACACACACACACACACACACACACACACACACATGGACATGGACCCGCCCTCTCTCTCACACACACACACGCAAACATGGACCGCCCTCTCTCTCACACACACACAACACACGCACACACACACTGGACACGCCTCTCTCCTCTCACACACACACGCACATTGATACGCACCCCTCTCTCACCCACCCCCATACACAGCACACACACACACTGGACACGCCCTTCTCTCACACACACCCGAACCCATGGACACCGCCCTCTCTCTCTCACACACCCACACACACACACACACACAAACATGGACACGCCCTCTCTCTCACACCACACACACTACACCGCCCACACCCACACAAACGGGACACGCCCTCTCTCTCTCCCACACCCGCAACATGGACACCCTCTCTCGCTCACACACCGCGCCACACACACACATGGACACGCCCTCCTCTCTCACACACACAAACGCCCACACACACACACCCATGGACACGCCCTCCGCTCCCTCATCTCTCTCACACACAACACTGGACACCCCTCCTTCTCTCACACACACACCCCTCTCTCTCTCACACACATGGACACGCCCCCTCCCTCTCTCTCTCGCACACACCCAAACATGGACACACCCTCCTCTCTCTCTCACACACACACACACGGACACACCCTCTCTTATACACACAAACACGGACACACCCTCTCTCACACACGCACATGATGGATCCATTAACAGAAAAAAAAAGTCGCAGCCATGTCCCATTGATTGTAAGCTTGTCTCCTGAGTCGACTATTGGAAGTGCATTGCAAGAGAAACCGACTACTATTGGACAAATACATCTTTCAACTTTCCCTCGAATTCTACCGGAAGCGTTAATTAGTCTAATTAAGTGAAATTCGTCTATGGCGATCTGTCACCGGTCGTGGTAAACACGGCTCTTTAGTCGTCTGGACATTTTTGCAGAGTCCCTCTAACGTTAGTGGCATTGGGAAGAATCATACGGGGAAGTCCACCGAGCGCTCTGTCTTCGGAGATCGGTGCTCAGTAACAGAACTTGCCTCGGTTAATTAGTCAGGGTAGAATATATTATGATTAACAAAGTTAGGTTTGGACAAATCCCACCGCTAAAAAGACAGTAGAAATACGAAAAAAATTTGCATTTTTCCTGCACAGGGAGAGATCTCCACTCTTTTCTCCTTTGCTATTTGTAGATTTAGAAATTTACATATTTTCATTGTTCATGGATGTTGTATTTTGCTCAGGTGATCAATTCCAATCTCATTAGTAAAACAGGGCTCCGCCCTTATACCAACATCTTTCTCGAACCCCTGATTTCATGTGTAGGTTTCTATAAAATTTGTTGATCGAAATATTGAACTTTACTGATGTTTGAAAAACTATTTTTATAATTATTTAGTTTTCAATTAACATTTTATTTAATATTTTCACTTTAAAAAAAACTTGCATCGACGGCTTAGTAGACAGAATTATTGCAGCTGCTATCTTCGTTATAAGCGAAATAATAGAAGATCAAAGTCATCGCGACACTCGCGATAGTTCGATATATTTTCTGTCTTTTGTTGTTACTGTTGCGGGGGTGGGACATGAGACGAGAGCACGGCTTTTATCTGGCCGAAAAGGGAGGTTGATCCGTCCACGAAGGGATCAGTCTGCGGATAAGTGACGAGAGCAAACGACAGACGTCGTCGTCTCGAACTACGTACAGCGAACTTGGCTGGCGACAGGTGGGCGATCGATGGACCTTTTCTTTCGCCGCTATTGTTTGGCACGCGTAACAAAGCTAATGATAAGCCGACCCAAAATGCCAGGCGCCCTTCAGGACCTTGTTGTAAGACGGAAGTGAGAATGGCACTCGCATCGGTCACTCTTCGTCTTTGCGTTCAAGCCGATGAGGGCGCTGAGACAAAGCAGACGGGTGATTTACAGCGATCGGCATAAAAAGGGAAACATTTTCAAAAGCGACTGTCAGACTTATTTTCGCGATTATCGCGATTATCCAGGCATTCAGAAGTTAGTGTGTGATCCTTAAAAATGCGCATTATACATACACTCTGGGGGGTGATAATTTTCACCCTTTTAATGTCCAATATTCCGAACATAAATCAATTTATAAGGGAGATATATGCAACTGTTCGGAAAACCTTCCATGTAAAAAAACTTCGAATTTTTTCGAGATATCGATCTCCTTCATGGTTGATTGGTTAGCGAGTTCACAGTTCTGGCCACGAGTGCAGGTGATTTGTTTAAAAGGGGGTGTACTTCGCGACAGACAAATAAACGCCTTAATTTAAAAGGAAGCGAGTGAGAGGAGCGAAAGTAGATTACAGGAACCCAGCGCATCTTCAGAAATACGAGGGGGAGGTGCCCCAAAGTGAAAACGACACCGGTCTAAATATTCTCGCTTCACTTCACCTGTCGTCCCATGACCCGAGGGCGTGTGGAGCATTTTACAGCCTGGCGGAGCCATCATCTCTCTCCACGCTAAATGTTACATCTTGGTAAAACAGATCTGGTACTAATTCGATTTATTTGTACGCAACGAACTGACCGAAGATGTTTGACTTTGTGACCGCGCAGGACCACCGTTGTTTGTGGATGTCTCCCAGGCCTGGTGGGAAACCGCAGTACGCGGAGATCACTCAAGGTGAGCGGGCTCGTGCGAAATATCGGGGAACGACGCGTCCGGGAAACTGTGGCCGCCATCATCTCGGGCGATCGAGCTACACTAAAAAACCGCGCACCTCATATCAACAGCGGCGTAGAGATTATCTCTCTTGCCTACAATAAGCCAGATGGTGGTTCTCTCAGCACCGAGTGATTTATGAGGCTTTCAGCTTTGTTGAAATTTCCACGAGAACTGTTCTATGGCTTTTAAATAAGATGGATTCCTTTTTTTTTTTTAAAAAAAAAGAAAGAATGAAAGAAGCGAACAATTTATTTCACAGTCGGCTTGCTTTCTTCGGCGGAGAGTGAACTGGTATCGACCATGTAATCGCCAACTGCAAGGCAGATGATATGGCAGACATGTAAAATTATTATTATTTTTTGGTATTTATCGATTTTGTTGAGACATTAATAAGTTACTGTTATATACATGTAATGTGTTTATATTGATTCAGCCTGAACTTCGAATAAGGCTACGCCAACAATACTAGCTAATCACAGACGTTGTTTTAATTTTTACACTGTATGAAAATCCCTTTACCTGTTTTTAAGAGATAAGCAGGGCATATTTATTAAGCTAACGCTATTTTTCATATTCAGTTTTATTTTTGTTGTTGTTAAGATCATGTAAAGAGATAGGGTTAGCTTGGATCTTGAAGGCAGTCGGTAGATTTTGCTCCGTGATACAAAAAACCATATTAAGTTATCCAAAACTCTTTGGGGGTTAGGACGGACTTCTAATGGCAATTCTTACTACTTAAAATACCACATTATTTCATGTCCGCCATAATCTGAAGCCAAATCAATCTGAACTAATCGGATTAAGTATTAAATATTCATTTAAGCGAGCAATTATACTGGACGATTGACTACAAGATATTGATAACTTGGTATATAAATGCCGATTAAAATATCAATATACAATTTAAACATTAACAAATGAGATTAGCCGAATATGTTGAGAAATGGTTTACAGTGATTGATAAGTTTTTGTAATCTATGTGCTAAGTCATTATAGAAAATTAAATCAAGAATTTACCTTCTTTTTCAATTAAAGGAATCAAACTCGCCTTGGAATTTTACGAGATCAGGTAAGAAAAGGTTAACACCGACCCTAACCCACGTAGGATTCAGGTGGTGGCTAATCAAGCGTATGGCACTGCAATTATGGTCAGCTTCATCACAGATTAATTCAGTTCCACCCAGGTGATGCATTCAAGCGACATTTGTTTGTTAGTGGTATTGACTTCTACTAAATGTACAACTTTCGAAACAGCAGACCTACTTCCGGGTCCAATCTCAGCGCTTTGAGCCTGCTGTATCCTTAAGCTGGATACCTCTTGCCTTTAGTAGAAAGAATAGATTTTTAAGTCAAGATAATGACGGTTGCTGAAAAATTGTGTCTCCTCATTTTATCCTTAATTCGCAAGGTTCCGCCGGTTGTAGTGAGTGGCTAAAAAGGTCGAGATCTCTGATATGAGAACAAGGCAAGTGGGTGTCGACGGGTGCATTTTACGCAAATGAATTGTTCTTTGCTACACATTAAAGAATTCGCACTGTTCGCAAACCTTTTAAAACGCGTGCGTGCATATACCTGGAGTTTAGCCAAATCTCGGAATTCTAGACACGTTTTCAGGATATCGCTATTCCCAGGTGAAGCCTCACTTTCACCATTCCACGACACTTTGCTAATGTACTTCCGCCCAGCGTTCCTTGCTGTTTTGTCTTTGTATTTTCCTAACTCCTACTGTTCGTTCTTTATTAATTATCCAAAGAATCCCCAATCCGTCTACAGTAATATGGTGAAACGTCATTTACAGAAGAAGGATGGATACCTTTCTCCTATTGTTGGACATTTTCGGGGATTGTCCATGCGCGGCTATTGCTAAACAACCGAGACTCGGCGGGCGATGTAAAACTTAGCGGTGCTCCAAGAAACGAAATGAGGTTGAGAGTAAGCGGGTGTGTCTTCCAGCTTTACCCTTCCCAGGTTGACAGATATTCTGTTCTTATGCTGCGACTCAATTTAGCAGCGTTTCCTGGCACAGAACGACATTTTTATGTTTAGGATCAGCGCGTAAATCGATTATGGAAGCTGACTGAATGACACGACTTATCAATTTATGAAGACATTAATATATATAAATATATAAATAACAGGTCGGTGTAATAATGCTGGAGGCTGTGGGAGCTGACTGCTGACAATGAAAACTGTCAATCGATGTAGAGTACCACGAGATGTGTCATTTGTCAATCATATTTTATTCCCCCGGATTCATGGCAACTATCAGATATTCTTTTTTTTCCTTCTATTTAATTGTATATTTTAATAATTTAAGTGAACATGTGCGCTTTAATTCTTCGAAATGCGGTTTTTAAAAATCTCCCTAATATATTAGAATTTATTCACTGACGTATTTTGTTTATCGCAAGATAAACTTTGTTTTGCGGAATTTTAACAACAGTTACAGAGTGAAAGTGGTACAGGGTCGAGGTGGCGCAGTGATATAACCACCCTTCACCTACCGTCTGTTAATGCTGATGTTCAGCAGCTCTCCTTTAAAAAGCTGGACATCAGTAAAAATTAGTCGTTTTCTTCTTTTTCCTCTAAAGCTCCAAACTCAAGTGAGAAAACATTAAATTGATTCGCTAAAGAGAAAGCGACCAACCCCCCCTTCCCTTGTAGTGTTAGCCATATTTGCTGTTTTAAGTGAATAACTCGAAAGTGTTCCAGCCAGAGCGCCAATAAATGTACCGTCCGGCTTAATCTCTTAATGGGGGTATCGTCCACTGCCGCTGCCGTTTCAAACCCAAAACTATCTCCGATTAGTGCCTGGAAAAAGTTTCAAATATTCTAGAAATTCGAAAGCAAATGCTTTGCCGTTCTGGTTGCAAACCTTATCAGTTCGAGCAGATAGATATTTCTTCCAAGAGCTGTTGGCTTCCCAGGAATGGCCACAGCAGCACTTAGTAGAGCACTGCTGTCGTGGCTAACTTCAGCCACTTGTAGCCTTTTAAAATGTAGCCACCTCTATTTTAAGAACAATCCTGGCTTGGCTACGTGTAGTGCCGACCGGGCAGTCGTCAGCAGCTAACGCCTCTTTTGGCAGATCTTTGATATTGTAAATTAAAAGTGGTTTCTATTTCTTTATATTTTTAAACAGATGCAAAAATTATTTGATTTTCTTGCGATGTATTTACACAGGTTTTCAAGATCGATAATTAATTGAATAGTCACTGAACCAACACTTACTCGGACTGCCTACATCAGCAGGGCTATAAAAATACACCCAAATCGCAGGAACTGCTCCGGACAGCGCCCTGGTTATTCTGTAACATCGATAACCATGGAAATTAAACAATTTGCTGACAACTTGCTTAATAATACAGCACACTGACTAATACTCAAAAAACAGAAGAAGAAGCGCGTATCAATATTTAACGACCGATTTTAGTATCAGTCCCTTTCAGAAAATTGCTTCGCGATTTCACCTAAAAGTCTTCGAGGACGTTAACTAAGAAACAGTAAATAGTTCACAGATCTTTACAGACTTCTAAGAATTATCAGGATTCTCAAAGTAAAATGTCTAACACTCAAAGAATTAAACATGTCTAACAATTATTTATTTATCTACGTCGTACAATCGCGGGAAGTTTTTTTGTTTTAGGGACATAGAAGTTGTTTGTTTTTTGTTTTTTTAAATAAAAGTAGATAACTGGAGGAACTTTTAATTCTGAGCCGTTTAAGTTCTTCCGCAACAATTGTGCAATAGCGGGATTTGTCTACATATGTGGGAGTGGTCTCCCCTTCTTCCCAGGGAGAATGTTTCTAATTTTCTGGGCAGTCAGAGAAAAATTGGATGGTGGATTAGTGTACTACGTGGAATACTCGCTCTCTGTGGCGTGATTTTTTGTGCTCTCCAGTTTCCTCTCCACGGCAATTGAAATAATTTTTGTAGGTTTTCCAGTAAAGTTTGAGTTAGTTTTGTTTGTGGGGTTTGGAGGGTTAGCAATAGTTCTCTGTTTGTTGGCATTTTCCTGACTTCACGTGCAGTTTTAGAATCATCCTTTATGCTGCTGGAATCTATTCCCGCATATGAACAAAGACATCGTGGAGTCTTTAAGGACCCTTTGACAATGGACGAAGAAGCTTTTGGGCGTTGTTCGGCAGCAGAGAGTGTTTCGTGCTCACTTGCCGCTGGATTAATTAGACTATGAAGGGAAGCCGAGATGCTCGAGTTGTCCTTCTATACTGGGCGTCACCAATTCTCTTTGTGCTCCGACGTTGCATTCGTGCTTAGTTGAGGTGTCATATTTCCAGGCTGGATCTCCTTTGTAATGGAAGAGACCTCGGCGCGTGCGTGCTTGGAATGCATTATAGGAAAGGTCTTTATCTGAAGAGAATCCAGAGGCCGTGTAGCCAGCTTGCGGAAGGGGAGTCTGGTTGGCTGTACTGCGGAGATGCGTCGCGATACTGATCCGCACCTTAAGCATCGCCTGTGAAGTTCAGTCTGCTGCCGACACGACTCGCACACTTTTAGAGGTACAAATAACCGGAAGTAACCCAATTACATCGCACAGCCATGTAATGGAACCAACAGACGGTTCCCGTCGGTTTCCTTCAGACTTTATTCCGGAAGTCTGACACGAGAGCTGACTTGCTTGCAAAACATGAAATGTCTGCAGGTGAGTTTATCGTCGTCGCGGCCGTAATTAGTTAATCATGGGGTCGAGTCCGCCTCCCAATTATTTCGTGATCCGAGGAATATCGATTGCCGATGAGTAACTTTCTAGTAAACTCTAGGAAAACGTATCGCGCTGACAGGTTTCCAGTTTCGAAGTATCGATTTGCTCTGCGTGTTCGAGTCAATAAATATGAATAATAGTAAAATGAACGCTGAAATACTTGAACATAATGTATGGACTCATTTCAACCCCGTAGCTGAGGATCTGATCGAACAGATTAAAGAAAAGCCCAATAGCGACGAGTAAAGGGACCTTTAGTCTGCTTTCCCTGACCTTCTCGATACCATTTATCCTTAGGTTGGCACAAAATGTGGCTGCACAAATTTGCATAGCCATGGATTTTATCTCGTCACTTAGTCGCCGCGGAATGGAAATGAATCTAAGTGTAAGGTATATTTCAAATTAGCTTGCTCCCCCAAAAGGCTGTATTTCAATTATTAATCTCAATACGTCCAAAACCGTACTAGTTCTGAGACTATTTCAACTCGTCGTTATCCGTCAAAGGGAACCCCGCTCATACATTGTACAAGACGGTGCCATTAACGGTAAACAGACAGCTCTCGTGTTGATGCCCCTCCAGCCAGCGCGCGCCGCTGGTGAACTCCCTTAATTCCACACACGGTTACCTCGCTTTCACCTGACATTCAGACAAAGTCCCGCCCTTTAACCATCTCATCCCGAAGTCCGCCAACAGGAAAACTTTCTTAAAAAGGAAGCGCATTGTGCTCTGTAAAAGTACAGCACAGAGCCCCGTGCGGGCCCAGCAGCAGAAGTATTCGCTTTCACCGTCAACAGACAAAAAAAAGGGTTTCTGTACATTTAAGAGAATCTTTTGCAGTGTAGACGGCGATGGAACCTTTAAGAGATATCAGGATGTAGAGGGATTTGTCGCCCTTATTAGACCGTAAAATTCCCGAGTGGTGCAGGGTTTCGTGCTACTGACGGTCACCGAATATAATATTAGTTAGTTTGCTCAAGGCCGGCTAATGTCTGTAGCACTGATTGCCAGAACAACTAAAAGCTCACATTTACATGGCATTTAAATAGAATTCATTGACATTGACACATCGACTTCGAGTAAAGATCGCCTCTCAGTTCTTTAAACTCTGTACTGGGCAAATGACAAGTACAAATTATACTTTATTTTTCTCAGCCCAGATGTAAATTAAATTTTAGGGAATTTAAACCCCCCCTGCCGAAAAAAAGGGTTGTTGACCCTGACCTCTCTTATGTCGAGACCGATCAAAAGTACACCCGTTTTCCCTCGTAATTTCAGGTCTGCGGAATCGCCCGACTCGCGTTATGGCTACCGTTTTTGACTACACGCCCCCCCCTACCAAGCGACTTACGAACCCCTGCTTTGGTTACTGCACCAGAGGATGTGATAAACACTGTCCGTGTTCAACAGAGTCCACCGCTGTGATGGGCTAGCGGGGTTGGGCCGGTAAGCGGAGCGTGCAGTTGGTAGCGCCATCGATCGCCGCGGCGGCTGCAGTAGCTCGATCCCACCACATTCCAGATATAGTTTCTCTCGATCGGGTTTTCCCCCCACTGCTAAAAGAGTTTTATTTGGCTTCTGTCTCCAGCCGCCACCCACTGCTGATCACCTTGCTTGTGCGCACGCGCATGCGGAGAACGAGGGAAGGGGGTGGTGAGAATAAGTAGAAGAAGAAGAAGAAGAATCACCTTTCTGGTTATTGGAAGGCCACCACATTACAAACGGCTCACGCTGTGTAAATAATATTAGAGAAAGACGAAGATAATGTTAAATCGCTCTCACCTCACATTCATCTCTTTGTTCCGGATGGTTTTTTTTTTAAATGTGGAAATCGGTTTATCGATAGTGAATTCCCTGTTTGGCGCCTCTAATCAATCACCACCCTTATTTGCACATTTTCTACTCATCGTTAAAGTTGAAGTAACGAGGTTTTTCAGTCCAACGACATCTCGTAATTACACTAAATAAGCCGCAGTGAAGGGATTTCTGCAGAAAATAGGCATTTAGATTCGCTTCATTAATTAGTTGTTGTTTTTTTTTTACTGAAAAAAGATCTGGTTTGACACCACTTCTTTTTAAAAAGGATTTCTTAGCGGAGGCCGCGTGGACTTGAAGTCTCTTCCATTGAGTTACTTTCTGCTGCGTTTTTCATACGAATATAAAGAAGCCCGGCCTCTCATACAACGACATCGAGCATCGCCTCTCCAGTGCTGACCCCACGGTGTTTTAGGGTCACTTCCGGAGATAGTGCTTTCCGTCTTGAAACACGAGACGTATACCGTTCCGCGTCTTCCCGAAAACTGGACTCGGCAGAACTGGAAAACGAAGCCTCGGTTTCACTTCACCGGTGACTCTTTCCCATCCGTAGATTTATAACTGATACGTGAAGTAAAGTATAATTTTTTTTAAAAAAAAAAGAATTTCTTTTTTGTTGAACATGGCGTGGAAATTTTTTCAAAGTAAACCTTGCGCATGCACACGAGGAGCGCACTTGCTCGTTCCTTTTAAGGTGGGCAGGGGGGGATGTTTTACAGAGTAAACGATGATATGATCAGATTTCGCGTATTTGGTCGATACATAAGCGGCTTCTCATTACGCTAGACACCTCAAAGTCGGCAGAGAAGGGAATGACATTCTCTGGTAAATCGAAACGCGCTATAGAACGATTAGCTAACACTCTGTCCATTGATCAGATCTGACCATTTTGTATGTACGACATTACGTTGAAACAGGAAGGAAAAAAAAGGAGTCAGCCATCAATTATATATCCCCTGAAGACCCATTCATCTTTATGGATGGATGTACTTGTTTATGTGGAGCTCAGAGCTAAGTCCTATATTCGGAATATGGTCTCTCTCCATGTTTTAATTTTCCTCGACCTTATTATATCGTCTCTGATCTTCCGCCATCAGGTCTGTGGACGGTTAGCTCGAAGGGAGACGATGTCGATCAGTCGGAGAGACGCCATTGTTTGACGTCATAGATTGCGTTGTCGTAAAACGTTGGTCGGCAGAGGTTCATACAGATAGATAAGTGGCAGCTGAATCCAAGTCGTACATTCGCACGCACATGCACTATATATATAAACGGACATAATTATGCGTCGTACACCAAAAAATATCCCTGCAAATCAATTATGTTAATGAATAGAATTGTGCATATTAAGATATTAAGGTTACATGGTCTACATGTGTATTAAAAACATTGTCTATTTTGCTAAGACATTTTGTTTATCGACTTCCTCCTATATCTTTGTGGGAATCGAGGCCGCCGGCGAATATCCGTATTTTAGCAGAACCCGGCTTCATATAAAACTTGCTGTTTATTAACAAATTCTCGAGACAAATCTCATTTTGGTTGTTATTTACTGTTGTTTTTTTTTTTATTCTTAAGATTTTAATAAAGGAAAATAAATTAAAATCTATTTTACCGGCAAAAAGTCGACAAGTTTAGATAGAGTACGGGGAATCCGGTTCTTGATAAGGTCTGAAAATACATTTAATAGATTTAAATAATATGTCTATTTAAACGTGTTTTAAATAATTCAAAAACAGACATAAGTTTAATTATTGCAGGCGATCCATTAGTTCGTCGATGAACGAGGGTTTTTTAGATTTGTACATTTTGCTTTGTTTGAAATTATAAAAATTAAAATTAAGAATGGAAAGAATTATGTTTGGAAATATTTATATGTTTAATTAGTGTCACAGGTCATTTAAAAAGTGGTGAACCACCTCAGTGTCATATGTCGACTTCGAAGGCCGGTCAGGGAAATGGCTCCAGAGAGTCTGGTTAATCTCTCCAGCTGTGAGGGTGCACTTGCGCGTTCTTATAGCGCTGCGACCTCGGCGGCAGTGGGGAGACCACTCGTCAGGGGAATATCTTTACTATTACAGTCCTATTTTAAGCCTCTTCTTCGATTCACTCGCAGCTTCAAGCACAAACTTTCCTGCGCACACTTCACGAGTTCTTGCACATTTCGGAAGTTGAAAACCTGCTGGCTCTTGTAGCGAACGGACGTCGCCATTACGGATTATCCCGTTGGTGGAAGATTCCCTTGTTCGGTAAAAAATAATCGCCGATTCGTGATCATATAAACACTGTGGCCGCCGTGTACGTTCTTTCTGAAAACGTATGTACTATTTTCCAGCAGATAATTTAATTAGCTGTAAAACGTTTTTAAAAAAGACGACGCCAAGACACAAATTCGTGGAGATCTCGTCAGTCGAGATCTCATCTTTAGTTAACGCTTCAACGTTTCCCGAAGGTCGCCGACGCTAGAGTTAAGTCCCCTCGATAAACTCACACCTCGGACGTACGTAGGCTGCTGTCACGTATCAACCAACCAGCCGGTAACCGAGGCTGGACACCGAAGCCACAGATGTTCCGCCGACTCCTCTCGAACAACCATCTGCGTAACGTCGGCCGGGTGATGACCGGATCTGAAGCGGATGAGGTTGGAGCGATCTGCCTTTGTCAGGCGGGACTCGTTTCCGTCATCTGTTGTTGTTGCTGCGGTCTTATCCTCTTTTGGTGTCTGCTGATAACGCAATGTTACCCGACAAAATATCGATCCATTAATAACCTTATAAGTTCGATATCCATATTAGAAGCGCTGTGTTCATAGCTGATGTCGCTTTAATTATTAACGATTACTGAAAGTAGCAGTATACCACTAGGTCAGTTATGGCTATTATCAACACTAGAAACTTGTGTAGAAGTCAGATATCATTCGAACAGACACCACCAGAGGTCCTCTCAGACCTTTCCTCCGTTATTAACTGACAGCCATGTGGAGCTGCTATTGATGTATATGATTCGTTTGGGTTTTTGTGGGCCTTGGCCATCTGCAACGACAAACATATCATTAACACCTGCCCGAATGTTCAGGGCTTTTCACATCCTTTCTCTTGTTGTTGTTAACGAGTTACACGGAAATATCATTTAAAATGCTTCTCATAGAGCAGTTGTAATTGTCCGAGCTCTTGAAATCTCTGAACTCAGTTTATAGTAAAAAAGAGACGAGAATTGAGAGCTGACGAATTAATTTGACCTGACTAACACAGATCTTATACCCGTGACGATCATCACCAGCAGAGCAGTGTACAGTGCCACGCACCATTACTATGAGAATCATCCATGATGCTATAAAAGTTTAAGAAAAGCATTCCGTATCAATTAGTATCTATTTATGTAAATACAAAAGTGCAACAAGAGTATCAAACACGAGGGATGCATCTATGACGAAAATCTCGATGTCTTGCTCGCTGCTTTGCAAATCTGTCTATTGTGTTGCCTTTGTCCAGCTGCTTTGCTTCGCAGTTCTCTCGCTCGCCACTGTCGCCAAATCAACCGGGCGAGCTTGTGCCACAGATTAAAGGAGGTAGATTTAATTATCTTCAGCTTGGAGAATAACCGCTCAGCCGTTGCAACTATTACAGTTATGAAAGTCGTGCACAGAGCAGTGAGGTCAGGCGTGGATGATAACAACTTTACCTCGAGCTGCCGTTGAAATACGTCGAAAAAGAGAGTTCTTTTGTTTTAAGTCTTCCAAACTCTCTCGACTGAATGGCCGTACTTTCTCTACAAGATCGGAACTGAGATCGCTACAGGAAATTTCCACTACAATAGTTGATTGATGTGCTTGTCCAATTTATCGACAGTCGTGCTACATAGCTCTTTTGTGTTCAAAGGAAGCAAATGTGCCATATGTATAGACTTCTGACCTCCAGTGCGTGCCTTAATCTGTCCTGGTGTGGCTACTTTGCTTGAATAGAATATGTGGGTTTTAAATGCTTTTTCTGGATTGAAAAGTTGCTCGTCTGAAGCGATTTCATCAAAGAATCGCTTCGTCGCCGCGCTTCTCGGTGAACAAGCATTTGATAGATTTTCTATCTGGCCGCCATGGGTTGTGCTGTCAGAATTACGCCTTCCCAAGATTTCCGATTATATAAGAAGTTCACTGGGTGTCATCGAAAGTAGTTTTGCTGCACCAGACAAATCCGCATGGGCTGACTGCGTAGTTCAGTTGATTTTGTCGCTAACAGCAACAGCTCCCATCTGATCGACAATAAAACAAACTTAAATTTCTCCATTGCTGTTTTCAGCCCACCAGCAACAGTGTTTTCTTCTTCTCCACTTGTACTCTCAAAACTTACCTTTGCTAAAGTCTTCAGAATTCCACCGTGTGTGTCGCGCCGTTCTTTATCGGGAGACAACTCCCTTACATCCGGACTCCATCAAACGCTGCTCCCTGTGAAATACCATCTGACAATCGGAGAACAATAACTAGTGGGTTTATTTCTATATACTTCGGAGGATTAAATTTTTTTTAGAAAAAGAAAATGCATTTATAAATTCTCTGATCTCTCCGTCGTCCGTTCCTTTTGTACTGAGAAGATGGCACTGCGCGAACTGTTGTAAAAGGGAGATAAGTGATGACCTTCTGTATCCATGCATTTAGTGCTATATTACTGCAGGCGGCAGGCACAGCGTATCTCTCGTCCTTAGCACTAAAGACTGTTGTCACACTGCTGTTCGTACAGTTGCAGTGATAGAAATTACCTATTTTTTTTTCACGTTGATTCCTGAACCCCTGGCCACGTATTAATTACGAGGCAAGGCCCATGACCCCGCAGCTAATCCCAATAAACTCCGGAGATTACGAGAGCTTTCCGTAAGAAAATTAATTTCCTGTTAAAGAACCCTTCCCCCCCTTTAGTTACGGATCTTCTGTAAGCGTCTAATCAGCTGACTAAAATAAGGCAAGAGAAAAAATGAAGTCCCATTCCCTCCAATATATATTCTACATATGTAGCAGGAATTCCACTTGTTCACAATGATTGACCAGCGCCGATTACAACCGTACTAACTGGTGCCGGTGCCAGCTTTCGTTACGCCAGACGTTTCCAGATGACAGTGTTTGAGTGGCTCCACTGGACGGCTGGTTTAGCCGAACGACATCCTCAGCAATATTCTATGCGCAAAAACAATTCACACGCACACACACAAAGTTGCTCTCCTGGTTAAAACTCTAATTATTTCTGAAATGAAAGACTCTGTTTGCTGGAATTATAGATTATTTTTTTTTACGAAAGTTACAGCTAATATTTGAAATAATTTAATCTGTTCTTTAATCGAAGTCTTTGGCGTTACTTTAATTACATTCATAGCACGTGATTTATATAAAAGAATATTTCTCAGGTGGGGTTTAGCCAGACGCTAATTAAATCCCGGAGTGAAAGGATTTGCTTAACCGAAATGGTTCCTTTGATCCACACACCCGCCTTTGAAATCGGATGAGAAAAGTGTTTGACGAGATGTCGCTGAAAACAGCTGCCAGTTGCTAACTCTTTTTAAAATTGGGGAGTTCAGTTGGAATTGATTCGAATGTCCATCCAACTGCTATGTAGGAATATTGTGTAGAAAATCGATTGGAGACATTAATTTTGATAAGCGATAGATTCTGATTAGCCAGACCAACTGGACTGTGGATGCAGCGCATCTTAGTTGGCCATCTTTGGTGAAACGTATTTTCATCTAGAGTTTAAAACCGAGTGTCCAAACATTTTATCCGTTCTGGTGAGGTAATCACGAAGGCTAGAATTGTATAGCCAGGGTCATTAAAAGGAATTTAGGAAAACATTCGTCCGAAACCCAGCGATATGTTTCGGCACTGTGTACTATCCTAATTGTTCGTGTGCAGACACGTGATCCGGGGTCACTGAGGTCAGACGGTGAGGGCGCCTCTTTGAAGAACGAAAGAGTCAGGATTAGAGCTGTTGAAGCACATGTAAACCGAGATTTGAGGAGGATGGCACTTAAGAATGCCGTTCACGTCGACTTAGATGGCAACACGGTGCCACAACAATGCGGAGAATTTCATAGCAATCGATTAAGAGCGATGGGCGTGACGGTCGTTCCGGGAAATTACTGAAGTACCGCGTGACTGCCGCAGTCCGATCTGTGAAACGGCTCCGCTGGACACAGCGGCGGGCAGCGACACCCGACTCGGTTCTCACCTGACAGGAAACTGCTGCGGCAATGGTCGACAGGCGTAGCCAGATCAGCTCATCGAATATCAGGCTCCGAATGGACCAAGCACTGACCGGGGAAAGACTCCCTATGTAGGCTCAATTCTAACCTGCACATTATCATCGGCCGGAAACAGAGCTCACCTGAGATGGGTTCCTCCTCTGATCAGGGATGCTGATGTCATCGTTGTTTTCATAGCGAACTCTTCTTACCGCCAGAACTTATGTCAGGTGACGCGTGGTAAAGAAAGTTTGTTTACAAAAACGTCACAGTAATTCTTGGAGAAACAGCATGAAAATAAGGGTACGTAACTCGTCGTTACCATCTGTAGGATGACGGCTTCTAATCCACCGGATACTAAATTACCGGTTGAAAGTGAAGTTAATATGAAAACCCTAAGAATTCCTTGAAGGTCCTCGAATGCATACTGTTGTGGTCTAAATGGCAGCATTAAGTGGCGTTTATTATCTTTCACAGAAGAAGGCAAAAATAACATTTTTGTTCAACGTACATAATATGTTCTTTTCGTAGAGCACCATCTCTCAGGTCCATTTGTGACAGAAACCGCATCTTAGTTTTCATACCGCGAATAGCATCATTTCTTTGTTCTTTACATAATAAAAAGCAGCTTCAGAGGTATATATGTAAGCGAATAGCACCATAAATTGACATATTTTGTAGAGTATAAGCCCATCATTTGGATTCGCAGGTAAATAGAAATAGCGACTCCCAATAATTCCAAAGGTAAACGAATTCCAGAACCTCGGAGACTGTAAGGAACAGTTATATTGAAGCTGCACGGGCCAGAGTTTTAGACCCGTCATACCACTAGCCAGAGAATGCATTAATACTTCTGGGATTCTGTTCGGGAACTGGGCGATAAAACAACTCCATTGCGATACGTTACTTTTATTTATATTGTTAATTTTTATGTCACAAGAATCGCGTCATTACCGTATTTTGCTTCAATTAAATCTCGACACTTGTTGAGTGTGCTTCTATCTAATGTCCGCCCTGTTAATCCGGTTACACGGTTCTGTCTTCTCTTTTCCAGGCATCTTCTGCTTGTCTTGTCTATGAAGGTGATTTCGTTGGTTATCCCGAATAAAACCTTTTTCTATTTTCTATAAACTCTTGGTTTCCTCATATGTTACCGTTCCTCAGATCTCACGTACTAATGAATGCAGTTCCAGTGGACACCGATTTTTTACTAGATTTTTCCGGTTTCTGATTTTATGACTTCGGTGCTCACAGAACAGAAAAAGGTTTTACTAGTTTTTGTTCATATTAGCGAGATTTTTATCGGTTGTGTTAACGTGATCGTATTATCTATTCACGAGTTCTGCTCGTTTCAGTCAGCTATAAGCGTCTTTTTATCGGTGTTACACCGTTTTCTTGAATTTTTAAAATAAATTCACAGCCATTAGCATGTTTTTCTAGTTTGGCCCTTAAGCAGTATTTATCGCCTTTTATACTGCTCCCACCCCAAAGTTCTCACCTTACTACCATTCTGTATGCACTCCTATTAATATGTTTCCATTGGTTATCGTCTGAGCAAGTTTCATTGGTTTCCATATTAGCATTTTTATATTGATTTTAACACTGCCATTTTCTATCGGTTCTCTCATGAACAACTTTACATTTCTACTCCCATTACTATCTTTCCTTCAGGTTCTCACAGCATGTTTCTATTTTCATTGGTCAAGCTATCACCTTAACATGGTTTTCATTGGTTCTCACAGCATGTTTCTATTTTCATTGGTCAAGCTATCACCTTAACATGGTTTTCATTGGTTCTCACAGCATGTTTCTATTTTCATTGGTCAAGCTATCACCTTAACATGGTTTTCATTGGTTCTCACAGCATGTTTCTATTTTCATTGGTCAAGCTATCACCTTAACATGGTTTTCATTGGTTCTCACAGCATGTTTCTATTTTCATTGGTTAGGTTATCACGTTAACATGGTTTTCATTGGTTCTCACATAACTGTGTATTAACTAACTTTCCTTTGTTTCTCACGCTACTTCAGTTCTTTTATCACTCACTTTCTCTAGCGCCAGCTAATATGTGTACAGATGTTTAATGCCACCTCAGTTTCTCTGATTTCGTCCTTTCCACAGAGTGTACTGCGATTTTTAAGAAAGATTTTTATACAACGGCAAATACAGAAATATCGACGATACGCCTCATATATATTATAATTGAAGCCCATCGAAACAAACTTGAGCCGTGTAAACCACGATGTGAAACCAGTAATAATCTAATTAGTTAATTAGATAATAAATCGTGCACAGACGCCGAGTGTCAAAATATCCAAATGAACAGCAATAATCGAGATAAAGCTCTGCGGACGCCAAATCCGTGAGACTTTGTAGTAGTAAAAGAATATTACGTTTTACCAAAACCAAGCTGTGTACACGTAAAATACTATATTAGATCAAAACTGCGAAAGGAAATGTATTAAATAAGCAGCAAAACTCCCAGTTGTGCAGTATAAAGATGAAATGGAGAGTAACACTGAAATATCTGATATCTGTGGAGAATTAAAACAAACGAAGTCAGTAGTGGAATGTGCTATTGCGTGATAACAATGAACGTCAGATTACTGAAGCCTGCTCGGAAGATAAAGAGGACAGGCTGGAAGTCTTCTTCAATCCGCCTTCAATGAATATATAACCCAGAGAGCGACTTCACGTGGTGTTTACATCACATTTACTATCTTTCGTATTTAATGTAACGTAAACGTGGTGTTTTCAAAATTAGCATTTCATAAACCTACGCATCTGGCTGCCGAAGAAAGAAACTCCATGCCAAACCCACCCAGTTCTAACCGGGATTCGAACTAGCGCCCTCATCCCAGCAGGCTAGCCACCGGACTACTGCGCCGTCCTAGTAGTGGATAAAACCGAGATACTCGGGAAAGAGCCGAGAGATGAGAAATTCTAGTCTGTGATGGAGCGGAAGGTGAATGGAGAACGGTATATGTGAAGGTCGTCAAAGCCTCCGGCCGATCAGTTAAGTAGATGTGAGGATGATAATAATAATAATAATAATAATAATATAATAAATAATAATAATAATAATAATAATAATAATTCTGCATTGTTTTTGGTCTGAACATGGATAAATATAAATGATAAATAGATTAAAAGTTGTTGGCATGATACCGTTTAGAAGACAGCAGTAACTAGCTGGTTGGGGTGTTGTTTTTGTTTGTCTGTACATTGGTAATTAAGCTTCCACCCAGCTGGCTGAAAGTCTTTGAGAGCCACTAGCACGTGCAGTGGCGGTTCCTTCTGACCAAACGAGGACCATTTTAAAAAGCAGAATCAGCTACAAACACAAAGATAGACGTCAGCTACGTGAAGAAAAGGAAAGAAATTCTGAAGGCTGTCGGGTGGTTCTTGTTGTTGGTGGGGTGAGAGGTTTCCATGAGTTTTGTCTAAGACCGAGCCAAGGCCGCAGAAGCTCGAGACAGGAGCGGAGTCTCGCGTCAGATTGCAGCCGTTCGTCTGCCAGGAGCTCCAGTCGACTTCCAGGTTAATTTTTTCTTGGTGCTGTTTATAAAGATACCAAAATCGTTTAAAATCTCTGTCTCCCAGCCCCGTGGTCGTCACGATCTGGAGGCTCTTGGTCGGAGCCCGGTCTGGCGGCGTGGTGGCCCACCTAGGAATAATTCCGACCTTGAGGCGCACGATCTTGTAAGAACCATTCCAGAGCTAGAGGTCTGTGTCATGTCTGGAAAAGGAACTGAAAACTTCATCATTCTATGGTTACATCTTTATAAAGGATTTTCCCATTAAAATGTTGACATATTTTTCCAAGCTTCCACCGCCGTTTCCGACAACTGTCCCTGCTGACGACTTCGCTATTAAGTCAGCACGGACTTTGGTTTGGCATCTTTAAAAAAAAAAAATGGCAAATTTCCTTAGGCTTAGGTTAGAATCCACGAACTACGAGTTGTTAATCAAACGACTAATGAGAGGTTAGGATACCAAAGAACAAGTTGAAGGATTTAAAAGTTTTGCCCTGATGTTACACCAAAAACTTGCCAGTGTATAACTGGCTCAAAACAAATCTCGCATACGCACGGGTCAGAAGCCTGGAAATTCTGCAGACCCATTGCCAACTTTACTGATTGCTCCTGCAACTTAATCATCAAATATCTTTAGAAAAGTTTGAATCAATTAGTTGCATCGATTGATTGATATTGGAGAAGTTATACTAGGAAATCATCGGGCATCCATTTCTCGGATACCCTACTAATAGTTCACGTGGCGATGTTCACAAATGTTGCAGCGTAGGAGGCACCAACTTCGTGAAGTTCCACCAATTTGTAGAAAACGTTAATTTACTTGAAAGAATATGAGCGTTGAGACGATTATGGAACTAACAACATTCTGCATTAAAAAAATATCTAGCTTATGTATAAAGAGCATTTCTACCACAGACAGACGGAATGACGGAGTTCACCACATCTCCATTCCTTTTCTGGCGCCTCATCGTGGACTCGGCAAGATCTGCCATTTCAGAAATATGGCGACTACACGCAAATCGAGCAACACGTATTGGACGATTTGGATTTTCTTCTACAACAGATCGGTCGTTATATCCCAGCCATCAAATTCGCATGGAACTGGAAAATGTAAACCAGCTGCCGTTTTTTTCTATTTCTTTATCGTCATAGAAGAGAATCAAATAATTTCAAGAGTGTAACAAACAAAAACAAAAAAATATAACGGAGTTTATCTGTATTCCGATTCCAATCAGCATCAAGAAATGAAAACCATCGATTATCACGCCCGGGGCTGGTAACTTAAGCCCCGTGCAGAGGGAAAATACCGGACATGCACATTCCACCGCCATATTTTACAAAGGCCATAAACCCGAAAAGTGTGTAGGAACATCATCATACCATAGATCAGTGGTAGATCGAAACGTCATTCTTGTCCAGGTAGAGCTTTATCACCAGGACCATCCATTCCTTTAACGAGTCGGCTCTCGATAAACAGCTGGTGGCACCAGACTCTTATAACAGACAGACGGACACCAAATCGGAGTTAACCTGGAAGATGATAAAAATAATCTTGGTACGGCCAACACAAGCGGCTGTAGAAGAACAAATCGAGAGAAGCAGAATTTAAAAATGACGGATAAAAGAAGCTTCTCTGCTTGGTACGCACGGTTCAGGAAATCAACACCCACCCGTACTTAATTCAAACGTAAAAGTTACTCGAATGCCACAAAAACGCTTAGTAGGATGACGGTTCCTTAGCTATGGATTCCGATTTTAGCAGCAGTTCGAATCCCGGTTATACCAAAATCAAGGAAATAAGAAACAAATTTCTCAAATAGTTTTAGCTCGATGACCAGCGTCAACGATGTCAGAGATAGCCAAAGTTATCCCCTCAAAACACCGAGACCCTTCTGAGGACGGCGACAGTGCGAGTTTTTCTGAAACGTCAGTAATCTGATGGCAACAGAGCGGCGGTGAGAGGCGCAGCGTGAAAGATTATCAATGATCAGTGTATCCCACTCTAAGGAGTCTTGTAAAAAAAAACAAAACTGCATGAATATGAAAACAATGCTTTATTATGCTAAAATTCATTCTTACATCGTAACACACAATGGAAATTTAGTATTGTATTATAAAATATAGTGTTGTTGTTGGTTTTGCGTACACCAGGTGTCTACAATAGAGGCAACTTGGTTATGAAGGCGCTCCCCTCTGTGTTACGACCGAGCCGCCAATTCTGAGTTCGGCAGGAAAATCTCTACCAGAACTCCCCGTTCAGAGTAAGCCGGTAAATTAAAAGGAGTCATGTCATGGAGGTACGTAGTCAAACCAACCCGCTCTCTACCGAGGATCGAACTCGGGCCTCACTTCGGTTGCCCAATGGCTGACCGATTGATCAACGGCCGCCAGAAATACCAAAGTAATGCAGTTTTTTTTTTAAATTCTGGACTCAGAACTCCGGCCGAGTCTGGAGCGACTGTCGCGTAACAACCGAACCAAATTTGGTAAAGTCTGCGAAGAGAATTCTCAGCGGGATATCGATTTAGGTTCGGTCAGCACACGGAAGTCATTAGTCGGACTATAAGCCTGTTCAAAATAATGGTTTCCATCGTTAGTAGGACGACGTGATGAGAGGTGCCCACGAATACCTGAGTGCAAGAGTCGTGAAATGAGTCTCAATTTATCTGGGCTATTTACTTATTCTTGCGACTGGTTATTGTTAGTTTTAAATTTAAAAAAAAGCAAACAAAATACATCAAATGTAACTTTTTTTTTCAAAAGAAAGCAACTGTTTAACAAAACCAAAACATAAATTCGAGCTGAGTCTGAACCATAACCACGGCACCGTTCTGAGGCTTCAGTCAGCCGTGTTTGTAAATTAATTTTCGTTTCCTTTTTAAAATAGTTGGAGATCTTTGAAAATAACTTCCGCAGCGAGTTAATCAAAGCTAAGCCAGAATCTTTTGATACAGCGCCTTTTTGGACTTCACGTACCCTTTGCGTGTAGAAAACACAAACCAGATCTGGGAGGCGAGCGGTTTGCCGGCTGACTGCTCTGACAGTATGGTACCCGCTGGTTTTGAAGTCTGCAAGCTGCCACGGTAGCGAGGAACTAATACGGTATACACGGATCTAAAGACTCAAACAATAAATATATTCAGAAAATGGATCAGCAATAATTTACTTGTAGAATCTTCATATTACACAATCTTTGGACCTCAGTTGTGCTCACTTGCAGATTCGCGAAAAAAACAAACAACAGCCGCCCGCTTCCCAGCTGCAGGATCAGTGACCACACCATCGAGTGCTTTATGCCAGATTTCCAAAACTGTCGAAGAGTGTTTAGGTCCGTTCGCCCCTTTAGCGACACTTACATCCATCCACCGCCCAAGAAGATCCCCTTTTCCCACCTGGACTATTCCGGCCAAGAGAAGTGGAACTGGGAATGTTTTACAGAAGCGACGCTTATACTGAACTCTTTGTCCGGCGGAGGGGCAGCGATTCCGTTGGGGTTATTGATAAAAAAGGAATAACTTAAATCACATTAAAACTAAATTAAAAATACTTATATAGGTGAATGGTGTTTGCTTGGATCTTCGGGTTTTCCCTCTTCACTGCTATACCCTGCAGCGCGGCCTTACCCCTACCGACCGACCGAGTGGGGGCGAACACGTGGTCACGTGGGCCATTTATAGCTAGCTACCAAAGGCAGACCACTGATCCCGGGGAACCTGAAGGTTGTTTCGAATGGGTCCAAGTATCCCCTCATATCACTAAACACAGGCTCGCGTTCACCTGTGGATGCTGCTACCGTGTTGAGAACCTTCATCAGGCCGACAATTCACTTTACAGCTTTCTGCTCTTGCACGTTTCTCCAAGTTCGGGTGGCGAAACATGATTACGGAGAATACAGTTCACCGCAAAAGTTTTTTACGCCCGATACTTCTTATCGCATCTCCAACAGCGCCGTGTAATGAGGTGTTCGTATTCCTCTTTCAGTCCCTTCCTACCCCGGAGATACGGCCAAACCACAACTGAAGCGCCATCTGATGCGAAAGACATAAAATTTTGGCTTGAAAATTCCTCTGGAAAATATTTCAGTAGACATTTCAAAATAGCACCTGTTGGATGCCAGCTGAAGTTGTCCAATTGAATGAGATCTGAAAAAACAACAACAAAAGGTTTCGCTCTTGCATCAGCAAAATCCCCCAAATAAACCCTAATACAAACAATTAAAAGAGATGGATGACTTATGGTGGTGCGTTCATCGACCAGATCACCAATTCTTAGATCGCTCTTTACAATATTTTCGTTAACTCCCCTCCTGATTTCTTTCCCCAAAGAACCCACCCGTATCAGCGTTAGATTTTCTTGATTGCAAAACTCTGCCTATAAAAATATATTTTTCTTGCAAATCAATTAGGTGGGTACAGGGCCCTGCTCTTTGGCAGAGAAATAAGCAGTTCGGAACATTTTATTAATGTTAGTAATGAGTTTTTCGTTCATTTTGTCGATAGCCTTTTCGAAAACACCGGCTGTCTGCTGCTGAACTGTACAAACATGGCTGACCTTGAATGCTCTATTTTGTTTTTCTTTTGTGGGGGCTAAAGATCAAAACAACACCATCTGCGCTGTGCATTCTCTTGCCAATCTGGCACTTCAGAGGTGGCCGCCCGGAACCACCTACAAATTTGCATAATGATTTTCTCTTTGTTTTCCTCATCGTCACGACCACCCGCAGTCAATTTCTGCCGCTTCTGCACCCTGGAGAGTCTAATAATGATTTCCGTATTTTCGCTGGAGATATCATAATTATAAAATAATAATATTTGAATGATGTAGATATTAACGATGTTGACAGTGGGAAAAAACTTGTAGCAATGAAGTGGACCGACCCCACCGGAAACGAAAATGCTTCGAAAATCACGAGGCATGCTATTGTCGAAGGCTGTTTTCCGTTGTAACTATTTCTCCACCCGCCGGACCTTTACTTCCGGAACTCCGCTCCGGCCCATTTCCGGAACTGTCAGCGTCACGGCGCGTCGATTTTGGCGAGAGTTTAGAAATTCTCTTCATCTGAAAATGTTTGGAAATATTGGTATTTGTCTTAGGTTTTCTCTTTGTACCTATACCACACCTGCCATTTAAGTGTCAGGTAGGTGTGAAAGCCATGAGCCACTGGCAGGTAGTAGCGACCCAATCATAGCATCTTTTGTTTTAAGATAACCACTGGATGTGTTTCAGTGTGAATCCATTTTCATCATGGTGAAGCACTGTATTAACTAATACCATTAATATAGTAAATTTTTCTGGGAATGAAGTCACAGAGTAATATATAGTGTTTTAACACAAGGACACACAGAAAAGATTAATCAGAAACATTAAAATAGGCTAAACATTACGTTAGTCTGAGTATAATGGAGAAAGCTAAATGAGGCTCATTTTAAGACGTGACCCTCTAGCTTTCAGTAGCAAAACTATTTGTTACCAGTTCTACTTGAGATTATTAAGCACAATGAGTGGAAAATGACGAGTGAGTAACATAATTTCTGCCTCCCTCTTACCTATTAGTGATGCCAAATGAGAGGACGAGTCTCATTTTGCTTCATACTAAAAAGGCTTTAGAAACTTTGCAAATGTTTCCCCGTGTCTCATCCCCCCAATGAAACACCATTACTATACAATGTAGCAAGTAAAATAAAAGCCAAAACTTGTAATGAAGAAAATGCCAAAGACACTGACAGGAGGACTTATTCTCGTAACTGTAGGCTTGTTCATAGAAAGGAATCCCGCACTCACTGCACATAGCGTCTTCAAGATACATCTCATTTTTCGCGATACAAGAACAACAGTGTGAAGGGAGAGTAGTTTCGAATACTCAGAATTATGTATGGAGATGTGTAAATATGTCTGATTTAAAAACGCTAAAAATCAACACGAAATAAAGAAATCGAACTAAAATTGTCCAATATGACGTCAAACAAGCCCATTACTTTAAGAGAGAGGGCACTCGTTATGGCCAGCGATCCAATCTTCCGAAGATGGGTTTCCGTAAAGTTTATTACAATAACAAAAAAAACCTGAAGTTTGTGAACCCCCGACCACGTATTACGCTAAAGAAAAGTGAAACCGTTTTCTCTTGCTCTTCCGCGGAAAAATACGCGTCTTTTTATACGGTTTGTCCGGTAATTCCGATAGTCCGGATATGCGAAATAGCAGAGCGGTCGTGAGGTCACCTGTTTACCTCATGGTACAACCGAGAGAAGTGGCAGGTGAGACATACCGGCCAGACGGATTTTATTAGCAACGGACAACACGGTGGCGTAGAAAAGTCTTCGATTAACTTTCTCTGCCTGCCTGTTGTATTTTACAGAAACAACGATGCTGGTGTTCTGAGACCTTTTCTCTCTCCCAGAGATTAAGCGAAAATCAGTGGGGAGAAATTCCTTATCCCTCTCTTGGACCGCAGTCTGCGAAGGACGAATTCCCTTATACTAACCTCTCGCACCCTGCAACAGAGACTCTCGCCTAAGATCGAAATTAAAGAAAGTGAGATTTCTCTTCGAGAATTATTTCTACCTTATTTTTTTTTTGGCTAATTCTGCTTGCTTACGTTTGATTTACGGGGCGATGGACGGGTCCACTCAGGCGTATCGATACCGAATTACGGTCCGCCCGCAAGGGCCGTCATTCAAGCAGGCAAACTCCCCAATTCTTCTTGTTGGCCGCCCTCTCTTGTTTTCTCGACCTTGTGACATTTCCTTCGTGTGCCCGATTGTCTGACGAAATGGTCGCTGATGTCTGGCCAGACGGAGGAGAGGATGGATGACCAGCCGGACAGGTGCTAGAGATTTCCCCGGAAAACACTCGCACTGAAAACTCAGAAACAGGAATATAACAGACCAAGAATCGCCTGCGCCAAACTGTTTTCGATCTAAAGCGGGGTCCTTGTGGCGTCTGACTGATGTTTAACAAAGATGCTGTGGTTGATCCGTTCCTCCTACACCTCGCCTGATTGCCGTGTTCGTCAGGGCGAGGAAGGGATATCAAAACGGCCCGTGTCGAGTACAGAACATGGAAACCATGACGTAAAACACCTTTCAATAAACAAGATTTTCTTGTCGAATCTCTGTTCTGACTGACGAGTTCTAAGGGGTGCGCTAGAAGAGGGAAGGTGAAGGGTATCAGCCTCGGTACGGCTGAGGATCTTGAGCAGTGACCGAGGTGCGAGGAGTCGGTCGACCTACCCGCTGAATCTCTATCGCATTTAGCCAAAGAAAACCCATGCAGCCGAATGGTGAAGAAGATCAAGAAGAAAACATGCTAGGGAGGTACGTGAACAAGGATTCGATCTCGGAAACCTAAATCGTGGCAGTTGAGTAGTGTACCACCGGCAGGGCCACTTTGATGGTGGGGTGAACTGGAACACTGTGCGTGACCGTTCAGTACAACATCGATTTCTTTCAGGTAGACTGACAGACACATTCAAACGAATGAACCGCAAGTGTCGACAGCTAGTGGTAGGTTTTATGTCTACTTACATGTGCATGGATGATGCCAAAACCTCCAAATTACATCACGGCTGAAAAGACATAGCTTTCCGTTTGTTCAGTAACAAGGCACCGGGAGAAGTTATTTTATTGGTGAGATGTTATAGTTTGGTGGAAAGTATTACGAAGAATTCCGCCTCGCGATCATCAAAGACGATAAAATCTGGGGATCAGTGGATTTCTGATCCTCGCTCCGGCGGGTTTGGCTCAGGTTTCGGGTACTGTTGCGCTTCCAGATCGACTTCCATGGTGCAAACTGAAAACAACAGGCGGCCAGGGAGAAAAGGGTGAGCTACCTGGTCACACGGCTGATTTCGAAGCGATTTCCTATCGATTGCTCTGCCAAATCCTCTTACAAGCGCATACAAATATATCCGTTCACGGGTAACTTATAAATAGATCTAATTAACATGGACATTCACAACTTACCAAACGTCCGGTCCGCATATTAACTTTCAGACGCACATTAAACTGTTTGGGGGAAATCGCTGAGCCGAGCTTCTGTTTTTGATTGGTTTCCTGGCACAAAAAAAGAGATTCTTTTGTACTTTCTGCAGTAACTCATACAACTTAATCTGTAGAGACGCTTAAGTTTCGCTATTGACCACCAGCCTAATGCGGCCGACTGACGACCAATCTAATCTTTCTTGCCTATCTCGCACTGGGCGCACTGACTGAGTTTTAGCTTTCACAATGAAACACAGTAATTGCGTGTTTAAGAGATCTCTCGACGGCAGACAGAATCTCCAAATTAATACGCATCACAAGCCTTCGTATGCAAATAATAATTCCCAAGAGTTGCAAAGAAAATGCAAACAGTAGCAGAGAAGGTTGATTACCGGTTGTTTCCTCAATGAAGACTTTCTGGGAAACCAGAGGGTGAGAGAGTTTGAGCGGATTGAATAAACCGCCAGTATCAACTGCATCTCTTTGGTGTAGGCAGGATTTTGGTTTCTAATTCACCTGATGATAAGGGTCACGTTAAAATTCATTGATTGGCTCTCAGTTTTCAGCAAATATTTGAAGCACCGGGACACGCAAAATAAATACATCTCATAAAAGCTTTTACGGTCTTTAACCTACACTGTCTCTAGGAGCCAAGTGCTAACCTTTTCCATGCAAAGCTGTCTACTTTCTTGGGCTCTGTCTCGTCAGGGTAGTGGCGCTGTGTCGCTTACATGTATGGTCTCACCTGCTCCGATTTCAATCCGTTGTTTCCGTTCTTCCAACTCCCACATAATAGAGATTTTTAGCCTGCTAATGCTCTTTACCTCAGAGTATTATACTCGTTGTCAAAGTAATTACAGCTCATTTGGACGTCCGAACCTCGTATTTATTTTCCATGATCTAATGTTCAGTCTTTCTAAGTGTGAAAAGTACCATGTGCTATGTACCATTTTTATGTCTCGGTAATCACAATAAGCAAATTTTTGCACGCACCGTTTTAAGTATTGAGAAACGATCTCATTTATCTTAAAGCGGTAGCAAACCGTTCCTATTTCGAACGCACAGCGAAATTAATTCTTCCTAGAACTTCATTTTGAGGAAACTTGTCTGGGTTCTCCAAAAATCCCTGTGATGCATGTCCCATCGATTAGCGGCCGAGGGATCTAATAGCTGCTTCCGTACCCTGCTTCCAGCAGGACACCGCGCGTCCAGGTGTGGCAACTTCACGGTCGACGTATTCCGCTCAATGGTAGCTATCGGCGATCTGCTCCTCCAGTTCCGCTGTACGTATTTCTATTTTAGAATCAGTTTCAGGGAACTCTTGTCGTACGCTACAACCATAAAAATCCGCATCCGCTACTCAACAACGGATCCGCGCGAAAGAAGAGGGAAGTTGAGACTCTTTTTTTTTCAAAATAAAACTGATGCTCTTCAGTTTATTTAATGCTACTGAAAAACCACGTAAATGGCTGATCAGGTATTAATTTACATTCCACGTGTCTGCTTTCCTAGGTATATATATCTTTGCCCCATATTTGTTAATAGGCTTTAATGTCGAGCTCACACACGAGTTTACATCAACGAGTGGCGCCCAGTTACGAGCTCCGGGCCGTGTACCTGGCTCGGAAACGAACCTGGCGCCGTCGAATCGAGTGACAGGTGAGTTAACAAGGTTCCGGTTCTTTTCCACGCCACCGTTGGTTCTTCAGAAACACACCGTCGACGAAATCTAGCTAAAATGTTTGAAAACCAATCAGAAAGTTTCGGTTATTTAACTCGGGATGCCAGGCTGACTGCGCCACCAATATCCGTCGCCGAATCTTTTATGTGTTAACTTCACTTGCGTCTTTCAAATTATTAAATTAAGCATTCCATGTCACGAGCTGCTTGCCAAAGCCTGCCAGATTTACTTTTCCCATCTAACGATTTGGAAATTTCGCCTATATCAATCATTCCGTTAAACATGCATGTAGTTACGATGGCACTTTTAAAAAATATCGATTATATATATACACACCTGTATTGTATCAGGTAGTAGACCATGTTTATGATGCATATGTAGTGGATTTTGCATTATTTTAAATCTGATAAAAAGTATTCTTATATATTAAATGAAGTGTTTCAGATGCATAAATTATTTTATAATAACCAAGATAGAAATTATAAAACTAGCTACAGAAGCAGGGAGTTTATAAAAACTACGCATTCGAGGATGAAGATGTTACTAACACAAACTGAGTTTCAAAGATTTCCAAGACAAAATTAAGGATTTGAAGTTACGAGATGCTGGGTATGAGAGTATGGTAATAAGGATAAAGTAAACAGAGGATGACCGAGAGAAAAGCTAAATATTAGAAAGGTAATGATTTAAAAGAGTCGGAAGAGCAAATTAAAGATTTAAAAGAAGACATACGATTGGCTACATAACTAACAAATAAAATGGCATTATTAGAGAAGATGCATCTTACTAGAATGTTTAGAGTTAAACAACTTGTAATTTTTGTAACATTTAATTTTAATTTGCGGGATATAAAGACCAACGGAAAACCTAAGAAACCTTCCACTTAAGCCAATAAAAATTTGTAATATCGAAAAACTATAAAATGAATGGCTTTGTTGATATATACGTATGGGAGCTTCAGGGTTAACGATTTTTTACATTTTAAGGACTAAGAGTCTCCTGATAGTTTAAAGAAGTCACTCAATAGAGAGTTAAGAGCAGAGTAGACTGGATGTCAAAGGTGCATGAACACTTTTATTCTACAATTAGAGCTTATAATGCGAGTACTACACACACCTACAGCTGTTGGTGCTGCAGTTCGTTCTTCGAAATACGAAAGCAATCCCAGTGCATATAAACCAGAGACGGTGATTTTAAGATCTCAAGAAAGGATATCAACTACAGTGGCGAGGAATCGCACTCGTAAAACTACAAGTTATTTAGACGAATAGCCGCGTAATTCCACGCACCAATTCTTCTGAGAGTTGTGTTCTTTGTCTGACCTGGAAAGTTTGCATACTAAGCAGCCGTTTATTTGTAACCGCGCTTATCCTCCCCTCTTGAGCCATTTTGATGCCAAACCTCGACGTCGCCTGTTTCTGGTAGGGGGCGCGCCGTCAACGAGCAAGAGAGTAAACTTCAATAAGTGCGCACTTTGCGACATCGTTTTGACTAGAATATCATTTAACCGAAGAAACATGTAAAGGGTTAAATCAGACAAAAAAAAAACAAAAAAGCATAACACCGGCGTGCGATTGCACGATAAGACCAGACCGAGTCAGTCACCTGCCGCAGCTTTAAGACCACATCCTTACCAACGAGCACTTGCCACACGCGATGGCGAGAATGCTCGTCCCTTTGCTATGGTAACCTGCCGGAAGCACTGTCAGAAAAATCACCATTCCCTGATGCCGGTAGTCAGCTGCCCGCCTCGTGGCTGGAGATCTGCTACGGTTTATTGATATATTTATTACGCAGATGATGAAAGCTTCTCGTTCCGTTTCGCTCTCTTTAGTCTTTATCCTGGTGTGGAATTATTCTCAGTTCCAAAAAATCTGTTAGCAATACTCGTGGTCACTGCACAGGTAAGGCGTACCGATCCAAAATATCTCTCCCCTCAACACCAGGTGGCGCGTGCGTTGTATTGCTCTCCCCGCTTTCATAATATTAAAGTATGCAAGTAGAGTAAATGAAAATCGTATAAGCTAACAGAGCCGGTTGCTGTACATGACTTTAAAACGCGCTTCACAGATGCTTTCCATGCATAACAAATGTAAGAAAGGTCGCCTTGAGGTGCTGGAGTTTCGAATGTAAGAAGGATGGTATTCCGAGTTTTCATAACTCTGAATGTCTTGTCAGGGGACTTTGAGCCTTATTTGAATCTGTCTGCATCTAAGAAATCTATCTGTGCCAAACGCTTCAGTGGTAAGCTTTTATACGCTTTGCTTCAAAGCCAATGATGTATCAATCAAGTCGCTACAGTTTGATTCATTATTGAGAGACACTGGAACTCTCCAGCATCAGCTTGTCCCGGCTAGGCTGCTCTCTTTCGAAGAGGGCTTGTAAACTCTCGGTCTGTCTGATCCGCTCCACGCTCCATATTTCACGCAGCTCACAGACCCAGGAATAAGCTGTTCTGGTGTGAAGTTTACTAGCTGTATCAGAGAAAGAATTTCTTGGATCACTGGCCGAGAAGCTTTTCGGCCAGTACATTTACTCCCGATCCGTCATCAATGTTAAAAACGATATGCAGCATTTTAGATATTTCCTTTCAGGTCTATGAGGGGTTTAAAAGTTACCAAGACAAACTAGTAGACTCCAGCTGGTAGCGTGATGTCTTTAATTCATTGATGGGCTAGGAAAGTACTATTGCTTTAATTCGAGCGCCAACAGGGTTATAATAAAATCCCTTACCACGGCGGAGGGCCAGTTTCCTCACCAACCGCTAGAAGTTCTCATTGTTTGTTTTCTCCCTCGGAGCCTTGGCTATCGCTTAAAGAGGCTACTGTACAGTGAAGTGGAGCATCTGAGCAGTACTGTGTTCGTCAAAAGTGTAGGATGCTTGGCTGCACATGCGTACAAGACAAACCCCGCGTTTCCTTTTTTGCGGATTCGTCTCAGCCCCTTCTTTAATGAGCGACATAAACCACGAACAGAAGATATTCACCTGGAATTTTAAATAACTGACATCATCTAAGGACGGTGTTTTGTTTTCAGTGCCCTCGGCAAAGAACAGGTAGATTAGAGATTCTGTCCGCCGACAGATGTCAGGAAAAGGATAAATCCAGCAGTTAAAATGATCTTCTAATCTCATGCATCGGAGCAACAAGATGGAACACGTAGTGCGAAACAATTAACTAACAAAAACATGTTTAATTCCCCACTCATTGCCATATGAAACATCACCGTTGTCAGTAAATGTACTTAAAGATGGGATTTATTTAGATTTACTGGATCAGAAAATACGCGATTTACATTACCTGGTAGATGCGCAATAAGCAGAAAATATTCACTAACAGTTAAAACGTAGAAACCAATGATGCAGCAACATCAGGCAGAGATGAAGCACAATAAATATCTCAGCTTAGAAGAGTAATAATCAAGCAGCCTGGTTCTCATAGCAACGTGATAAACAGTGGTCACAACGTTATTGACCACGTGACTGACAGTTACTATGACAACTTGAAATTAACAATAACAATGCACAAGAACACCGATAACAATATAGAGCATCTACTAGGGAAACATTTACAATAAAAAAAGCCACAACGCTATGAAAAATGCAAAACGAAGCACAGCGTCTGAAATAAATAAAATGGAAATCAAAGGATCGATATACAACGCTGCCAATTATTAACAAAGGAACATCCGGGGAAATGAAACAGCTCGAAATGTTTTAAAAGCAATGATAATAAAGTCCCCTCAGATCAAAAGCGCAGTGGTTCTGCTGACAGAGCTGCCAAGAACAGCTGGAGCACAGAACATTTATACGAGATCGTTCGCTCCAGAGTTCAGACCCCGGTAAAGGTGAGATGCAATCTGGTGGTGGTCTTAGGGCGACAAATGGTTATGAACGTAATAAGACACCGCACATCTGCTATCCGCACGACTGCGCCCCCTGGTATCAGCCAAGAAGGCCATACACAGACGGCCACACAACTCACTCGGTGAACCGCTGGCTCACATTGTTTGTGCCGGAGACGTATGTCAGCACAGCGCCTCTATAATCGTTTATGTAATTACAGACTCGACGAAAACTGCTGTTTATAAAAGCAAAAAGAAAGGGCTCAGTTCCTTCCTGTGCACTGAGAAACAGCTATATACGGTATCATCGCGACTGCTGCCAACTAACTCCCAGAACGCCTGGTACCCAGCAGCGTGAATGGACTAAACGGCGAATTATATCCAAAACATAACCGGACCGGGTTCGCCCCACCTCTATATTAGTTAAACAGATGTATTGGTAACCATATCGCAATAAAAGTTACCACAACTTTAAAGATGCACGGTGGCCAAAAACAGTTTCTCTCGCACTTCTTCCCGCCGATGATCGGAGGAGATCTGGTGTGGGGCCGTCCCTTTTGTTGACGCTGTTCCTCAACGTTAATTTAGTAGAAATTAAGACCTTAAATCCTCCTTTGAATTCGCGAGCGAGATGATTTCTGGTCACGCCCTTCCACCGCCCCACGTGATTAACTGAGCAGCGCCGGTCTTCAGATCGAATTATGTCCTCTTTTTAACTTCGAAATCTGCTAACCAAGAAGTAGAATTTTACCCGCATTCCACTTCCGGTCGGCTTCCCGGCGATGGGCGGTCTCACCTATTAACAGGTAAATGCTGAAGACGTTTACATATTGTACCCCGTTCGTACTTAACTGGAGCTATCTATCCGAGCTGTTTCTTTCTGGGACAACTCCGTGATTCTAATCAAGGTCCATTATAGATATAGAGACGATTTGTTTGCTTTTTATACCCGTAATAGGCTTTTGATTTATGGAACAGAACGTCTTTCCGTGCGAGTTAAAGAGCAGAAAGGACATCTCACGCTTGCGGCCGGCCAACACGGAGCACGAGGCAGGGTTCTCTCGATGAGATTTCATCCGACTTTCGTGACAGCGAATAATCAGGAAAACTGCGCGTCCGAGTCCGGCGTCAGCTTTACGATGGCAGCTAAGACTGAAGTCTTGGAATGAGTAACGTCTAAACAAATACTTCTTTCCATTCACGGGATTGCATTGCGAAAAACAGACGGAGATTAGAATAAAAGGATTTGAAATAGAGACCTCCGAAAGATCTGTTCCATCGCCAGGAAACAGGAAAAGTTCCAGTCAAACCGGTCCAGCCGCTGAGGACAGTTTAACGCATGCACTCAGCAGACCGCGTGGACTGTAGAGAGTCTGTGAGTGTTTGTAGACGGATCTTGGTGTGGACGACATCGGGCCTGTATACTTCAAATATCTACGGAGTCTCGGTTGATATATCTGTAGTTTTAGAGTCCGGTTCGGCGCTGACGTCACTTGGGAACTTTGGAGTTCTTGACGCGGGTCGGATTCTAACCACGGGTGTCGTGACATCTCGTTACCTTCTTTTATAGCGCGAGGATTTGCGAACCAAAGCAGCGAAAGTAAACGATTGTCACCCCCGAGCCAGGAAAAGCCGACGATCCCGGCTGACGGATTGGTCCCCCCCCCCACAGTAGGGGGAAGAAGAGACAGCGGCAAACAAGAGGAGTTCGCTCTACCCTGACCCCGCCTCACCGTTATCGGCGATCATACGTTAACTCGAGCATTGTGACACAGCTAAACGGCGTGCGGTCCGACCAGCGACCATTTCCCGTAGCCCTGCTGCCTTACTCTCATCTCTGAACCCGGGTACCGACGGGTAGAAGGAAAAGATCTTGATTTTCGGGGGGATGTTGACGGAAAAAGATAACCAGCACAAGTGTCCCGCTGTGTTAAGGTAGGGAACCCGTTAGAACTCTCCTGACTGGAAGTGAATGAAAACCAGACCATCCGGTGAAAGGACAAGTCGGAAGAACCCGGATGTCGTCGAAGAGTTCGGAGAGCCATCAAGGATCAAACCGTAGCCGCCACCATAACTAGTGACTGCGCTGCGCACCACAGTGCCTCTTCATACTTTCAAATAGTCTTTATTAATGAATTTTCAAAAAAAAATTAAGAGTAAAAAAACAGGAACCCTGGATCCACGGTTGGTTCAGCGATCTCCTCCCAGTAGTCCAGAGGAGAGCTTTTCCTTGCAATGCGGTCCATTGGTCTATCAGCGAAGTAATGGCCGAGCTGCTCACTCCTTCTGTGAACAATCGTCACGTGGTACGTGAGGCTTTAAAGCTCCACTCAAACTCCTTAAATCTTCACTTATTTTTCTCCTTAAGGTTTCTAAAGCAAAATCCTCGCGAAGGCGCAATAATTCAGCAGCGTTTCGTTGATTGGTAAACACGTGACGTCCACATGAGTTTTTTTATATACACCGGGTGTGAGTAAACTCCGAACAGTTCACACAGGCGAAAAGGTAGGTCTTATCATCATCGTAACCTGGACCGGCCCTCGCTCATGGAATGTCACGTGAACACGGCCTCTTTTCATGGCGGTCGTTAAAATTGAGGTGGAGATGAACGCAGAGGTTTTTTTTAGACGGATGGAAATCGATAATCAAATAAATTAGACAAGTTTGTTTACGAGCTAAAGACTGAAAATAATAAGTTTCAAGCAGCAGACAATTTTTGCTCTTAAACAGAACCTGGAGCCCACTATGGTGGCTCCAGCTTCGCTATAGCAGATCACGCAATATTACAATTCATTTGGCTTATATACTATGGTGGTAGGCCTCTCGTCTTACTGCATTAGCTGGTGCAGACTAGGAATCCTTTTATCCTACGTTAAACGGCGCACTGGGCTTTATCCGCAGGGAAATAACAGTGTAATAGGTGCCGACGGGCCAAAGCGACCCGTGTGTCTCAGCCGTGGAGGATAAATAGCTGCTGTTGTGCCAGACTCCTCTGGTAAAGCGGACAGAGAAGGAATTTCGAGTCCAATGTCTTCTTTGAACTATTTCTGAACTGTAAGAATAAGTGAATGTCGCCTTCCTCGCTCAAGCTGGGTCTGCTGAACTCTTCGGCCTCGAGCTTCAGCCAGCCGTTCACAGGGCCTGGCAGGGCATCACTTCTCCGCTGTCCATCAGCTGCCTCTCACTCTCGCCAGACTTAACAGCTACATGAAATAACAACAGTGCAAATATGAAGTTATCATGCGTATTTTAGTTTCAGACTCTTGCATCTCCTTTTTACTTGATATTTCACCTCGCTCCCTAATCGGCGGCACAGCCGGTGTAAAAACAATGAGGTGTAGCTGGAAATTACGGCACCGGGCTGACAAAGGCGATGGCGTTGAACAACAACAAACCGAGGGCTTACGAAAAGTGACACAATCCACCTGGTCTAGGTGTTAAACAGTTCGATTAATAAAATCCATCGCTTCTGAGGCTACTGGGGTTGAAAACGGTTGCGTTCAGTTTACAGTGAACGGATTGAGGGGAGGGAATTTCATAAGGTTAAAGATGAAGTACAATGTACTGTTTTGTACGAACTGGCTGTTTGCCATCTTTAATTCATAGCCGGTTTGACGCCGTCAAACGTTTTGTTGGTAAAGGAGTCTCCGTGACTGTTTACCTGAAGCTTGTTCGCGTTCACAGAGCAACGGTGGGAGGCGAGCTCCGACCATTAGACCGGCCGACGAGTGTACACACGATAACAAAGGGCAGGCAACTAATACGACTTCCTTTTTACTCTAAGATAATCATCCCCTAACTCCGGTCTTATTTGAACTTCTAAAATGTTCAGATATCGTATTTCGCCTTTTAATACCAGACATTCATAAAGGAAACATTTCAGAAGGTGAAACCAGAACAATTAATAATGGCTCTCATCAGAAAGTAACCCATATATCTCGCGCATGAATTCTTATCACCGGCGATGAGAAAACTTCTTCATATTTTGTACAGGACTGACACAAGAACATCAAACATGAAGTAGCCATTAAGTCAAAGGGCAGAATAATTAAACTAATTTCCAAAGGTATGGTTCGAATGTACAACGAGACAAAAAAGCGTCTTGTACTGTTCGGCTGGCCAGGCGATGTGGTTCGGTGATGAGTGTGTTGGCTTCAGGACCTAAGGGTCCTGGGTTCATTTCCCGCTGCCGGCGCATTGTTGTGACCCTTGAGCGAGATACTTTAATGGCATCGTTCCAGTTGCTGCTGGGGACTGGCCTGTGCAGGTACTCAAGGGAGCAAGGGCGGGGGGACGCTCTATAGCCATGACAGAGGCGAGTCTCCTAAGACATGAAAAAGTCAGAAGAATAACCACTGCTGGAGACGGATGCTCTGGGAGAGTGCGGATAACAACGGTGCAACACATCCCACTCTTATGAATAAGCGCTCAAGAAGTACTGGTCGTCTTTCGTCTATCGTTTTCTGCTTTTTAATGATTTTTATATTTAATGAAGATGAATTAAACCATCCACCATAAGACTTTAAATGTAGCATTCATGATATTTCAATAAGTTATTTATAAGAATGTTAAATTTAGCTCAAACGTAAAGCACGATGATATTGTGTTCATCCGATATCGTTTCTTACTATAAATGGGAATAACCGATAACTTATCACTGAAGCTACGATATTTCTCGCGGTGAATATTCATAAAATATACAGCTGAGGTGGGAAAGAACAATAATTCACGGAAAGGTCACCAAATAATGTAGTTTTTGCTACATAAACCTTCATAGGAGATTTTAAATAGTCCATCAGAACCAATGATATAAGAACCACTGACAAGTTTAACTGCTATTTTAGAATACAAAATGCTTGTCGTGCTCAGAGTTAGTTGTCCACGTCATCCTCCATTGCACGTGACGAGCCGGAAGCCATCACCCGCAGCTCCGGCTGGCGACAACATTGAGAAGCTCCTCCAACCAACCACAGCCAGATCGGGCAGAAATCTTTTAATTCTTCAACGATTTTCTTCATATCAGAAACTACCCCGTGGAATGTAGCTGGTGAGTTTGGCTTTCGCCTCGGCCTTGTGTTTTCTATCAAGGGAATCACATCGAACGTGTTGATTGAAGTCGGGTCAATATGTTTGGTTTGATAGGGATCGAACACTCAGATCCTTTGAAAATCTGGCAGAGTGTTGACAAAAGCGTACAGAACCTTTCGCGTAGGTTTCGGTTTTATCTCCGCCTTCGGCTCTCGACTTATGGTTGTCGACCAGTTGTCGCCTGAACAATTTCCCAGATCAGCCAAATCATTCGTCACCTTATGTGATCTGATTCCTGGTTCCTCCCTAACGGTAAGAGTTGGCATTATTCTTGAAGCAAATGCTTCTTCTGTCGCTACTACGTTTCCTTTTATTTCTGCTGACCACATTTCCAACTGTTGAGCTATGCTTTGTTCACGGTTCTCTGTACACGAAATCCTGGAGGTGGTTACCATGGAAACCGACAGCTCCAAACCGTCTCTTCCCGTCTCGTGGTTACCAGAGGCGCTATGCCTTTTGCTCGCAGTAGCTGACAGAACCAACCGAGCCTGCGGAAGTGCAAGCAGTGAATGCCCATTTTACGGCAATGACAAGTTCGTTTACTTTACCAAAAGACTTGTCCCCAGATATGGCGGAGTCTGGTAGAAGACAGTTCAGTTCCAAACTCTTTTCCTCTTGTTGGCTTCAAGTTAAACAAAACAGTGACGTGGCACAGCCGCCATATTTAAAACGGCGACCTTCAGCTTCCGTCGTTTTGTCCCCTACAAGACTAAGTCCAGCACGGTAAAGTCAGCATTTCCTTCCGGTTATTTCCAAGACTCTCAGAATTCCTTGTTGAGGACATTGTTCGTAATTGCTGATAGCTTTCCATAGCAGGATTGTCTGGATGCAGAAGTGTAATATTAACGGCGCCAAAAGCCCCGGTGAGTAGGTAGAAGACAGACGTCTGCTCTACGATACAGAAAACAGCCGCTTGACATTCCTGCGTTTTCCCCTTGTTTCCCTACTACAGATCCCACGGCTCCCAGTTTCTCTCTGAGCAAAGCATCGGAGGGAATACGACATGGAGCATGGTGCCACCCCCCCCTCCCCCTGGCGGGAACCGCTCTCTCCGGGCGTGTCACACCTTTCTGCTCGCCTGTGATACCTTCCGCTGTGCTCGCCGACTGGTGGATAGATAATTTCTGACCACGATTCCCCAGAAGGCTGAGTCATAGCTGGAAAGCCTTTGCTCGAATACCACGTGGTAACAGGGAATAGCGACTCGACTAAACAACGACCGGACTGCACCTTGGAACAAGGGTGCAATGCGTTGTCCTCGGGTCAGAGCAGACCTGGAATATTCGGTTCCAGGCGGCTACATTCTGTTGATAGACAGCAGACCAGAGGAAAGTATAAAAGGACCTACGAATGCTCTATAGCTGATGGCAGTAGTGGAAATATAAAAGCACAGAGTTAATTTTCTGGTTATTTGGCTGATAAATTAATAAAAATCGATGGAATTCACACAGAGAAAAGAAAAAGATGTCACATTTGTCTGCAACGTTATACGATTTCTATCGGGGTATCGTAATAAACTTTCTCGGCGACGAGGCGGCGGTGGGAGCTTCAGCAGTCAGCCACATAAGGGTTAACCATTAACACGTGTTCTAAGTTATAATCACGTTACAATCAGTTGTTTGTGCGCTCGAGGTTTGTTTTCTCTTTCCGCTGCTAGAATATTTTCACTAACGGTAAAGTGTCGAAAAGGCAGATGATAGAATATAATGTAACATCTTAAATAACTGCGTGGCTGACGCCATAGATCCTGGAAAGACTGCGGAATTTCTTGTCCTACGTCATGGCGACTTTGGTTACAAGTGTGCGACGGGGGAATTTCGCCGAACCGAGTCGAGTGGGTAGTGAAGCCTGGTCCGCCACTTACCCAGGCCAGGGCCGCAATCGACTAGAGTCCTGATCAGCTGATCGGTGTCAGGAACTTCCCATGGCCGCTATTACTTCTTCGACGCTAAAAAAGGAAACTACATACCTTTAAATGATTTATCAGATTAAAAACTAGCAACTTAGATACTTGAAGATTTAAAAAAGAAGACTGGCAGAGAAGTCAACGAAATTCTCGCTTTTCGTCTAAGACAAAAGAAAAACCTCTTTACTATGAACGTGTATTTTAAAACTTTTGTCATGGATGAGAATAGAACTACATGTATTTATAACTATAATAATTAGCATAAAACAACATGTATTAGCAATTACTTCGAGGTGATTATGGGATTCAACTTAGTCTTAAATTACTTATAAATATGTGGTACTCGTTTGACCTCACACTGAAAAAATTATTCTATAGGTTTCAGTGACATTTTCTTCAATAACTGTGTTGTGCATACAAGAATGAAAACGTCATGTAAATAAATATCCAGGTCTTTAGAGCCACTAAGCGTCCGTCTAGCGCAGTAAATTCGATTTAGACTCGGGATTAGCGAAAATTGCTCAAAATTAAATTCTAGGTAATTTTTTAATGTTGATCAGTATTCCTGTCAGCTTCGTAGTATTTTTTTACTCGACAAATGTAGATTTAATTAGCATCTATTCAACATTCAATATTCTTGTAAAATTCCAAATCTGATTGAGTTAAATTTTTTCTCATAAATCAAAATTTTGAATTCGCCAAAACTGCGATCCGAAGTAAAATTTATTAATTTTGCGAAAAGTCATTAACTTCATCTTAAAGATAATCTAATGCATTTGTGTTTTTTGTTTTTTTTTCTACAATTTTACTTTTAATTATTCTCCAATATGCTTGTTTTTAAAATTTAATTTAAATGTTTTTAATGAGATTATTACGTCCCCAAATTAGGGCTTGGCCCTTTTGGTTCTGTTATTTTAGCAATGTTCTCCCATATACTGTTTTCATTGCATTTTTAAAATTTTCTTCTCTAAGTTTCTTAATTAGGCGTACACATCAAATTTCTCTCTCTCTCTCCATCTCTCGCTCTCTCCTTCTTTTCATCTCTCTCTCTCTCTCTCTCTCCATCTCTCTCTCTATCTCGATCTTTTCATCTCTCTCTCTCTCTCTCTCTCTGTAATGACGTCTCCTCTCTCTGTTGTGACGTCATCTCTCTCTGTAATGACGTCATCGCTCTCTCTCTCTCTCTCTCTGTAATCGTCTCCTCTCTCTTTGTGACGTCATCTCTCTCTGTAATGAAAGTCATCTCGTCTCTCTCTCTCTGTCTCTCTGTCTACTGACGTCTCCCCTCCTCTCTCTCTCTCTCTCGTCTCTCTGTAAACGGTCATCTCTCTCTCTTTAATGACGTCATCTCTCTCTCTCTCTCTCTCTCTGTGTGACACCATCTCTCTCTGTAATGACGTCTCCCTCTCTCTCTCTCTCTCTGTTGTGACGTCATCCTCTCTGTAATGGACGTCATCTCCCTCTCTACTTATCTCTCTCTCCTCCCTCTCTCTCCTCTCATCCTCTATCTTCTCTCCTCATCTCTCCTCTCTCTCCTCTCATCCTCTCTCTCTCTCGTAATCTCTCTCTCGTACTCCCTCCTCGCTCCTATCTCTCCTCTCTTCTCCGTTCCCCCTCACCTCTCCCTCCTCTCATCCGTCTCCTCTCCGTCTGTATCTCTCCTCTCTCTTCTCTCTCTCTGAGTGACTCGTCCTCTCTCTCTCTCTCGGGGCTCCTCGGTCTCTCCACATCTCGTCCTCCCTCTCGTCTCTCTCTCGCTCTTCCTCTCTGTCTCTCTCTCTCTCTGTCTCTCTCCTCCTCTCTCTTATCTCGCTCTCTCTCTCTCTCTCTGTCTCAGGCCTCTCTCTCTCTCTCTGTCCTCTCGCTCTCGTCTCTCTCCCGCTCTTCTCTCGCTCTCTCTCCTCTCTCTGTGTACGTCATCTCTCTCTATCTCCTCTCTCTCTCGTCTCTCTCTCCTCGCTCTCTCTCATTCTCTCTCTCTCCTCGCCTCCTCTCTCTCTCTCTCTCTCTCTCTCCTCTCTTCTGTCCTCTCTCTCTAGCTCTCTTCTCTCTGGTCTCTCTCTCCTCTCTTCTCTATCCTCTCTCACCTCCTCTCTCTCTCTCCCTCTCCTCTCCCTCTCTCCCTCTCTCGGCTTTTCTGCTAAAACCATTCTCTTTACCTTACGAGATGGGAGACTACGGTGGGCAATCACTCGGGTTTTCAGATAAAGTAAAGCCTAAATCTACACTTTCTGCTAGTCGAACGACAGGGACCGAAATCGCTAGGCTCATCAACCCACCTTGTCCCACTGATTTTAGCCGTTTGGAAATCTTCCAGCTGCATGCAGTTGAGATTTACTAAGCCGGCTTATTTTTGTCGTCAGCACTTTGTAGAAATACAAATGTCTGAAGAATATAAGGTGACGTAAAGTCAGGTATATGGCCAATCACCTTTAATTTGTCTTTTTGGATTTGTCAGTTAATAAACACAAATTGTCATGCTATTAACCGACCAGTCTATGTGGTTTAGTATTTGTTGACAGGAAGTCCACACAAATGTAACTTATATCAGTACTATTTATGAATTGATAACTTGATTCCCAGGCTAAAATAACGACTCACATATACTCTTATATGAATAGTTTGGAGAGTACCCTCTAGTGTTTCTTGCTCTTCAGATGAGAGTTTAAAAACGAATCTTTGTGACGTCATAATCCAGAAAAGGTTTCTGTTTAGCATAAATCTAAGGCGTGCAGTCGTCTGTAGCTTATCTGACATGAGAGCTCTAGCTCTTCCTTGAAGAGTTCTATATACACTAAAACCATCGCCTTGTAGTACTTACCTGATACTTGCATATCATGTCATCAGAATTCTGTACGGATGAGGACATCATACATTTTTTTAAAAAAAAAATCTTGCTGTCTGGATGTTTTAATTGGATCCTGACCAAAGATACAGTTTTGTTCTTGTAACGGGAGATAATCAGCTGTTAAGTCAGGACTCGATTAGAAGTACTGTCGCAGATAAATAAACACTCACTAAAAGAAAATACATGTAAAGTGTTTAAATAATTCTAAAGACTTTGCAATCGGAAGGAGGTATGGACTTTTTCCGAAACTTGTCCCCGAGTTTCTTTTTACCAAGATGTGGGAAGAAGCGCTGCCTTTCTGACGATTAAATTCATCTATAGAATAGCTTCATGGGAATCAGTTTTATCTTCTTTCTCGATATATTAACGAAGGTAAATTAAAGTCTCCTTCTTCTTCTTCTTCTTCTTCTTATTATTATTATTATTATTTATTATTATTATTATTATTATTAGTAGTATTAGTAGTAGTATAGTAGTAGTAGTAGTAGTAGTAGTGGTAGTAGTAGTAGTAGTATGAACATGAGCCGTTTTTCTCTCTGTTTTTCCAGGTGTGTCTGTAGCCGTCAGCTGTTTCACTCTGGTCGCCATCTCGCTCGAGCGCTACTTCGCCATCTGCAGGCCGCTACATTCCCGTCGCTGGCAAACCCTGTCGCACGCCTACAAGACAATAGCCGCCTGCTGGTTCCTAGCCTCGGTCGTCGTCATTCCGATCGCCATCTTCACCAAGCTTCTCCCCTTCCGGAACGGGGTCTATATGTGCCGGGAGAGGTGGGACAGCAAGGCGCTGGAGAAGGCCTACACCGTCTTCCTCGACTGGGTCTTCCTGCTGGTCCCTGTCGCCATCATGGCGGCTTCGTACGGCTCGATCGTCAGAACTCTGTGGATGGGCATCCAGATGGACATGAAGTCCCAGAACGGTAACTATACCCCGGACAATTCCCCTAAAAAGCAAAAGGTCACCATTTCTCTTGAAATGCTGTCTGCCTTTTCGAACTGGCAGTTATAATAGTACCAGATTAAGCGGCTGAATTTTACAGTTCAGCCTTTGCAATGAATAATTGTAAAATGTAATTAATTTAAAATAAATCGAAATTAACTTAATTAGTTTCATATCCATATTTTTCAAATTTAATTTTCCATGGGTTTACATTTGAAGTTCACTTATTTAGTTCTATTATTATTTAATTAATACGCACGTGTAGCTCCATGGGCCAGTCAGAGCGGGTAAAAGGGTTAAATGGAAGCGAGTAGAGCGAGAAATGGCGACAGGAAGTGAACGATCGGAGGGTATCACAGGCGAGCAGAAAGGTGTGACACGCCCGGAGAGAGCGCTTCCCGCCAGGGGGGGGTGGTGTGTGGCACCATGCTCCATGTCGTATTCCCTCCGATTCTTTGCTCAGAGAGAAACTGGGAGCCGTGGGATCTGTAGTAGGGACACAAAGGGAAAACGCAGGAATGTCAAGCGGCTGTTTTCTGTATGTAGAGCAGACGTCTGTCTTCTACCTACTCACCGGGGCTTTTGGCGCCATTAATATTACACTTCTGCATCCAGACAATCCTGCTATGGAAAGCTATCAGCAATTACGAACAATGTCCTCAACAAGGATTCTGAGAGTCTTGAAATAACCGGAAGGAATGCTGACTTTACCGTGCTGGACTTAGTCTTGTAGGGGACAAAACGAGGAAGCTGAAGGTCGCCGTTTTAAATATGGCGGCTGTGCCACGTCACTGTTTTGTTTTAACTTGAAGCCAACAAGAGGAAAAGGAGTTTGGAACTGAACTGTCTTCTACCAGACTCCGCCATATCGGGGACAAGTCTTTTTGGTAAAGTAACGAACTTGTCATTGCCGTAAAATGGGCATTCACTGCTTGCACTTCCGCAGGCTCGGTTGGTTCTGTCAGCACTGCGAGCAAAGGGCATAGCGCCTCTGGTAACCACGAGACGGGAAAGAGACGGTTTGGAGCTGTCGGTTTCCATGGTAACCACCTCCAGGATTTCGTGTACAGAGAACGTGAACAAAGCATAGCTCAACAGTTGGAAATGTGGTCAGTAGCAGCGACAGAAGAAGCATTTGCTTCAAGAATAATGCCAACTCTTACCGTTAGGGAGGAACCAGGAATCAGATCACATAGGTGACGAATGATTTGGCTGATCTGGGAAATTGTTCAGGCGACAACTGGTCGACAACCATAAGTCGAGAGCCGAAGGCGGAGATAAAAACCGAACCTAACGCGAAAGGTTCTGTACGCTTTTGTCAACCACTCTGCCAGATTTTCAAAGGATCTGAGTTCGATCCCTATCAAACCAAACATATGGACCCGACTTCAATCAACACGTTCGATGTGATTCCCTTGATAGAAAACACAAGGCCGAGGCGAAAGCCAAACTCACCAGCTACATTCCCACGGGTAGTTTTCGATATGAAGAAAATCGTTTGAAGAATTAAAAGATTTCTGCCCGATCTGGCTGTGGTTGGTTGGAGGAGCTTCTCAATGTTGTCGCCAGCCGGAGCTGCGGGTGATGGCTTCCGGCTCGTCCACGTGAATTGGAGGATGACGTGGACAACTCCTGAGCACGACAAGCATTTTGTATTCTAAAATAGCAGTTTAAACTTGTCAGTGGTTCTTATATCATTGGTTCTGATGGACTATTTAAAATCTCCTATGAAGGTTGATGTAGCAAAAGCTACATTATTTGGTGACCTTTCCGTGAATTATTGTTCTTTCCCACCTCAGCTGTATATTTTATGAATATTCACCGCGAGAAAAGTATTTTTGTTTTTTTAAGTATACAGTTTATTAACTTAAATGTGTACTAATTACAAATTTTAGTTTATATTTTTTGAAATTACAATTTTTCATTAAGGTAAAATATTTTATATTATATTAATTTTTTATTAAATTATTCTTAGAATATTTTTTTGATAAATAAAACTTGTTAGATTGAAGTTAAAATTAAATTTACCATTTAGTTTTATATCTAATTTTTATTGATTAGTTTTATAAATGAAATTGATATGATATCAACTTTGATATGATTGATTTATGTTAAATTTGTTTAAAGCTAAACTTTTCATAAATTGAATTACTGTTATTAAATATGTGCCAAGATTTATCTTATAATTAATGTTATGATATTATATCAGTTTTCATAAATCCTAGTGTCTTTATTAAAAGTTTTCTTTATATTTGTTTATGATGTTATTCATCCCACTAAATTAGTTTTTAATTCGGTCTAAGCAATAGTGATAGTGAAAATGGTTAAAACAAGTTTCGCTTCTGGGATTCCCTGCCAAAGAAGAGTTTCTTGATGCGACGAACAAAGGGAGAGAACTTAAATGTTATTAAAACGGAACACTTTAAATCAGATTTAGAAACCGAGTGCAGAAGTAGGGTCTCCAGCCCCGCGGTCAGCATTGATACATTTATTGTGTTTTTTTAAAAGTGAAAAATAAGGGGAAAAAACTTGGTTATGTGTAGGTTAGTGGATGTAGATTAGCGCCCGAAATATTGCGATCTCCAGAGTGATTCCTCTGTCTCTGTGTCCTTACACTGTCAGGACTGATGAAATGCTTCAGCATATCTGATATTTGGGGCGCGGGGGTGTGTGGCTGTCCCCGTCGATATAATAGCCCCGCGAAGCGACAGATCTTCAACCCCACAAGTTGTGTATTACAAAGGTAGTACAGCAACTGAAGGTTCTAGCCTGAAGTCAGGTGGAGAGCTGCTGAATGCCGAGTCCCTACGAACTATTGGGTTTATTATGTTCTAAATGCGTTCACATTGTATCGCTCAGTGAAGCTGTATATTTCCTTTAACCCTTGCACTGCCCCAGCCAACCTGCCATTTTTATGAGTAGAGATATTTAAACAGGCCAGTAGAAATCACCGGAGCTGAAACAAATTTAAGGGACATAGAGATTTCAGTATGTAGAGTCCCTAGGACCGGTTAAATAGAAAGAGGCCTTTATTTTCACAGAGACGCAGAAATCCGAAGGGCGGCCAGAGACCCTGCGCATGACCGTCCTGAAGGAGACCTCGCGAATTAACGACACCACCACCAACGGAAGTTGCTCGGGCGGCGGATCCAAGGCCAGGCGTCGCTACGACTACCAGACGGGAATGAGGAAGAGCAACATCGAGAAGAGCGTTGCAGCCAAAAAGCGCGTTATCAAGATGCTTTCCATCGTCGTTCTTGAGTTCTTCGTCTGCTGGACGCCGCTATTCGTTGTGCAGACGTGGATGGTGTTCGACCGTCGCAGCACCCACCAGCACGTGAGTCCCGTAGGCCTGTCTTTCATCCACCTGCTCTCTTACGTGTCCTCGTGCTGCAACCCCATCACTTACTGCTTCATGAACAGGAAGTTCCGGCAGGCGTTCTTCTCCGTGTTCAGATGCTGCTCAATTTGCCGTAAAGCTGACTCCAGGCGGGACAGCACGTTTTCTGGCCACTCCGCCTCCATTAAAACGAACAGTACGCATGCGCCGATGTATGACAAAATGGAGGATTACAACAAAATCGAAGACTCCGAAGACGTTTCTGAATAACAGATCACTGACTTTAATACGTCTTAATTCATTTTTTTTATTTGGATAGTAAAAGACCAAATTCTGAACAGATGAAATATATCAGATTATCAACCGGTACTAAAAGGAACGCATACCATTTCTTTTCATGTGTTTTTTCTTCCTTTCGCTCATGTGTAACAAGCACATGGTCTGTTATCCTGTGTTACGTGTTGTTTATTCGTGAGAAAACAGTTACACTATTAAATTAACCCTTTGTAATCAGTCTCAAATAAAAGTACTCTCAATATAAAAAGAAACCTTTATTAAGAAACCGGGTTTTCACAACCTGAATATCGGACGACTTTTGCGGACACGATCTTCTGGTTCGTTCAGATGTAACAAATGTGAACCGGAAGCGTTTATACACCTGCACAAAAACCAAATCTTTTAAACAGAGAGGATTCTTTAGCAGCAGGTGTGTGTCAACATGAAGCAAACAAAAAATCTCCCCCTGTTGTGTAGTAACGTGTCGGATAGCGTGGCAGTTTAGGGGTTAATGACCTCGACCTCTAGGGCCGGTCGGAGATCGGGTGCCAGTTCCGTTCGGTGTAATGAATCTCCTTGGAACAGATTCTTCTCGATCTTCATCAACCGGCCGCATGGATTTCATCCGACACTTGAAATTAGGGGTTACTAACAAGAACTCTCATCTATGGCTTTTTGAAGAGCAATGATTGCGATTCGGAATCCCTTGTTCCAATACTGAAACAAACGGCAATGTTTATATGTCGTCGGTAAATGCAGAATGCGTTTTAACCGTTGCCAACCTTTTCCCAGACGCACGTGCATCCGTATTGATGTGAACTGATGAAGACGGGCTCACCTGTGAAGATTGTGTGTGGGCAAAGTGCCTGTTGCATCAGACAGATCTTTACTCACGTCTATCCCCAATGGCTTTGGTTAGTACTTTACCAATGGTAATACTGCAACAGCTGAAAGGAGCTATTTCCAAACATCACTAATTTAACAGAGAACAAGAGCTCATTGTGTGTGGGGGGGGTTGTGATAGCAGCGGTATATCACACATGCTGGTAGGCAAGTGGTTAAGACGTCCATCTCTCACAGATAGCGAAAGATTGAGGAGTAAGAATCGGCCTGCCACGTTATCCTGAGAAATTATAGAAATAATTCATATGACACCTGACTTCGTCACCAAGACTATAAGAGAAGAGTCTGCGTGCTGGTAAAAATGACTTAATAACAAAACTCATAGATAACTTCGCATTTCCGTGCTTTAAATTACTGTAGCATAAATCTATACAATTGCTGTAAAACAGTAGGAATAGATGGCAGGTACGCCATTGTTATCACTGACAACAGTAACTACCAGAGGCCGTCACGTTGCCGAATAGTTGCGTGCAACTCTCAAATAGTTTCAAGAGATTTGTCTTTCTCGCAGGAACCCGACACGTAGCCATGAGAGTCTTGTGGTATTTTCTCATGATGTTTAAACACCCTCATGCTATTTCTCACGGATTCAAAATGTATTTCCGAGTTATGCAAATGAATAATTTACATTTTCAAAATATTATTTTCAGATCTGGCCCGTTAAGGATGAGATGAACGTCCAATTGCAATAGTTAAGATTACCTTTCTTCTTGAGGTGATCTTTATCGCCTTTAATCTCTAAGTGTCCATCATACGGCTTCTAAAATTTTAAAAAAATGGAATCTGAAATCCTACTTTAATTATTTAGTCAGTATACGTATTATTTTTCTTTAAAAGCTACTAAAATTGTTATTCTGCTTTCAATATGTTTCTTACGTTCATATTATGAGATCCATTATAGAAACTTGGGTAAATAATTCATTTCTTTCGGGGGACTCTTATGGGGTCGGTCGAGGCAAATCCCAAACTGCCATCCTGAGGAATGGCCTAGCACAAGGTACAGAGGAAAGGGGCATCAAGACCTCGTGCGAAGAGAAATAGACACAGGCGATGTACGGGCGAATGCAGAAATAAACAGTTATTGAGCCAAGTAAATGAAAGACATTCAAACAGAATTACAGTGGAAAATCTGGTCATTATTTGAAGTAAGGTGCTCAGCGCCCTTCCCAGTTTTTTTTAAAAAAAGATAAAAAACCCAGGTCTTCCGGCGATGATTTGCGAAATAATTGGATTAAGCTGAGAGCGATGTCTTGGGGAAGAGTGCGGTACTGTCTCGTTGTTTTCTGTGTGGGCTTTCTGTACAAACAGACCGCTCTCGTCCATTATCCGTGCGTCACAATGAACTTTAATGATCTGGGAAATGACAATATCTGTTTACTGCCGACGTTCGCCGGCCCAGAGCTTCCTGGGGACATGCGCAGTCGAGTGAAGATTAAATCGCAGGGGTACTCTGTTCTAAAGAAATTATCTGTACAGTCTAATAAGCGAGAGGTGTTGTTCGCTATTTTCTCAAAGCAGAGCGGAAACGATGAATGCTTATTCCCTGGTTTCATCCTCCGACTCTTGGGCAGCTATACATCGCACGCCCGCATATACATCAATCAGGGCGAGGGAAGCGATCTTATGTAGTTCTTACAAATGTAGTAAAAATCCCACAATTCCCACTGCGCTGGTAGTAGTAGAATCTAACATCTATAATTAATATTAATAATACCGTTATGTTAATATGGTGTAATTTTACGTAAAAAAAAATAAACAATCGCGGTACGTGAGATTCCAGCATCTTGTCGGTGTCACCACTGAAACTTCCAAATGCATGTATTTGAACTGAACCAGCTGTGGACGGGCAGGCAGACTCTCTCTCTCTCTCTCCAGACCCCCCTAGCGGATGTTACATGTAAAAACACAGGTACATTTTAACACAGCGCACGCTGCAGTCATGAACATCTATTGGTTCTACTCTAGCCCACTCGATCAGTGGCGAGTTCCTTCCTCGCTGGATCACGCCCCAATTTTGTAACTAGCGCTTCTTCACCACGCTTGCCCCGTAACCAGTAGGGCACCTCGACAGGTGTGTCTAGGGCATTTTACAACCTGGTGGAGTCCATTCCTCTCCCAGTAGAGAGACAAGGAGAATATCAGCGTCCAACGAAGGGCTTTTCTGCCCATCAGCAGCACGTATTCCGACCCCACCGGGAATCGAACCCGAAATACAATGGCTGGCGATGGAAACTTTCTACCCACTGCTATAGGATATCTGGTGGTGGGTCTACAGCTACGACTACTGTCAGGGTGAATCGAGTTTTCGGTCTTTATTAAGGCAACATTTAAAGAAATGTTGCTATCTTTTCGGTCCACAGACACCGGAATCTCTTCTTTCTGTCTGCTGCCTCAAGGCCAGCAGGGTCCGATTTCGATGCTTTTGCTAACATGGCAATAAAACTTAAAAGCAAATAAAAATCTTTGGAGATGGGGACGGGGAAAGATCGTCGAACGATGGATCGTTAGCCGGCTCAGTGTGTTTACTAGATTCGACTCTGATAACGGCCGCGTGGAGAGATTCCCAAGATGTAGATCTGTTCGGTTAATTCACTATAAGATCATGGGGAATATCAATACCATTCTGCTTTTATCACGAAATCCTTTGCTCTAGTTACACCATAAGCATTTACAAATTATTGTTTATTGCCATTATTACTGTTTCTCACGCGCATTTTATGACGTCCAGCATTTGTATGACTGCTAATTTCCCCGAGTTCTTTACAGGTATTGCCGAATTGCATGTTTACTGATCAGTATTTATACTGTTGGTTTAAAAGACGTTTGGAATTTCCGTGATCATTCGTTAATACGTTTTTTTCACATTTTCACCAGGTTACGAAAGCCCAAAACAACGCTCAAGGTTTATCTGGCGATGTTGATTATTTATTGTAAATATTAATGAATTTATTTAAATAAAATAAAAAAAACGTATTGAAAGAGAAAACATTCAAGTGCTGACTTTTTAATACGGGAAGTAATCTTATAAATGAGCATACATTTCGTTTTAATTCAATAGGGTCTGCCAGTGCTGCGAGGTAACCGGTGATTGTAGCCATGGGTGGCTCCTTTCAGTTTCAATTCAATCCACTCACTAAACCAGACTGGCGTCTCCATTAACGCTTTCCGTGCGGGTTTTAGATGTTCGACGCCCCTGAACGCCGATACGATTTTGATAAGCGGATTAACAGCATCTGATCAATTCGTATTGAACAAAATCTCTTCTGTTCTCTCTTCTTGCATCGAGAAAAAAAAATTTTTTTTTAAAAAAATTGACCGTTCCCAATTTAGGGGAGTTGTCTGTAAAAACTACAGATTAAGGATCAAATCGGTTACTTTCTAAGGACCACTTTTGCGTCGCACTGCTTTGTCTCTCATTGAAGTTACCGATCAGCGAAGGCCATGAAAGAGGCGGCTTTCTTCTTCACGAGTCCGGATGTCAGGCGCCTCGCAGCCATCATGCAAATTAGGTTTTCTCTTTACCAACAACGAAGACACCGGTCCCAGGCCGCCGTCTTTAACCGGGTCGCTTCCTTGGCTCTGCGCGACTTCGGCTGGTCCGATTCCGGGACCTGGTAAAGCGAACGGGGGGATCTCGGTACAACGAAAGTCTCGTCTCTCTACACGGCCAGCGCCCCGAATTTAAGGGACTTGCGGGCAAAAACGAGACGAACAGAATTCCACTCACAGTGAACAAGCAGCCTCAAACCGATTTTCTCTACCAGCCTGTAAAGATGACGATTAGGATTCATTATTTGCAACAACAACAAAATAAGATTTCGATTTAGAGAATCTCAAGTATATTTCCTAATAACCATTTATTTCGCCCCCGCAATTCATTCCTGTAACGTTGGTTCTCTATTTAGTTTAGTTACCATTAGTGATTTGATTTTAAAAATGACAGTCAATAAACCCGTTCTGCAGTCCCAAACCAGGAGCTCTCCTCCTCGTGTGAGAATAAAGGGCTATTCTGCGTGTTTGCCTCTGCTGATTACTTATCGCTGATCTGACTCAGAACTGACCGTTCCGATATCGCGAAGGTTAAGCAGATTTTCTATGACAATGAATAATATCTAACTCCGTTTCCTCAATCGGCCGATGGATGAACTGATAAAAGAAAAAAACAGTGCGATGTACTGAATTAATACTCTGAAGATTTAGGAAATGATTTAAATCTTTTAAAGATATTTTCGACTTTGGAATTATAGTTTAAAATCTGTTTTCATTAATTTATTCAAAACGGATTATTCTGGTTCTGTTTGTCTTGACCAGTCGGATTTTGGATGAACGGTTTATTTACTGAGGCTTTTTTTATATTATTCTCCCGTGGCGTTAAAGCGGAATTTACGGTAGTTAGTTTTTTTTTTTTTGTGCTTTTGTTTCCTCTCCTCCGCACCAACCCATCGCTCGCTGAGCACGTGACGCTCAGACAGCTATCAAAAACCGGCACGATTTCAGGAAACGAAGAGAGAGAGAGAGAGAGCGGACCGGTGTCAAACTGGTCAGACACCGAACGCATAACGAGTCAATCTTCATTTTATGAGAAAATACGGTCTTTTATTTGCGAAAGCCGGCTCTCTTACTGACAGCCAGATCGGCTGTCTATTAATAAGGAATGCCATGAGGCGAGACAGGCTCTTTACCAGACAAGGACACGAGAAGTTCGGTAGCCTGTACAGAAACCATTCTTTACCTGCTCTGAGCGCCATCAAGGAACCGAATGACTGTATTAGCGTTAGAGTGTAAATGGAAAGTAGTAAATGGCATGAAATAGGTTTTAAAGTCTTTCCTTTATGTCTCCTCCACTCAGGAAAACGTTATGTTATTAAATGTTCTTAATTCTTCTGTATAAGCGTTTGTTGATCGGTAACTTTGTAAAATACACAGCCTGCAGATTAGATGAATAAGTAAATTAAAGTAACAGAGGAATTACGAAAATTTAATAATGTGTCGATCTTTGGGATGAGTGTAAAACGGGATGCTGGGCTGAAAGTGAATCAAAAGCCGAACATCGCTGGCATAGAACCTTTGCTAACTTCGAGGAAAAGTCGAGATGAAGCTAAACGTTATCCAGACTGATTCGATCAAAGGAACAGTAGATGGGAACAAAGACTACCGAAAGTTTGGTTTCTGGAAAGTTTATTCGTTTAGTTCGCACAAAACTCATCTCGGCCAACTTTAACCCGCTGACGGCCAGAATGAGCGAGGAGGAGAATAAAACGAGGAATATTCCGGATAACACGGAAAATCCGTTTTTTCTTTTCTCTCTCCCGAACAATACTGGACGAAAGTTTCTGTTCGGGACAGACGTTAGATAATAATACTCGGATGCCCTCACCCCCCCGGGCACAAGGCGCTTACGGTATACCGGGGTAAGTACGGTCTGGGGTCGTCAATGATTTTGTCGGAATCAATAAAATACCGCAGGGAATACTTCCAATAATTTGGCGTTGAACAAGTCAATAATTAATTTCTAGAATAAAATATTATCAGATAAGAAATGTAAAATCGATGTCGACCGCCAGCGTCATTACAGTTCTTTTCAAAATGAAAACATGTGGCTTATTCCAGGAATTCGAGACTCCAAAAAGTTGAGGCTTCATTTAGAATTTTTTGCCGAATCTATATTTTCTTTCTTAAATAAATAGTTTTTAAAAGATGAGAAGAACTTCCCTTAAAGCGATCTAAAGATCGATGCCAAAATATCCTCAGCCCATTAATTGGAATTCGACTTAGAGTTAGCCAACGTCACCACGACAGGAAAGGGATTTTTTTGCTTCAGTTTCAGTTTAGAAAAAGATGTGTAGGGCTCGCACCCATTGTTTAAAACCAGTCCATTGTCTGCTGGAGTCCCTCGGGGGAGTGTGGAATAAACCGTTTTGGATTAGGGTCAGCGACAGAAGTAGAGTACAGAGGACGTTCGTCTTCCGGTAAGAAACCGAGTAGATCGAGAAGCAAGATCTTCAGTCGTTTCTCATTTCTATGCCAAGAAAACCAACCACTTTAACCCTACACCAAGGATCAACCCTAATGCGCAGCCCAATAAAACCTTACCTTGACCTGCCGGCAGGTGTAGCTGCTCTACCCTCCCTAACACTATATCAACATATAACTGTAGCCCTGTCTCAGCCCGGATACGTCAGCCTAACTCGAGTGTGACGATCCGACTGTCACCGCTAGGCGGCGCACAATTACTCCTACCAAGCTAAACTTAGAGATAGGGCTATCGCTGGTTTAACCTTCACCCGAACATGATAATAGCTCACCGCTCTGTCGCGGTGTAGTAGTGATGTATCGCTCAATTTACCGTAACCTTTATACTTATACAGTACCAGCCCCACGAAGCGAACCCCGACTCTAACTCGGAACTCGCCATTCTGCGTCTGGAATCTAGCTGTAAATCACGCCAGGGTTTTTCTTCTTTATTATTAACCCTCAAGCTGCGATGCACATAGATATACGCTGTATTTTTTCCCCGCCAGGGGAGCGCCATCTGGGAGAGTCGGGGTACGCGCACATGGCGAGCATCGGGATCACGATCGCCGCAGCTTAAGGGTTAAATGTAATTTCTCTGTCGACCAAGAATATACCATTTAGCTTAATTTCAAGAAAAGAAAAGAAGGGGGAATAGAAGAGTTGTGTGGAATTAAAGCAGAGATAAGAAAACATGATCCCTGCTGATTACCACAACAATGTCATCGCTCTTCCGGGTGCCAGGTGACGCGGTCTTCCTGCCCGCTCCGCTGTTAGGCACAGACAGTATACACTGGCAGTCATAATCGTACACACACCAATGAATTTTCATATCTTAAAAAAAAAATTAGATATATTAATGCATACAATTACGGGTCTACCAGCACGCGACTTGGCAATGAAGGGTCACGTATCAAGGACGTTCCTTACAGACCCCATTTCCGTCACAATAGCCGCTTCTTTGCCTGACTCATCGCGCAGCCAATCGTCAGGGTCTTAGGTAGAACGACCGGAAGTAGATGACATCGGTCAGGCTTTAATCAAACATCCATTTCCCAAATATTCCCGGATATCTGTTTTGTGTGTTTACGTGATATGCTTTTGTGTTTTTTAATTGTGTAAACAGAAAACGACTGAGATTTCCACCTGTAACCTGAGTGCCTTTGCATTAGTTTGTTTTAGAGCCTCGTTCGAGTGAAACCTTCGCTCTAAAAGCCGCTTCTGTGACATAGAAATTTGCATGTCTAAATGTATTAGTTAGCACCTCGCACCTGGTCTCTACCTGTGATCCCTTACTTCTGCAAACTATCTAACACCAGCCATGCCATCTTTATAGATGGCTATCTCAAGTACAAAGCAGAATGGCTGCCTGACCGCCTTAAGACTAAAGGTTTTCAGTTGGATTACGAAAAAGTGGTTTAAACAATTTCCGACCAAGTCTGCAGTAGCGTGTCAGCAGTTATGACGGCTTAGCGCCATTACTTAATCTTCGAGTCACGTGGTTTGCGCTGCAAGCCGTAGTGATGAGGCCAGCGGATGTTTACCGATTTTAGTTAAGCAGGCGAGTGACGATAACGGCACAGAAAAGAGCACATCGCAAATAACTCTGCGCGCATGACTGGTAAAACGGTCTTTACAGCTGAAGCTGGTCGATGCTATTCGATGGCGAATAAAGCTCCAAAATACTCTTCATCAGTCGTCCAGGCCGTTCCTGAAGCCGTGAGATGCTAACGCTGTCATTGCAGGGAGTGGTCGCAGTTTCTCAGGGGCGGTAACTCGTACCACGCGGCAGCTTGTAATGGACGTCAGCGGAGCACCGAGCTTGCTCGTCCTGTTCCCATGGAGACAACCATCAGTTTGTACAGTGTAGAGATTACCACAGTTGAGACCATTCTTTCTAATTTACTCCGATCTATTGCTCTGGACCCTACTGTTTCTTTAGATATTTCTGTCCCACGTAAGCTGGAAACTAGACCAGCGCGACTCTCGACCTTCACCCCTCCCCTGTCCACCATTATTTAAACCGGGCAGGCGAACCACCAGGAAATCATTTTTACACCTCTTCTGAAAGTCGTCACGATTCCTCGGTTTATTCATAAAAGATGTCTGCTGAATCAAACCGTAATATTAAACAACATCATCCTAATTAACTCGCTTCCGCATGCTTATTTAAAAATATTGAATCCCGAGTCGATTCCTTGATCTCGGTTTGTAAAGCTTTCTGCGATCAAATTTATCTTCTCGCTAACGAGAGCTCGCACCACGTTTCGTAATTTAAACAGGCGGATGCATAAAGTGATGTCAAAGCTAAGTCATCGGCAGCCATTGTATAAACGACAAAGACAGTAATGCAATTTGGCGAACTGTTGCTGTCGATGAAATTGCTCTTCCGGTTTAGCGGTCAGTTCTCTTTGTGTCTGCTGAAGGCGTAAAATTACTTGTCTGACAAGTTTCCATAAAAGGGACGGCCATGGAATTCCAGAATGGAGATTTAGATCGAAAGAAACGATGCATTTAAAACTCTCGTGAAGTATAGCTTTCTTTTATTTGACGCACATGAAAGGAATATTTTAAGATGATTTAAATATGGAATGTATATCCCAAAAGAACTGTACAAAGCGAACTTCATGATAACTGCCATAAAATTACGGAAACTAAGTTTCTTTATTGCACCAAATAGCCATCAAAACTCGTTTACTATCTAAGTTTGTGAAACTGGCCGCGCTAGAGAGGGTTAGACAGAAACCTGGGTTAGCGGCACCGAAAATACCTGTACTTTTAGTGGCATTGTATTTGTAAATTCTTATTATATTTATGGAGGCTGGGGCTACTATAATAGCAAACCGGCCAGCTAAAAAGGGGTTTCTCATCTGAACGGACTATGTGAAGTTTGTACATTCAAGAGGGAAATAAGGAAGGAGAGCTGCAACTAGCATGATTTTCTACGGTGATGATTTAATTCTTAAAGGGCGACAGACAGACAGACAAAGAAACGCTATCTCTACTGAATCTTGTATATACAAGGTGTCCGGACTAAAACGACTTTAAAGAAGCTTCTGTCCGAAACACTGGACACACACACTCTCTCTCTCTCTACTGACGTCATCTCTCTCTGTTGTGACGTCATCTCTCTCTGTAATGACGTCATCTCTCTCTACTGACGTCATCTCTCTCTGCTGTGACGTCATCTCTCTCTGTAATGACGTCATCTCTCTCTCTCTCCAAAAGTCGCCAGTTTTCTGTAAGACTACTTGATAATTATCTTGCAAGGAAACACATTTCAATAATTGAAATGTTGTCTTGAAAAGAAAAACAAATGCCGTTTGACTCAGAGCTTTGTCTCATTGCATGTTTCTTTTCGAAATGTTGCGCGCGGTCTATAAAACTGTGCACAATTTAATAGATAATTCACCAGGTCTGAGGATGAACACTTGGTGGAATCGGCGATGCGTACTTACTATGTCCGCCACTGCACGATCTTGAAAACCCAGGAATCTTGGTTTGGGAAGAAAAAAAGTTGTTTGCACATCTTTCTGACGATGTTTTGTGCCCTGTAGAACGTTCGGGTACCGGCAGACTTTCTAAGAGAAAACTCAGAATGATGGCGCAACTATTTTGAAGTTTCTGGTGCTTCCTTGGACGCATAATTGGCAGCGGACAGCTTGCTTGTTTGTTTAGGGGGTTAGCGATCGATGGACCCGTCTTATCAGTTTTCCCGACCTTCCCGTGACCCCCCTCGCCAACTTCTCCACTGCTCTTTCTCCTTCTCTCTCAGACTTGTAACCCCAGACGATCCTTTCCCCTCCACATCGATCTTTGGTCAGGAGTTTATTTCTTTCCCGATCTTCCTTGTTTTCAGTCGCCCCTTATTTCGAACATATTTCTTTGTTTGTTCAGAAGTCGGGTCCCGGAGACGCGACATTTAAAACCTCCATTTATTTGTGTAACTATTCTCGCCGCATAAAGTCTGCTTGGCGCTGATGATGGCGATTATTTGCTCTTTTATCGCAGTACTTAAATTACATTTTACCATCGTTGTTTACTATTAACCAGTTCCTAATTATCGTTTTATTTAGTGCTCGAAAATAACGTAGCGCGCACACACACACACACAACACACACCACACACACACACACACACCACACACACACCATTAAACACAACTGATGTCTCACCAAATCAGAAGAATATCGAATAGCGATTTTTTCTTCTGATCGCTCCATTTCTAGGGGATTCGGTATCTTATTCTTTGCCTGTGTAATTAACATTTACACTACCTTTTCAGTCATGAGCATAAATGGCAGTTAGAGAGCTCTCTGATGTGTGTCCATCATTTGTCGGCCCTACATGTACAGAATGGCAACAGAGGTGGAGAACAAACAAAAATAATCCGGATTTGTTCTAACGATGCTGATTCTCAACAAGATAAACTCCCAGCTAAAAGCTTTACGGCCCTGACAGAACTATGCCTATATATAATAGAGAGAGATGATGCACGCAAATTAAAAGCACCAAAAAAAAAAAAAAAAAAACGGATAAGTAAATCGTTTGAAAAAAAGTGAAACGGATTTTTTTTGTTCGTATAAAACGGTTTTAATTAATAGATGCAGATGAAATAATTTGGAGTTTGCAGTCTGTAGATCTTGTTGGCGTTTTCACGTCCTCCAAACTAATCCTTAGCTTAGAATTCAAAGCGATGGATCAAGAAGGGCCGAGTGGTCTCCCCCTCACTACCCGATAAATGAGCAATAATACGCGAATTCTTCTGCGATCAAACAGATTGTTCCATATATAATTAAATTAGCCAATCCTGCTAGATTCAAAAATACTTTTTTTTCTTTTTTTAACCCTGACATTAAAGTAATTCTTGACTGATTGACCGAGGACAACGTTTTTTCCCAGAAATCTTATTTACAAGACCCTAGAACCTAACACTAAAAGGGTTAATACGTCGTGAGGAAATAACAGAGCACATTTTATGATGGACTCGGCTTTCTGGAAAAGGTGAGATCAATTTAAAATCAATTTGTTATTTGTTACCAAGGAATTTAATCAAGAATCGATTTCGCTTTGAGTCATTGCAAACTGACGGAGAACGAATTAGTGTGCAGTTTTATTTAAATAGCGCCATTGGAACTATCGCGAGACCGTCAGGGGTTGGGGGGGGGAGAAGAGAGAGAAGTATCGTCCGAGGGGATTCCTTTCTAGCCCCATTTCACGTGGTTTCGGTCCTTCGGTTTGTTTTGTTTTTAAAACAGTAAACATTAAGAGCGATTAGAGAAAAGGATTTAAATTGATTCCGCGCTGAGGAAACTACCAGAGACAAAAACAATAATAGCATTATTTTCCGGCAGAGAAACGACTGCGGCTATCTGGTGAGATTCTGCTGGTTTGTGGAGCTGATTCGATGATGATTAATACGTTTAAAAAAGAAGAAAAAATCTCTTAAACCCAAACCCGGAAATTAAGATCAATATGGAACATAAACATCGGCTGAACGTTTTTTTTTTTTAAGTTTAATAAAGAAACTTGATTTACATATTCCTCACAATACTGAGATCAATATGCATATTATTGCTATGAAACCTCTCTCTCTCTCCTTTTCCAGTTATCAGGAAATGCGCTTTGACATAAGAAATAAATATATCTTTTATTGGAATCTAATTGCATGCCTCGGCAAGTCATGCGACTCTTATCGACAAGCTGTACAACCCGGATATTTACTGGCCAACTAAATTCAGACAGCAGATATTGTGATTCCATAAAAAGAAAATGTTTTAAACCAACTGAGCGGATGAAAGTTTAAGAAAGAGGGCAGAACAAAGAGATTTGCACGTAAAATATGCAAAAATGAACATTTCAGCCTGGCATTACACTAATAGAAAGGTAATTTCTTGTTGTTTCAAGTGATCAGATCGGTAGCATGCTTACATTATGACTGAATTCCAAAACGACAGGTGTTTATATTTGTGGTTGTATCAGATAACCAACAGAATATAGTAAACTAATCCAGAACTGTTTTAGTATTTTACAAGCCAGTTTAAGTCTAACCAAACGCATTCGGATCGCGGATAGGCCAAGAGGGTCGAGTGCGGTATACCTTTTCTGGAAGATGAAGCGGGCGGGTAGATGGAATGTCCTGAAAGTGGTAGACCCCGAAAATCTGGTGCTCGGACCGATCGGAAAATCAATCGTCAGTCCAAAATAGGCCGGCACCAGACACCCGTTGACATTTTAATGGATTTGTAGAAAACTTCCGATCTCCGAGATAGATGTCCAGAGGCGACTCTGTGAGTTCGAATTAATGGAAGATGTTGCAAGAAAGAAATCCCTTTTTTTTCTTGAAGAACCAAAGAGCCTGACCACAGTTCACCAAGAACCATTTCAGTTATACCCCGAAAATGTGAGTCAGGGTTGCTCTGGTCCGTCGAATCACGGATCTGGAGATTTTGATCAAACAGTCCATTCTACGTGCGGCGAAGATTGGGTAGAGCGAGGATTCCCTCCGAAGTGTACCAAACCGACAATAAAAGAGCAACAGGTCTGCCTTGGTACGGGGCTGTTTCTCCAAAAAAAAGGGACAGCCATATTCATCGCATCCAAGAAACAATGAATTGGTTTTTACCTCAAAATCTTGACAGTGTACTAGAAGCATTTTCTGAAAACTGCCTCCTTTTCAGTTGGATTTTTGAAGACGACGACGGTTCGAAGCATTCGGCCGCCATCATCAAGCAGTAGCGCACAGATCAGAAAATTCCATTTCTAAAGTGGCCGATTTATATTCTTGATTTGAATCCAATAAAATTAATCTTTGGAACGATACAGACAATGCTATCAGTGGAAGAAAAACGTTTTGGTCGACTTGGGGCCGATATTTGGACAGACCGGTGTATTCGTCTCGCGGCCTTCACGTTTGAGCGCCGTGAGGGAGGTTTGTCGCGGTGCGATCGATTATCGATACTTCCGTTCATCCCATCCTATGTTTCTGTGACGAAGTTTTTCAATACGTTTGATTCATTCTTAAACTCTTTGTCGCCATTAAATTCCGCCATAATATAAGGGAAAAAAGAGCATGTGCAAGCTATTTAGTATCGATCATGTTGATGCATGCCTCAGTTGGATAAACGAGAAATTACCATTTTGTCGGTGCGCTGTTTGCTGTACAGTTTACTTGTCAATGGATGTTTGCTTCGCCATCGCTCTTACATTTGTCCACCGCTGCGTATATACGTAATGTATGCGCGTGCGTGTGTTCGCGATTATGATAAAGAGAGTTTGACACTCTTTAAATACATAACTACGTGGACTAAAGAAAGGAAAAGTGTAAAAGGCAAAATACCAAAACGATTCATTAAGAACGCATTGAAATAACAATAAAATGCTTCCAATAAGATCTTCGTTTACCCACTGCGCGGAAATGAATATTCTAAACAGATACAATTATCGTAATTTCTTCTTTATATGTATATACATCTGTGCCTTTCTGTTACTGGACTGAGCGAGGGACTAATATTAACTATAGATTTTATGTAAAAGCTGCAGTAACCCCTATCAAGATCTCTAAGCTACGATTATGGCTGGCTTAACGACTCAGATCAAACTCTGTCCGCTTATTAACTCATGAAAGCAAATTTCTTTCCTCGCCTGGCTGACCTCTTTCTCCATCTTATTTATCCGAAAGTTTCCAATAAATGTGAGAAAACGGCTTTAAACTTTGACGTTTATTTTATAATCATATATCAATTGACGCTTTTATTCACTGCGAGGCTAATTTCCACTTCACGTCAGCATATCGCATGGCTGTTACCTCACAGGGGTCACATGACTGCTACTTCACGGGTGTCACATGACTGCTACCTCACAGGGGTCACATGACTGCTACTTCACGGGTAAATATTAATAATTTATGGCTACGAAAAATTGTATTAATAATCTTACAGAGTTGAGTAAAAAAGAAATTAGCATCTATAAGATAAAGAAATTAAAGTATTTTTACATTTCCTAACCCAATCTAAACCTTACTAACTACAACCGGTTTTTATTATACATCAATAAAAAGATTAGAATACCCTCTTTCTCTCTCCCATCTCTGTCTCTCTCTCTCTCTCCCATCTCTCCATCTCTCTCCCCATCTCTCTCTCTCTCTCTCTCTCCTCATTCTCTCTCTCTCTCTCTCTCCTCTCTCTCTCTCTCTCTCCAGTACTTGCTAGCCGCTATTTAAGATCAATACTGTCGAATAGACACAGAATTTGCTTTCATTGTATGCATTATCTTTTAGTTTTGGACTTTTATTAAAGT
>JACATO010001525.1:80000-125000 GCA_018389105.1 Nautilus pompilius
GAGTTCACGGCATTGGTAGTACTGTGAGTTGCATTGTATGTTTTTATTACTTAAAATAGAAATAACAAACAATACTGTAAATTGATATGATCGTTAGTAATGGTAGCCTCAGAAGAGCCTTTTAATTTGCGTTTTCACGTACATCGTCACGTATAACGTTGTGTGGGCTTCTTCTTTTCCACTTGATATAGTCTGTGACACTGTTCCCTGGCTACAAAATTATGTTGGTGAAGCAAGTTACCCCAGAACCTGAACTTCAGCTTTAACGTGACCGCTTCTGAATAGCAGCGCATCACTCTCGCGGCTCGTGCAGGCCCAGCGAGATGTACGTGAGAGTCCGAGCCGATCACGTGTCACGCCGGCAGACTGGTATAATGCGTCAGAAAACTTCGTATAATATTAATCTTTTGGATCCAGTAGATACAGGCTCTAGTCTGGTACTGCTCCATTTGGAGGGAGAATCGGCTTCATGGCGCTCATTACAAATTATTCGGGGCTGATTTTTGCTGTGCAGTTCCGTACTTTTGAGACTAGACCAGTGGTTCTCAACGTGGGGCAATTCGATTTTTAAGGGGGCAATTGAGTACCAATGAAGGGGTCTGGGTCCAAATTTTCGATTTTTATTTTTTGGATTTTCCATCAGGTAAAGTTTGTGTTTCAGATGCTATTTTGAGTAAATATATTTTTTTTTAGTGAAAAAGGTCTTTATTGTATAGTTATTACATAATCACTGTGCCATCGCTCTTCATGCACGTCACACAAAGTGCACGAGGTCATGGAAGAACCTTATTTATCGAATTTGATTTAGAAATGCGATTTAAAGGGCTTTTGTTAAGTTACCATTATAATAACTGTTTCCTCCGTTTTCTCTCAAAGGAGAGCATTTCCATTTTCTGAAAATTCAGAGCTCGTAAACAAAGAAGTTGTTTTGGTGTTTTCACGCAAGGTAATTGATACATATTTCTTTGGTTGCTCGTGAATATATTTGATTGTTTAGTATTATGATGATACGAGAAGATACATAAAGTGTCAGAGATGAAAACTTAATAGTCCAAATGCTAATATAATACAACAGTCTTACCAAATCATTGTGTATTGTGTGTGTGTGTGCATATTTTTGTCAGACGATTATCGTCAATACATTCGTGTGTGATACAAATTTCTCACACATTCGTAAAATCTGGTGTACCGCACTGTCTGTCCTTATATGCTGTATAAAACGAATCGGCATTGTTTTTATTAATTATGTGTTTTACTTGAACGTTCTAATTATTTTATTTCATTTTTGTGTTAACTTAAACGTCTTAAATTCTGAAAGTGCATTTCACTTCTTAAGATTACTCATTTATTTCAGTCACAGCCCCTATGCATAAAATGAGTAGTGCAAGCAAAAAGAAAGTTCGTCAGTATTCAGAGGAATTTTTGAAATTTGGTTTCATACCCGCTGCTCATGATGAAAGGTCACCTTTGTGTCTCTTATGCCAACAATGCTTGACCAACGAATCAATGAAACGAGGTCGTCTTGAGGCGCATTTGAAGGCGAAACATAGTGCGTATGTAAATTCAGATTTGAATTACTTCAAATCTTTAAAGAATAAGTTTGAAAAAGATCAACAATAAAGTCTCTGTTCACTGCACAAACTGTTACTATCAGTCGTACTCTTGAGGCAAGTTATGAAATTTCTTTACTCATTGCTAAATCTGGAAAAAATCATACTATAGGGGAGGATTTAATTAAGCCATCAATATCTGCATTTCTTAAAACAGTTCTGGAAAAAGATGACAAAGATGTTAAAGCCATGCCACTCAGTAACGACACTGTTAGGAGAAGAATAGATGAAATGAGTGAAGATATTGAAACACAACTTGTTGAAAAGCTGAAATCAAAAAATTCTCAGTACAAATGGATGAATCAACTGTGAGAGGCAGTGAGGCCTTATTGCTAACTTATGTAAGATATATTGATAAAGGTGAATTTGTTGAAGAAATGTTATTCTGCAAATCTTTAGATACCACCACTACCGCCGCTGATATATATAATAAATAGACTAAAATACTACTTAGATATCAATAATATACCAATGGAAAACATAACATCTTGTGCAGCTGATGGTGCTCCTGTTATGATGGGCAAGAAAAATGGCTGCTTAAAATTGATGAAAGATGAGAATCCGGAGATGCTTCTTGTGCACTGTGTTATTCATAGAGAGAACTTAGTGTCGAAAAATATTTCTCCTGTACTTAATGAGGTACTGAAATCAGTTATAAAATCTATCAATGCTATCAAAACTAATGCCAAATGTGAGCGTCTTTTGAGAAATTTTTGAAGATAACAATTCAGACTATGTGAGACTTTTACTTCACACACTGAGTACGGTGGCTTTCGAAAGGGAATTGTTTGAAAAGATTCATGGAACTGTTTGATGAACTTAGTGGCTTTCTAAGTGACAAGCCTGAAATGAAGCACCTGCTAACCGTTGATGGAAAAACGTTTTTGAGTTATTTAGCAGATATTTTCGAAAAACTGAATGTGTTGAATAAACAACTTCAAGGAACAAATAAAACACTTGTTGATGCAAAGGCGAAGATATTTGGCTTTATTTCATTTATCGAGTTATGCCAAAAAATATTTCTGACAAAAATTTTGACCAATTTCATTGGCTAAAAAAATGTGAGCCGACTGAGGCTGCTGTGCTTGTCATTGTGGATCATCTGAAAATATTGGCCTCTGATTTTTAAAGAAAGATTTTCTGATTTAAAACAGATTAATTTTCCATCGTGGGTGATGCAGCCAGTGCTTGTGGATTTATCTGATGTTTCAGTGCAGTACCAAGAAGAACTCTCGGAAATAAAAATGATGAGTCAGTTAAAACTTTATTCAACATAAAAGGAGCGATGGCATGGCTTTGTGATGAGACAGAAACTAAATACCCAAATTCAACTAGCTTTGCAAGGAAACTGTTGTTACCGTTTCCATCTTCATATTTAGCTGAATGTGGCTTTAGCGTTGTAAATGATTTGCTACTGAAGAAAATAAATTCACTGGATATCAGTAAACGAGGAGATTTGAGACTAAAGCTGACTAAATTAGTGCCTAATATAAAATCTCTTTGCAGCAGGCATGAAGCACAAGGGTCTCACTAACTTTATTCCGCTTTTCTTGAGGTGTGCTCAAATGGCATTTTGCATTTGATAGGAACCTATACCTTATTGTACAGTAATTAAAATGATCAAATAAGCTTCCATTCAAATTAGTTTGTGTTCATAGTACATTTCAGTTTTCTATTACATGTTTTGAATTTTTATTTGCTGTTTTTGTATGAGACAATCCACAAATATTTTCATAAATATAGAAATTTCCTCTCTCTTTATTACCTGTGAATTCTCTCTTATTATCATATGTATCATTATTAAAATCTAATACCACTTAATATTTTTTCTTACAGTTTTTTCAGTAATTTCTTGCTCAAAACTTTAACTGTCTTTTGTTTATTTCACGGATGCCATGTTCTTTGAAGCTGTGTTTAAACCAAGGTATTGGCGTTTTAAGCTTCTTCAGCTGAAACGGAGTTAAGAATTATATATCACCACATGGGGGCATCAGGATTTTAGAGGTGATTAGGTGGGGCATGGCCCAAAAAAGGTTGAGAACCATTGGACTAGACGCCAAGAATACGGGTAGAAACTATCACTGAAAGTCTATCGGGGCTCAGACGCCGATCGGTAAATAAGATATTTATATAGCAAACGATGTATCTTCAAATACTCTCTCTCTCTCTCTCTCTCTCGATCCGTGTGTATGTACTGCTTATTCTTACCACTGCGCGGTCGGAAAAACCTGCAAGAATTAAGAATGCTATTAATTTCGCCAAATAAAATACGCGTTATATATATATATGTAAATTACGATTTAATATAATGTGGCATTAACTTTCTTTTAGTAAGAATTCTGTATCAGTTTTACAAGAGATTCTAATTAGCTACCTTTTTTCTATTAAAAAAAAGATAACTAATTTCATTAGAAGCAGCTTCTAGCGGTGGATATAATGAGACAAATGGAAAACAGGTCAGTTTCTAGCTGAGTCCATCAAAAGGGGAGGAAACCCATCTAGTTGGCATACACGCGGTTTTATATTATTTAGGTAATTCGCTTTCTTATTAGGTGTCAGGAAACACGAGAGAGAGAGAGAGAGAGAGAGAGAGAGATGGAGATGGGGAGGGAGAGAGAGATGGAGATAGGGAGGGAGAGGGAGAGAGGAGAGAGAGAGAGGAGAGAGAGAGAGAGGAGAGAAGAGAGGAGAGAGGAGAGAGAAGATGGAGAATGGAGGGAGAGTGGAGAGAGAGAGAGAGAGAGAGAGAGAGAGAGAGAGAGAGCGAGAGAGAGAGAGAGAGTAGAGGAGGGAATACACGCCAGATTCATGAGAAAATACAAAGCTGACGCTAAATAAATGATGGAAAATACCTGTAACGTTTTGCACGCCTATCAATAATTACGATGAGAACTAAAAAAGGCGAAGGACTGACGTTTTCCTGTCTTTTAGCTCCCCAAATCCCGCAGGAATTTTATGCTTTTAAAATTCTCCTAGCGACTGAGGACGACGGCGACTTTTATTGAGGGAGTATCAAGAATTCTTAAACGCTAAGTGCTAAATACGAATTAGTTTTTGATGGTTTCCTTGGCAGTCTCATCAAACCGTATAGAGATAGCACCGGTGTGCATTTCAAACCCAAGAATGTGATGTTTTCTTTCTATTAACTGACCTTATACAATTTTGCCAGCTGATTTCAAGTTTCACAACCATTTCCATGCATCTCAGGGTTTTTCATGAAAAGTGTCAGATATATTCATAGTTTGTACTAAACTAAATTTCCAGGAGTACAAAATAATATGAATTCTGATTACAATTGCTCAAAAATAGTTTTATTATGGGATACAAGGACAATACAATTCAAAGTAAATTGATCTTTGATACTTGATTGATGCATAATTGATCAATCATGGTTGATCAGTAGGACAAAATCGTCGTTTCTTCTTCGCCAGCTCTCCCGCTTCAGGGACCAGCAGTAGTCTGCCATCATCTTGATATCCCACCTTTGTTGGTATCTTTTTTCCCATAGTTCCTCATTCACTCTACCCAAATTTTCTGGAAAATAGTGTGCAAATGCGAGTGAAGGAAGTGAACTTCTAGATTCGTGTTTGCAGCTTAGCTTTTCATATTTGTTGAGCATTTCCTTGACAATGTCCTTGAAGCTGGGATCTCTGTGATCGCCCAGAAAGTTCGGCATTCCACTCTTGAACGAAGTGCAGGCGCCTTCCTCTGCTCTGTTCGTCGTCCCTTCAAAATGCTCGTCCCGTGTCCACATTCTGATCTGTGGCCCCACAAAGATGACATCTTTTACTTTTTCATAGCTGAGTTTTAGAAATTTACTATATATGTATTTGAAGCAGTTTCCCTCCTTATCTAACTTTAGAAGCTTTATATGGAGTGGTGGTAACAAAGCATTATTAGGCTCAGTCAACTTTTCGTGGTTATTCTTTGAACCTGGTGTAAATGTGTTTCTGGTTGACCATACCTTCTTTTTCCAGCATTCATTTCTCGCTCTACTGTCCCACTCATTTAAGAATCACAGGTCATTTTTGTGTACGTGGACTGCTGACCAACAAGCACGCACAAAACCTTCAAATCTCTGCTCACAGTCCACTGATGTTCACTATATCCAACCTTTTCCAGAAGCTGCAGATTCTTGCATGTTTCCTTCACATGCACTGAATGTGCAATCGACACAGAAGCATATTTGTTGCGGGTTGGTATACAGCTCCTAAGTTTTGTATCCCTTCCGGAATGTTACTGCAGTAGACGGTTGTGTGGTACGTGGAAAAGTATGGCACAAATTCCTTCTCATGGCATCTGTACCAAGAATATGATGTTCCAGAAGCAAGTGGTTTTTTTGCTTCGAGTCTAGATCCCAGAACTTCTTCAGAGTCTTTTGGCAAATCCAGATATCTAATAAAATCATCTAACTCACTTTGTGCGAAAGGTCTTGGTTCACAAAGTGCTTCATCTGGTTTGTAACAACCAGTATCGTCCTCAGCTTCAGCACCGTCCGATAAAGACTCTGATATGGGGATTTTCTAGCTGCTGTGGAGAGGAAAGAGGCTCACTTGGGCCACGTTGTGCAGATCTCAGTTCAGACTGAAGGTTGGGATAAATTCGTAAAAGCAGCTCCGTGCTGGAACATCATACCTGTTCGCTTTACCGATTAGCTGGTCCATCCTTTCGTCTTCGAGGCAATCAGAGGGGTTTTGACAATGTCGATCCCGGCGCTCAGGTGACATGTGAGTGGGTGTGGATACCTGTCGCCTTCTTTACACGTAAGTGTTGACAACGACTGATTAAAGAGATGAGGATAAATGACTTTTGTACCGCCCCCCTCAGCCTCCTGTTTGCTTGTTACTGCTGGTTTGCTAATCGAAGGTATTTTTTGTTATTCAGACTAAAATTCTTCATTATCCTGCAGACCGACGAATAAACATAAAATGTGAGAGTATAATACAAAATTGGCTGTTTCTGGAGGTGACCAAATACGGTTAAAGGAGTTTTAAAAACCCTGTTCCGACAGAGAACGATATCGTCAAAGCTTCACTATGAATGATATTTCTGATGTTTAGTGATTAAGATGACATTTGGTGACTTCCTCCCCACAGCGACTAGTACTGAATACCCAGTCTGTAGAGTCATGAAACAGCCTATCTCCCTTCTTGATGTGCCACGAATATGACTACAAAACTGAATTTACTGCAGATAAATCAGATGTAGAACAAAGTAAGTGCATACAACGCCTCGTAATCCATAACGATTAGCGAGGACAGAGGCAATACGTCAGCTTTTATTAAAGATAAAATATGGAAGATGTTTATAAAAATGTTTTCGGAATTTCCACGCCATGGGCGATCACATTCTGTCGCCAAACCAAGTATATTTGAATTTAATTGCAACTGATGACTGATCGTAAGCTGATGAAAACTGGTAACGTAAATTCCCACGAACGTTTGGGTGCAAAATGGCCGTGCTGGTTTTTAAATGAAAATTCCCTGGAAGAAGCTTTCTTTAGGTTTAATAGTTGATGGTGTCGTCGGTTCTGACAGGTGGTAATATGATGAGAAATGCGCCAGCGAACTATCGTTTCTCTTAACATCAGTTGACAAATATATAATATTTTTGTTTAGAATTCTATATACATCTATTCTGTACGGTAATGGATGATTAGGAGCAAGAACGTAACATCCACTTAGTTTGTGTGTGTGTTTTTTTTAACTTTTAAATGCTGTAAACTAACATTTAACAAATGTTATGTATTAACGAAAGGCTGTTCGGATCGTGACATGAATCGTAATTAAAGTTCTGATGATGATTTACCAGTTGGAAAACCATGCATCAGACTGACTTCGCGTTAAGGGCTGTAAAAGATAAATGGCGGAAAATAAATAGCAGCATCCCTAGCATCAACACTCTAGACTTTATTGCTAGGAGGAGAATGAAGGTTGGTATTCCTTTCGTGAACTATACTCCTTTATTATCGTGAATTACCACCAATCTATCGCGTTGCTAATTTTCTGCGGCGCTGGGACGATCTTTATTCTTCTTATAACAAATCGTCTGGAATATGACAAATGAAGTTTATTACATAATAAAGTTTCATACATCAAATGTCTTTTATTTAGGTGAACGCCTCCGCTAAACAAAAAATCAAAAAAAAATGTGTATTCCCTTTAAGAAGACGAGAAAAGAAAATAACAGATAAATTTTATGACAATTACTTTTTGAAATCCCACTAAGTTTTATTTCAAACATTTTTAGCTGCTGTATGTCTTCAGTGCCTGGCTGAAAGCATTAATTTGTGTTTTATGTTACCCACAGACGGCAAGAAAGAGGGGCCAGTCAGTGGCGTACATCCATACATTTTTTCCGCGACGCCATCAGGACAGTAATGCGAAGGGGCGTCTCGCTACCTTAATAGACGTGTAAAACAGCCACTCGACAGAGTACAGAAAACAGCAAGACGGAATGCTTTGCGGACAAAAAATATTGATCTACTAGAGATGATTCTTGTATTTGATTATTTGTAATGTATTTTACGGTTTAGTTATTTTCTCCTTTGGCTAATAAAAAATAACTATTTTTACCTATTTCCTCATAAAATCTGGAGGCAAAACAGTATAGTTTGTCGGTACTTATTTTTAAAGAATCCTCGCAATAAATTTCTGATCAGTTTGCAAATTGGTTTATCAGCTGCGCTACTTACAAATGATTTCGCAAAGCACCTGCAGTAACATCCTCAGCTTATTATTCACCAGTGTAGGGTGGAGTATTCCCACGTCGTCCATACTAAAATAATCGACGGTTTCTCCCGATGTCGTTGCAGGATAAAGGAATGGTTGATTAACTACCCCGGAAAAAAATATGTACAGCGAGGGTTTTGACTATCGAACCGCAGAGGAGGAGGAGAGGCTTGGATTTGAATTTGCTTATTAAATCATGTAGACGTCATCCAAAATCCTATAAACGAGTAATAACTTTTAAACATAACAGAAACTTTAAAGACAAAGTTTACTCAGGAAATGTCTTTTCATTACGGTAATTCTCGTGAACCAATATTATTCTTCCATAAAACAACGGGCGGTCTGCGTGATTCAGCAAAACCGAGCTCAGTTCACGATCGCGTCCGTGAAGCCCGACACAACACAAGTAAATGACATGGATATTCACAATGACCGCTTGTGCCATTACAAAGTAAAAGAGTTAACTGACTATCTGCCTTGTGACGATGTTTGCGGTCAAATAAATATTTCTAAAAGATCTTTGAAACCGAGAAAAAAAAAATTATTATTAAAACAGAAACGGGTGGGACAAAGTTACGCAGACAGACAACAGCTGAAAGGGGTCGTTTTGTTAAGTCTGTTCTCGAGGGATTCCAGGCGGAAAGCCACTACGATTAAGCTGGCACATTTATTTCAACCTAATCTGAGAGGGCACTGGTTTGAAATAAATAAATATGCTAAATGTAGAATCTTTCCTAAATACTCTCAGTAGCAAACGGCGGATTGATTGTTGGTGTTCTCTTGTGGATGCTAGCTAACGAGAAGCGGCGTCCTATCAGTGGACTCATAGATCCGCCCTGTGGGAATAAGGCGCTAAACTACTGAATGGTCAGGGCAGAGGAGACGACTGCCTCGGAATTCGGGAAGCGTTGGGTCAATTTACTTTAAGCTCACCTGATAAACAGTCATCGCCAGGCTTCTGGCGAGGGTTTACCGAGCGAGACGATCACTCGGGAACCAAGAACGCGGTGCTTTCGCTTCAACTGGACCTAGCGCCATCAAAATGCCCGCATGAAGATTTCTCGAAGATGTACAAAGCCGGAGTATGCGTTTGCTAATAAACATTTAAAAAAAAAAAAAAAAAATCGATTTGTCCGGTTCCATGTTTAGGAGCCGGTGACAGGTTCCAAGATCAGTTCCCTCCCTTGAGGGCTTTGTTCTAGCACCTAGGAGAATCGCAGTGACTCTGAAGAAGTGTCACGGAGAGGCTGGACTCCGATACGACCTCACCACGTCTTCGAGAACCGGATTTCTCACACCCAAAGAGCTCTGTTCAGACAACAAATCTAATCGTCGTAAAAACGCAATTTTAAAAAGTTAAAAAGTCTAAAGCCGAGCGGTCAAACGAAGGAGGCATAGCTTTAAAAAGTATAAAATCAGGGTCCCCGAATTTCATGATTCCAAACGGATGACGGTTTGTTGACCTCGATACGCTTCGTTGGAGCACCAGCGGAGATCGACCCAGCAATCTTCCCGACAGCTGGCAGGGGCCGAACATCAACAACAACACGAACGAGCATAACTCAAGTCTCTATTTTGTCCAACGTTAATTACACTAGTCTCTGACTCCACAGAAACATAATTATCAAGGGATCTTAAAGTTCCTTACCACTGACCGGCTTGGGTCGTCTAATTAAAACTATGAAAATTTAAAATATAGTTACTAAATCTAGTAATTTTCGTATGAAATCCTCGGATGCCGACTGATTCCAGAACATACGTATATTGGAAATCTATCAAATTGGCTGCTGTTTCCCTTTTTTCTTGTTTCTGTACCCGCTAAACCAAACATTCTGCATTCAAAACTCCGGCCTCTGAGCGTTTGGTTTTGTATCTGCGATCCTAATTTTTAGCGATGCAGAATTATCGTGATCCAAATATGGATCTGTGAATGGATATTTGACATTTTTATTAATTTACGCGACCGGTAATAATCTCTCTACTGCTGGTCTATTTATTTCTGTTTTTAAAAAATGTATTTGTGTCTTTTTGCACGTAGGGTACCTGAAGAGTCGACATTGTAAAGATCTGGTAAAAGAAGAGCTCTTAGAAAACATCGATATATCTGTCTCCACAACTTCTGGAAAACACCGAACATTTTCGCGTGACTCTGATACGTTCAACAGAGTATCGCATTGACCTGGTGACAAGTCGTCGGATGTATGTGGCATTCGCTGTCAAACAGAATCTGCTGTAAAGATACTAACCTCCAAAGATTTGTTTTAAAAAAGAAAATGCTGATCAATTTCTTCATCGGAACAGGTACCAAATAAGAATGCCAAGGCGACAGCAACGCAATCTCTGGTTACATCTTTCAGTAAGTTTTCGCTGTGTCGAACACCAGCATTGACCTTCTCTACAGCGGAGACAATTTTGGTAGAGGTGGAAAGTAATGCCGCGGTTATCCACTAGAGAGCGCTGTTTATCTTGAGCCTCGAGAAGTCTAGAACTTCTGAATTCAGTAGGAAAATCCCTACAAGAAACTTCAATTTCAGATTTTTGAAGGAAACTAGCGTGAGCCGCTGGTAAAAGAGAACGAAAGCTAATCACTCTAGGGAGATATGCAAAACCAAGCCGGAACTGAGTCCGACTGTCAATCTAACTTGGGCCTCAATCTTGGCAGCTCAGTACGCTAGTCACTGGGCCACCACCCGTCGCACTTCAATAAATGATTCTGCACGTCTTGGTTAAAAGTATGTTCCTGAGAGGTTAGAGACTGCATCCTAACTAAAGTTTGCAATCAGAATGAATTCAGCTATAGCATAAAAAGCTGTCCGCGGGCAACGAGAAAACCCTCCAAGAAAGTCAGACAAATAATAAAGATATGCGTGTAAGGGAGCAAAGTTGGAGTTTATGTCTCTAGTGAACTCATACACTACTTCAATAGATCTAATTCTGACTTCTCTAATATGGGATCGATGATTTCTCTCTGAGAAGTAAAGTATGTCACATGTGAGAAAACGCTATAGGCAATATATCGCATTGCACAGTATATGGAAATAATCTTTGTACCACGGGTATAGAAAGAGATCTGATGAACAGCTACCTATATAATGTAACTGTGCTGAAAGTAATCAGAAGATGTCAGATATTCTCTGACGCCACAGGTTTAGTGGATTTATGGTACCGAACCTCAAAAATGTTACATTTCAGCCATACAGATTTTGTGTTGTTAGTTCTCTAGACACAGAACAGGACTTCTTACATAAAAAGACAACACCCAGTTTGGTCTTTAACAACGTAGTCTCAGCATTTTTTGTACAGTTAAGAATGATGGAAAAATTTTCCATGTTACCAAAGATTCAAATACGAGTTCCTAGAATTCTGACCGAGAAAACAGGATTTTGCCATAAGGAAATACTGTCGCATTAAAGGCACAGTGAACTCTCCTAACAATGGCCTTCATGCATCCCTTCCTCACACCTGTTTTGGTTAGTTCGGTCTTAAAGAGAATAGAAGAGCACTTCCGTAGGAAGTGTCTCTCTAACTTTCTGACGGATGGAGACTTATAGTGACAGCTATAATTCCACTAATAATACCACTGGTGGTAAAGATCTGTTTCATTGGGCGTTAGGGTGAACCAAATGGCTTACGGTACCATGCAGGAAACATGCAAGAACTACTCATTTAAATGGACTAATCTTGAACCTAGGTTCCAGACAACCTCGCTTATTTTTAATTGCGCGCTCTTTTTTACAGGATATGGTACCATAAGATATGATGAATGGAAACACGGACGTTTTACCTTTGTCTGGCCTGGTGCGTGATTCGTAACTTCTTGTTACCCGCTACCCTTCGCCTGACGCAGTTCTCGTTCTACATCATTTTTTGGCCGCACGAAAATAGATTAAAACATCGCGAATTTCGTTTGTTCCTTCTGTGGGCTGATTTAGAAATAAAACTCACACTTTTAGGAGCATTTATCCAATATTATCAGAAGTATTTTTTTTAAATATTATTTTTTTAAATTAATTTTTCGTACTTTCCCCTCTGTTAGCCAATCCCTTCTACACTGCAGTGAGCCCACGATTCTGCAAAGACAACCGACGCCAGGTAAATATTTAGACAAAAGCGTCAACCTGCCTGTTGTTAACCAGTTATTTCCGTCATCAAGGGCAGGTAAGTCAGCCGTGCACTTTAGCTTAACATGACATGGAGCCGCGTTACTGGTTATCCCACGGCCTTCCCTCCGTTGCCGACTATTCGTGCAGAAATTCCCTCTGTACGGTGTTTTAATTTTTCTTGACACCGTATCCAGAAGTCCGTAAATACTTTTCATTTTTTCTCTACCACAGAAATTCACAAAAAAAAAAAAACAGCTGCTGTTGTAGCTGTTAGAAGAAAATTTCGAATCATCGCGTCCCACGGTTTCTCTCGTATGGCCGATGCATTCTGATCCATAATATTAGTTACTCATTTCCCCGTCTCGCCACAGTTCAGATGGTTAAATTGTCCTCCGAATAAAGGTTCGTGCTCGAGCAGTGAACAAGCTTATGATGTCCTTATTTATTATTTCTTGGCATTTAATTACGTAATTTTAGTAGAATTAAAACTCTGCTTTTCCTATGAAACAGACAGATATTAAAACGAAGCTTTATTCGTGTTAACCGAGGCAGCTTTCAGTCAGGTTAGCGCCGGTACAGTCTTCGAGAAACTAAGTTACTCACCTGTCGAAAGGAAGAGAAGAGACCGGCATCACCCGAGCTCCGTGGACTCCGGCAGGACAGTGACACGCAGCTGAGCTCCAGGATGCCAAGCAAAATCAGCGAAGATTCCGTGATGCAAAACAATGTGAGAAGAGCTCGGCGGGTTAATTAGGAGCTTATGGAAATCAAATAAACACGCAGGAAGTACGGATTCCGAATCGTTCTAGGGGGGGAAGGAAAAAAAAGAGCGATAATTTCTGGTTATTTTACGCATTGTGGCAGAACGACATTGGCCACGACGCTTTTCTTGTATCGTTCCCAGTCCAGCTTACTCTGCAGCGTTTTCCGGAATGTATCGTTGTCCGGGTACCAGGAGACAAGTTTCCGCACGTTCCATTTGCTCTTCTCGCTGATGTTATTCACGAAAAACTCCTTGTTCAGCATGACGACTTCAGCTCCGCGGCTCACCTGCAACGATAAAGTTGGTCGTTAGGCTGCGATGACCAGGGCGGGGCGGGGGAGGTAGAGGGCGCTGCTGGTTTGTTTCTGTTATACCCCAGCGCTTCTCCCTTCAGTAGGAATCGCGCATCTCGTCGACAGATCGCCCAGGCTCCGCTCGAATTGTCTAACACCACGTGATACCGTTAAAAATGACCACGGGCAGAGGGCTCCCTTCATCTGGGAAACTGGGGACCCAAACGATGCTGCAATGCCGAGAACCAAAGAGAAGAAAGAGCCTGCTTTCGGGGGTTGCCAGGGTTTCATACCTGTAATTCCTTCTTTTAAAAATAATGCGAAAGGTAAATATCTGAACGCGCTGACGTCAGCGCTCGTGTGCACAAGAGAAAGCGCGCGACGGTTAAATTTGGCGGCGAACTCTGGATTAGCAGAAAAAAACTCACCCTAAAGGTTTTTACAGAGTGCAGACAGTTGCTGGGAGTCACGGAAGTGGGGGAAAAACATTCTGTTATCGATGCGTCGTTCTGAACAACTGCGCCAAAAAAGACTCGAACCATTTCAAAGTTTGTCCCACGATGGTTTTCTTCTCTCCTTCCTGGAGTTATCCGTCTCCAGGGCTAATGAGTTTATTTCGCCCTTAAAGATCCTGTCCGTTTTTCGCAAATGTAAGAGGCGACCTCGCTGAAGCTTTCTTGGCTCTGCGCTCCGCTTTGATTCTCGGACCATTCTGCCCTGACACCATCACGTCTGGATGTCACGCAGACACGGTCTGACCGGATCCCACTCCAAGATCGTCACTATGTCGCCGTCAATAACCCGAAGGTGGTAAATGGGAACAAAACAACCCGAAACAGAGAAGCATTTTTTTTAAAACGAAATACCAGCAGCGCTGATAGATAGAGAAAAGTCTTAGGGTGAAAATGAACGTACTCACCAACGAAACACTGGGCAGTGGTTTCTTCTCAGAAAACTCGTCGAAATTAATCGTTGACAGGCCCTTCAATAGGAAAAGGTGGCGATATTTAAAACAAGTAATCGGTTCAAAGATAACTTAGATTTTAATACTGGAGCTTTAAATATATCACTTGTGACATGGTATCCACTGGAGAGTCCCCAATTACGGCTGCCAGTGTACAGCACAGATATAATTATTGTGGGCAGTTAGAACAACAATCGGTTAAAATACATGCATAATACCCATCTTATGTAGAACGCTTGTGTAAACTGAGACATTTTGGTGATAAGTCATTTATAGAAATAAAAGGGTTAACTGGGGCATCGCCATCAGCGGAGACCGAGAATTAGATTTTGATCTAAAGCTTTTAATTCCGGCTGAGATATTGTTTTCAATTTTAAAAGGCTTGCTCTTTCCGAAGCAAAAAGCTAAACAGCAAACACGACTAATTTTACTCTTTGCGAACTGATAGCCCAATTAAACTCGAATTAACATCCCCAGTGGCACACGGAGGGGAAACATCCAAGCAACAAAGAGAATTAAAAGCGGAAGGCGCGTGAGATCTCTTAGCAATGAGAAATCGCCAAAACCCTGCAGACTTCCTTTGAACTACACTCGTTTCACCCTCAGCCAAACCCGACGGTGGGTTTTCGTTAATCAGAGCAGCGAGTTCTTGTGTACAAACTGATATTTGCAAAGTAGCACAACCGGGTTAGAATTAAGATTCCGTTTAAACGCCGAAATGGTCCATTACATCAGTGCGTTCACCGTTACCGGTCTATACCCCGGTACTCCCAGACATTTAAATCCAGTGAAGTTTCGCATAACGAAAGACGACACCAATGAAAATAAATAAGGATATAATGTTTTCTTGATTCCTCGTCTTCTTTTTCTTTTTTACTGAAGAGGGCCTAACGCCAAGCTCCATCATCTAAACCCAATTTGAAATCTTTCTCTCGTTTACTCTTGAATGGACTCGTGAATTTTAAAAAAAATTTCTATCGCCTTTGCAGGATCAGACTGGATTTACACTTCACGCTCAAAAACGAGCGCGTGCCGTTTTACCTGTAGTTTTGGCAGAAATTGTCCCAGCACCGAAATTTGAAGTAGACCGACACAAGCTGACGTTTAGTTTCGTATAAGAATGCAGTGGCCAGGTGAAATCTTTCGCTGAACCTAACAGGTAACAGTATCGCAAACGTTTGAGGGCAGAACTGACATATATTTTGTCTACGGTGCGGATATTTTATTAAAACATTACTATACCTACCCTGGTCGATCTTAAAAGTTTTATACATATCCCACCATTTCACAATTTTAGTATAAAAAAGTCATGTAGTTGTTCGGAAATAGTTGAACATCTCTCACGTGTAAGAGACCCGTTGATTTTTGAAATATACAAGTCCAAGTCCAGTATTTGATAGGAGCACTTCTTGTATTCGAACGGGGTTGTACACGTCTAGGAGTGATATCCATGGAGTCATCAGTAGTAACCTTGGTTTAGGATTTTCCATAGATCTGCAGATATTCTATTAAATGGTGTTAGCAGAGAGGGTTTGCCCACGTAACTACTTTCATATCCGCCTGTCAAGAATACGCTGCTATCGATACTCATTGAGACTCATCGCCGGCTTGATGGGCAACAGAAAAGCAACTGCAGTCTGATCCGTGTCTTTTGAGCTATAGTCGTTCTTGGATGTATGGCAAATCGTTCCATCTTTCTGCAAGATATGATGATTATCATAGAATATCTTCGTTGAAATGCAGACAGTAGGATATTTCAAAGTATACGTACGCAAATGCCGGTAAAACCTTGGTGTCTCTTAATGATACAAGATGTGGTTTACATGCGTGCCGGCACAATGACTCTAAATCTACAGTTGGTGGCAGTTGACGACAGACCCCCTCGTGCTTCCAGCAGATGTGAATTGGTAAAAGGCTGACTGCAAGCCGCCAATATGCATGATGTACCAGGTAAACAGACAGCTTTTATTTGCATCACCAATGGAATCCGTTTTGAACACATGCAGTAAATCAAGTCTGTATCACCGAACAAGCGCTGATAGCGATGTTTACGGAGCAGCAAAGAAGAGGAATTGTTATTGGTTGTTGCGATTATAGGGGACAACTCCCGGTTCTGTGCGCCAAGGAGTTGGAGTGTTCGGCTTCCGGCTGAGTTCTGTACACCATTCAGTAGCAATAAAATATTATAACAGCGAAAGAGTCGTTTGGAAATTTTACTGACAATTTATTTAAAATCGCAAATAATATTAATGAATTATACAGGTGTAAATAAATAATAGATAATAAACAGCACTGGGAGTTAATATAATGAATACAAAATTGTACGGTTATTTGACACCAGGGTGCATTTGATCAAAATTATCACGTGACCAAAGCGTAAACCACAAATGGGGCTTTGACACTACGGTGGTCAGCACGTGGCGAACGCAGGGGCTCTCACACGACATCACACTGAGATCTAAAATACGGTATAGAAAGATTAGTTTTAAAATATACGTCAGTCATCGTCACTCCATATATTTTATTTTGTAGGGTTACCCGTTTGAACCGTAGTTCGCCATTCTGCCGCTAATAAGTTGTAAATTCGGCCAGAGAATTGTTTTCTATAAACTTTCAACCGGTTTGTTGGGCGCTTCACCGAAAGTCCCAGTTTTCATTTATCCTTTTGTTTCTGCACCCAGTATTAAAGATTCGCTCGCTGTTGTTGATGCTTACGGTTTAATCTTAAAAGGTTCTAGTAAAATGCGCAGAGTTAGGATCGTACTATGCGAACCTTTGCTGTTACAACAAATATAGACGGAAAAGATTCATCGTGAAATCTACTACTCTCTCATAAAATGGATATTTGTGTCTACAGATGCTTTAATCAGAATTCGATAGAATACAACTTAACTTCAAGCTTTTCCTGCCCGACTTTCTAGTTATCTATCTATGATCATCATTTAACAAGAACACAATTACAGTAGCGAAGATATTAAAATTATTTCCTAGTAGAGTAAATAATATAGAATAGCAAACTGTTCGCCATGTGTTGTGTTTGCTCACTGATCTTCTCGTGGCTTTTAGTTCTGTCCGTACTGCGCTGCGCTGTCGTCTTTCCTCGTTTGGTTTAGCTCGCCGTGCTGCTTACCTAAGCGACATTCTGGTATGCGCACTATACAAAGGTGCATCTCATCAAACACAGCCCCCCTTTCAGTACGAGTGACGTTAGCACGTACTTACGAAAACATCCTTTTCCTTTAGCATGTCGATCTGCACGAACATCGACTTATTCTCCAGCCCGTCTTCATTTATCCGGTTATATATGATATCTTTCTTAATTTCGACCAGTGTTGGGAACTCGTTGTACGCTATGGCCGGATCGCGCTTTATCGGGGGAAGTACCTGCAACGTCAAAGAGAGAGAGAGAGAGAGAGGTGCTAACCACGTGACTGCTATAAGTCCTGTCGTGGGGATCAAGATCGCTGTCAAGCAGCCAAGCTGAGCCTTTACTAAGAGATTAGGCCACTGTGTCTTTTCGGAAAGAGTCGCTAAACACCGCTGCCGAATGCTACATGCTCTGGTAGTCCCTCCTGTCCGACCCCACCTCGGTTCGTGGAAATCCGACGGAAACTTTCCCGTGAACCGACCGTTTCTAGCGCCGTTTTCCGACGGCTTCTTTTAATCCTGCGTTTTGTCTCCAGAGTGAACGATATCTCTACCGCCGAACAGCGGAGATCTCAGCAGAGGAGGAAGATACAGCTTTAATGGCTGCCCTGCTTCAATCCGCAGTACAGCAAAATATCAAAACGGGTAAAATTAGCCGTTTCCTTCAATCTCGGGGTAAAGTTCTCCGGGATGGTACCACCAGACATTGGTGGAGTCCGGAGTAGTTGGACGAAACGTTTTAGTAGAGACTCGTTATTTTTTTCTTCTTTTTCCAGCTCATCTAATTCCTAACCGTTTCGGCTTCAGGAGCGGAGGTGTTCTGAGCAGTTCGATCTATTGATTTCGTTAATCAGAAGTTTTGCCTTTAGCCAAAATTTTCCTAAGTATCTGAGCACCGGCTGCCGTTGTGAATACGAGGCTGAAATCCAGTCCCTAAACAGAGCAGTAGTCCCAGAACATCCCACATGGCGGCGCGGCGAACCTTCCCCAATCCTACAAGATTTTACTACTGATGTCAAAAGTTTCTCAAAAGCTATTATGCCTCTATAAATGATAATCACTCATTTAAGGCTCGAGATAACGTTCTTAATGAAAGAAATGGTTTTATCAAGAACAAACGATACATTCTGCTAAAAGCCACAATGATTCTTCCTAAAAACACCAAAATAATTCATTTAGCCCTTCTATAAATCACGTCGTTCATGGTTGGTAGATGTGTAGTAAGGGTGAAATCTCTTGCTGAGTTCGCTAATTCCAGAAATTTTCGCCATCTCATTTTTCATACACTTACCGTGGAGACCGGCGGCAATTGTTGCATCTCACATACTGTCTCATTTCTTGTGTAGGCAACTGACCAGCATTTTCACCCTTTTAAGTGTAAACACTCATATTCATATTCAGTAGTAAAATTCTCGATACAACTTTGTGTAATGTTCAGGTAGATGCTTTCTCGAGACAACAACTCGTCCCCGCAAGGAGCTGACTGTCTTAAAGAAGAGGGTGTCTGAGTTGTCCGACTCTTAACGCATCGTAATATGGCCCACAAACATATTTGCTAATTAACTTTAAGCTTTTATGGAAATAATAAAAGTGCTGGATATAATCCATCAACAACATCTATTTAAGAATGTGAACTAAGACCAGATTGTTACCATTTCCAAACACCACGTGACAACCTGACCGGGCAGAGGTTTACCCCACAGAAAAATCCATGAAACTGCACGAGAAACGTACACGAAGCTTTATCCATCGTATAAATTATTTAAAATAGGCAAAAGATTATAGACTAAATAATAAACGGAATTCAAAGCTTTTTAACTGGCTCTTAGCAGCTTATCGACAATCGCGGATGTAAGGGGCTTGTCATGGGAGCGGAGGTTTAACATGGCGAGATAAACGCAATGCGCTCGTGCCGAGTTTTAGATAGCACAACAGCCAGCCCCGATCTTCCCTACTTCGTAACCTCGCGTGCGATAACGGAAGGAAGGTCGCCCACACACCAGCGGTTCGTATTCTATTTTACAGGTGTCTCCCCATTCCGCCGCTGTCGTCAGCCCAGTGTCAATCTTCGATTCTGAAAAGAAAATGCAGTTCGAGAGTTTGTCCAGTGAAGATATCGACGGAAAGAGTGGAGCGTAACCTGGGCAATAATTACAACCCCGCACCGTTTCCTTACAAGACTTGCGAGGTCCTTTTACATCCTATTAAAAGATCTACATATGAATAAATATTAAGGCCTTCTCTTGTCTTCCAAACTTTGTGCTACTAGTGACTTATAATTAAATTCTACTCAAATGTGTACAGAATATTAACAGCCTTCAAATTTCAAAAACTGATAAACATTTTCAGCCACTGTACGTATTATGACAAACAAGTTAATTTTGTAAACTAAAAACAAGAAAAATTATTTTACGTAAATATTGTTTGTAAAGTGGTCTGTAGCCTTTGAGGTATCATAGAAAATATGGCTCATAGATGGACGGCACGAGGTAAACTGGACTTCCAGCCATTTTTCTTATCTTACTTGTGAGTGAGCGCGTGAAGGTTTTATAAGTTTCTCAATTTAATCGCTTTCAGGATCCGTTCACTTACACTGAACACATTGAAATAAACCGAAAGGGTTTTTGAAGTCAGTACAGAGAGAGATGACCTCGGTACAGAGATAGATGATGTCATTACAGAGAGATGACCTCGGTACAGAGAGAGATGACGTCATTACACACGGAGAGGTGACGTCATTACAGAGAGATGATCTCGGTACAGAGATAGATGATGTTATTACACAGAGAGAGATGACCTCTGTACAGAGAAATGATGTCATTACAGAGAGATGACCTCGGTACAGAGATAGATGATGTCATTACACAGAGAGAGATGACCTCGGTACAGAGAGAGATGACGTCATTACACACGGAGAGGTGACGTCATTACAGAGAGATGATCTCGGTACAGAGATAGATGATGTTATTACACAGAGAAAGATGACCTCGGTACAGAGAGATGATGTCATTACAGAGAGATGACCTCGGTACAGAGATAGATGATGTCATTACACAGAGAGAGATGACCTCGGTACAGAGAGAGATGATGTCATTACACAGAGAGAGATGACCTCGGTACAGAGAGATGATGTCATTACACTCTTTATTAGGATCATGGAAGGAGGAAGCCCCGTTTCTCAGTAGCCCCCTGACAGTCAACTTCTGCTGTGGTGTCGCTCGAAGATAATTAACCAAAAAACGAATAAAAGGAGCTCATCAATAAGATGCCGCGTTTTCCTCCGCTGTGCCTGAGGCGCTGGTCCCGATCTACAGGCGAGGCTTGCTTCCAGCAGCCTACCCCGCTTTGCCGTTGTTTTCTGAATCGCCAAATTTCATATATTTATTATTTGTTTTTTTGCATGCGCTGTATGAAGCAAATCGGATTTCACTAATCCATACAAAAATCATCTTAAGCTATCTAATCTTAAGCGGCCTCTCTCCCCTGCGGCGCGAACTCGTGACCATGAGAATCGCCATTCAGAAAGCAATGAGCCAGTGACGTTAAAGGGTTGCCGAGACCCCTTAATACAAAGATTAATTTAACCCGTAAGTGAAATATTTTTTTTTTTGCAGTTTTTGTTTTACATAAATAATTCGTCTGAAGGGAATTTCTTAAAGTTGTAGCCTTTTTTTGGAGATCATGATGATTCGTGTGGGGGTTCGCTTGGCTTCTGACGACGCAACTTTTCCCAGTCTGGCACCGAAATCTTTAAAAATGGCCGGTGTGTCAAATATCAGTTCGAGGCTCTTTACCCCTTTTTTTGTATTCGAGAGTTTTGCTTAAATCATAAACAAAAACAATCTATTCTCAGAACGTGCGCACTTTAGCTGCCCTTTAGGCGGAAGTTCTTGGTGGGGGGAAACTGTAGCTATTCTGGAATTCTCTAATTTGGGGAATCTCTGCTTTTGTTGTTTTTCGTCTTCAAGACGAGAGAGCTCCAGCGATGCTGATGTCTCTTACGATAGAAACGTTTCTTCGTTAATTAAATAAACTCCCACCCAAATCCGAAAGCGAAATTGAGTAGATGGCCACCGGCGGAGTCTAAGCCAGTCGTTTTATCCAAATCGATACAACAAAAGACCCAGAAAAGCTGGTTAACTCGGGACGTCTCGTCGCTGGCGGATAATTCGCGATTCGAGTAAATAAATCGCTTGCCCCGATAAACACCGAAATGGTTGTTTTTTTAGGGCACGCAGGCTCCGGTGAGGCAAATGGAAGTGACGTGGGTCAGTGGCATTTTGATTCAGCTGGAGAAAAGCCACATGTTCAAATAGGAGAGGAGGGGTCTGTCTTCTTGAGAATAGAGAAATTGACGTGAACGGCTCTGGCAGATCGGTATGCTTCCAATGTCAACAGGAACTTCGTAAGATTCTCAGAATATTCCTGAAATTCCTTTTTTTCCCTTTTCTCACGGCTATAACAACATTTAGCTCTTGTTGCGTGTGAATTATGGAGAACGATATTTAGAACGCAATCCATTATCGAAGTAATTGCGACATTTGTTTCTAAAAGCATCTTATTGGTTTTATATAGGAAACAAAGCCACAAGCGTGACGATGTGATGATGTTTCTTCACCTGTGCATCGGTTCTTTAATAAAACTACTAGCTTGCGCGTGATGGCGAAATACAATAAAAGAGCACATAAATTGTGCCAGTGATAAATTAAACACCTGAAAGACGAGCATGCATATGATTTACATATTGGACGTCACTCACCCAATGCAGTCGACTTTCGATGATGTGACGTCTGATGCCGGAAGCAGGCGGTAGAACAGATACCCGGATTGACCTGAACAGGTAACTTAACAGAACTCGTTGGTGGTGGGTGAACGTAAGCCACCAGTCTACGACATCAGGTGCTCGCCCGGTTCCCACCGAGCCAAGATATGAATGCTAAAAAAAGCATCTCTCTAGAGAAGTAAGAATTTGATAACTGAATCCTTTCGAAATACAGTGATTCGGATAAATTTGTACTCTGCTGCGGTATTTTCTTTATATCTTCTAAAAGTTGCAAATCCGGTGAAATGGACACAGTTAATAATAATAAAATTAATATGTCGGGGTGACCAACGACTCAGCGGTTAGAACACTAGAGTGCCCAAACTGAGGACCCGAGTTCGATTACCTCCCCTGACTCGTTGGGTTTCCTCCCACGTCTAAAAAATACAGAGATTTCTAGTAGGACTTTCCCTGCGCAACGGCACGTGAACTGCAGTGGGATTCAGGCGTGGGTTGCTGAGGGGAGAGAATCGAAAAGTCAAGTCGGTACCCACCACTCTCCTGTCAGCAGTAAATACTACATATCACTTATTCTAAAGGTGAAATCCCCAGACAGCTGAAAAACGAACACGTGCGCGCGCAGCCAGTGCTGTTCAGATCTCTCTGCCAGATGGCCCGAATTATTGCGACACGTTTCAGGTCCAGAAGTTCCAATATGTCTGTGTGGGCTTGTAGTCCTAGATGTTGTGCTCCTGTCGAGTTTTATTCAGCTCCCTCACCCAGCTGTTTTTATCCTGTTCTCTGGCCAGTCTTATTAGTCTGGAACCATAGTTTTTTCTCTGCCCATATCTGCTGTTTGCCGTATCATTGTATTTCATTATTTTTTTTTAATGTTTTCATTATTAACTTTGTTTAATATATTTAACTTTTAGAAAAGAAACGTGATTTCAATGCGGCTTTGTTAGCTACCAAACCGATTTGTAATTCTCAGGCTTCAGTTTCTGAGCCTAAGGCTCAGCTTCAGTCTCCATTTCATCACCGGGACGATATTTAAGGCCGCCTGAATATCGAACGTACGGATGAACATCCAAAAAGTAAACTATCGCTCGTCGCTTTGTTATCCGCTGAAGATTCCCGACATTATTAACTCTCACGAGACTTTTATTAGTCGCGGGAATATTCCGAGATTCATATTATTCCCCAAAATGGCTGAAGGCTGCAAATAAACAGTGTTCGGCAATCTTGGGGAGAAATAGCGAAATTAATATCACGTCGACAAACCGACTTGGGGCCTACCAGCGGGATGCGGTCTTGTGACTGTATATTACGCGAGCCCGATCACCGCACCCCGTGATGCTCGGCCGTGACACAAACGATCTAAAGCAAAAACCATATTTGTCTTTGCTTCATTATATCTCGTCTTTTCCAAGAAGTAAAAGAAAGTTTCCAAAATTCATTTTGTTTTATGCTATTTGAGATGAGTGCGCGAGTGGAGGGAGTAACAATAACATAAAACCTACATACATCGATGGGGAGGGCGAAACGGCCCTCAAGTGTTCGGTGTAAACTACTTTCTTGATAACGGGAGGGAAGATTACTCGTGGGATGTATTAGGGCTTCAACTGTTGAGCGGAACCTTAACTAAAATTATCTGGCTGCACTGTTCGCCTTCCTGGAGTTTTGTCCATTTATTTATTTATTTATCCTGAATTTTGACATTTTTGTAGAAAGATTCCGAGATTCTCTTTCCTTTGGGTCCATCTTAGAAATGATCCGAGACTGTGAACTCTTGGTACAGGACTGATGGCTCACAGTGATTACGTTTGCAGTAGGTTTCTGATAATGATTACTCATGAGAGCATAGTATTCTTTGTATTAATTGTAGCGGACATTTATTATTGTTTTTTCTTGTTCGTTGAGTTGATTGCGACGTCAGCACAGAGAGGTTACGTCAGTGAGAGAGTGACGTCAGTACAGAGAGAGATGACGTAGTAGAGAGAGAGAGAGAGAGAGAGAGAGAGAGAGAGAGAGAGAGAGAGAGAGAGAGAGAGAGAGAGAGAGAGGAGAGAGATGATGATGGGGGAGAGAGAGAGAGAGAGAGGAGAGGGGAGAGAGAGGACGAGAGAGGCGACGTCAGCACAGAGAGGTTACGTCAGTACACAGAGAGAGGTGGCGTCAGTACAGAGAGAGATGACGTCAGACAACAGAGAGATGAGAGAGAGGAGAGAGAGAGAGAGAGAGAGAGAGACGTCAGTACAAAGAGAGATGGAGAGAGAGAGAGAGAGAGAGAGATGATGAGAGAGAGAGGGAGAGCGAGAGAGAGACAGAGAGAGCGAGAGAGAGCTAGAGAGAGATGAGTCAGCACAGAGAGAGATAGAGAGAGAGAGAGAGAGATGACGTCAGTACAGAGAGAGAGAGAGAGAGAGAGAGAGAGAGAGAGAGGGGGAGTATGATGTATAGTTGTTGTCCTTTATCATTATGGTTAAGAAGTCGGTAAACACGGAATTTATACTGAGAACCTTGGTGCACTCTTTCAATGGCGGTATTAGCCGACACATCCATGGTATTGGATTGTTTCAATTTAACTTTCACTTTAAGTATGACTTTATTTAGAAACATTATTATTATTAGTTATATTTTTCTTTCTAGGGAGCGTTTTAGATTATTTCCTAGGAAGTTTGACATTAACCAAATAGTAATCATATATCACGTGGCGAGAGTTTTTCTTTTTGTTTTGGCTCTCAAAAATTCTTCATCTGTTTTTTTCGTACTTCTGCATCTTCCAAGACATCTTCTCAGGCTAAACGAACCCGCGAGCATTTCCTTTGTGCAGTCTGACGCTGAGCAAAGATCAGAACACCTGTCTTCTAGGATTCTTGTCAATTTTAAATCTCCACGGCAAAGTATCAAGATGGCACCATTGGCTTTAATCTGGCTAAGTGATCGATTACGCCGTCTCTCAAGAAGGCCTCTCTTTTCGTAATTTCTTGAGAATTTTCTTACAGCGAAATTGCTATCGAGAAAGACGATCGGGCCCCGCAGCTGGTGAGTTGGTGTCAGTTCGGCGTAAGTGATACTTCCTTCCTGAAGGCTGCTGTATCAAAGACGGAAGAAATCTAGAACCTTTTCTAGGAGGGTCGTCCAGCATTCCTTAGAAACCTTACAGAGTCAGTTGGATTTTTCTTTTCTGTAAACTGGTCAATTCTTTCGTTTTATCGCCAATTAATAGAGGATTGTTTGCCTTTTCTGTTATTTATTACTCTTTTTTTTTTTTTTTGTTCCTTCTTCCCTTGATGCAACTTTAATAGTTCGCTTCCTTCCGTCTTAATGTCGCTTTCTACCTGCCAGAATACGTTTTGGTTCTTAATGGTGTTTCCTTAACTCTAGCAACTTGCTTCCAGGGCGATAACTCCAGCCATGGACCAGCCCGACGTGTTCTGGAGACGTAAAGTCTATGATTACTGCGCGAGTACCGCCCGACGACGATCTCCTCACGTGTAACAATGGCAGTGCCTTGGCGTGTAGTGATCGCGCCGAACAGATTCTCCACCCGCACCATTTACGATCTCGCGACACCGCTGGAGACGTGCTCCGACAGAGGAGTTCTCGACTGAATCTAATAACCTGTGCCAGTGTCCACTTAAAAGGACGCCACTGAGAACCTGCATCAATGACAAAATCTTGACGAAAACCGATGATGTGTATCGATACTGATATTCGTGTTTAGCACAAATAAGATGTACCAACAGTAACCTTAGCACATAGTGATGATGTAGATGACAATAAAATGGTTGACGCGCAGCAAGGAAGTGTTCTGACCACGTGGCCGGATGGTGAAGAATTACATTCCTGGAACCTGCCCGTATAGCAGCTCTTACCTTAAATAGTAATAAAATCAACTTTCTACTACCACTACTATTACCAATAATAATAATAATATAATAATAATAATAATAATAATAATAATATATAATAATAATAATAATAAATAATAATAATAATAATACTAATAATAATAATAATAATAATAATAATAATAATAATATATATAATAATAGTTACCGTATTTCGGAAAACATGACCAATTTCTTGTACTTTTTTGTGTCAACTCCGCTGACTGTTGGACAATTTCTTTTAGAACCATGCAGCTCCCCTGTAAAATATCAACAACAACAAAGAAAAACTGGCACTTAACTTTAATTGTAATGTACACCCTATCAAGCCTAATATTTAAAAAAAATTTTAAGTTTTTATTTTTTATAGACAATCAGATTTCCATTGAAAATAAAATTAAATATATATGATGTGTAAAAAGTTGATTTTTTTATTGGAAGGCATTGAATTCTGCAAGATTTTTTCGGGTGCATCTTTGTTAACTGCGATTTCTTTCCGGCTTCAGAAGATGCATTTAACCCAAAGACATGACGTTTGCAACAAAATCATCCATGGGCCTTCAAGAACTCGGGTGACCAGGCTGCAAAGCTCTTTTATGGTGACACCTTCAGTGCACTGGCGTAAACTAATATTCCACGACCCTAATACCGTGGTGTGCATCCTCGTATTATCCTCGATCAATGTGTTTCTCGTATTTCCCTTTTAAACTTATCCCATACTTACCAACTTTACCATTTTAAACATTTTCTTTTTCCCTTCAAACTCTTCGGCTCAGATTTCCTCCCTTAGTTTCCAGGTTCAGCATCGCTCCGTGGTCAGTGAAAGTTGGTCCCGCTAATTTTTAAAGTGGCTTCAAGCAGCCGCCACAAGTAAATACGAGTTATCGACCGTCATCTTTGTTCCTGTCATATGCAACTCCGAAAAGGCTATTGAGGGGAGACAACTACAACTATAATTACTGGCTAATGACAGGCTTTACGTGTCACGTTTTCACAGCTCTTCTCCCTCAACCCCAGTGAGAAATTAAATCAAATCATGTTTTTTTCCTTTTCCTTTTAATGTTAAATCTAAACCAACCTATTTTGTACCGTGTAACCATTGATTAGACTCATTTTTTCAAGAACACATCAACAAATTCACGAAAGGTTTACAACAAAACGGTTTCCTGTAAGAACAATTATTGGAAAACGAGAATCCACTCACATGTCGTATAACGTAGATCCACTGGCAGTCGAGACTGTCCGTCACCACGACGCTTCTGTTTCTAAAACAAAGCACACACACACGCGTGCGTATGAATTATTTCGGTGCTCGGATGTTCTAACTGTCAACTTACATATTTACTACCGCATGCTATCTACAAGCGATCAGCTGGTGAATTATGACGTAAAAACAGTTCGCTCGCAAAGACGGTTAAAAGGGAATTATGCTACCGGTGTTATTCTAAAGTCAGGGTGATAAATCGGAAAATGTAATCGTGTGTCGAAGTAAGGGAAAGGAGACGCGGGAGAGGACCCCATGCAGCCCACCGTCTTCCCACACCAGGAAGTGCAAAAGAGCTTCTCGCAGCACCGGGAATTTATGACGCGTGCAAAGCGATCTGTTGTCTTCTCGAAAGGAGAACTAACTGGTCCCGTCTATCGAAAGCTGCATTCTCTGAAACCTCTTCCTTTATGACGATAGATGAGTTATTGAGTGAATTATTTTGCTTTCTAACCAAGTTCGATGTTCATTAACCCTTACGATGTTGGAAAGCGGATACGTCCGCTTTGACATTTTTGGCCATTTGATGCTGGAATCAGATTCACTGCACAGCTTCAAAAACTCTGCGCCCTCTGTCGCGATAAGCGGGTATACCTCCCCGCTCACGGCTCTGAGATTTCCGCGACTTCTCCGATCAAATCCCTCATTTCATTTTTGGTGAATAAACGAAACTTTCCAGCCCCAAATTTAATTAAGCACCGAAAGGGTTAAACGAATTCGGGGAACTGGTTGCGCCACAAGATTACGTGCGCTGCGCTCTTCTGTGACTGTCGTTTCAGAAAAACTACAACAATCAAGACAGGTAGCATCGACATCTATTATATATATATACCTGTGATAATAGCCTGTGGTAAGTTCACAAATTAAAACGAATTATAATTGGTAGTGGTAAATGTTAAAACTGCGGAAACTTGAGTCTGGCTTTAATGAAATAGAACCGTTCGGGACTTTTACGAAAAAAACCGTCTCTGGTTTCCTATCACGGAGAACCTTTTCCAAAGACAAACGAGCCGCTTCTCTCTCACCGAACTCCACTAGCGCGAGCGCTATGTCGCCTTTAATTCATTCAAGCCGAGGTGCGACCATGTCGGAAGTCGGGAAAGCGACACTCGAGAGTTCACGTCGCGAGCTTCTCTCTCTGTACTGACGTCATATATCTCTCTCTGTACTGACGTCATATCTCTCTGTACTGACGTCATATATCTCTCTCTGTACTGACGTCATATATCTCTCTCCGTACTGACGTCATATCTCTCTCTCTGTACTGACGTCATAATTCTCTCTCTATCTATCTCTGTACTGACGTTATATCTCTCTCTCTGTACTGACGTCATCTCTCTCTCTCTCTGATTGCGTAACAGCCCTGCCCGGAAATCCAGCTGTTCTCCTCGACGCAAAGTTAAAACAGCTGTCCAGAAAACACAGGACGATTCTCCGCAGCTGGACGGTTATCGAAATCAGGGGGGCGATCACGTGCCTTTCCCTACTGCGAGGGTCCGCCGACACTGGCCACTTATGGGATTTGTTCTGAATGGTTAGAAACAGGAACCAGAATTAAGAGATATTGTGATGTCTTTTTGCCAATTGCACAACAGCAATGGAAGCTTACTACACAAAATTGCCTAAAAATAAACTTTTGGAATTTTAAGCAACGATCAGTTCTAAACGGTGACCCTGTCGTACACCTCATTTCTCTGACGGTGTAATATATGATAGGAAAAACTGATTTCGCTTTGGTTGTGTTTCCGTGCGCTCAACTCACACGATCGAGAAGAAGTAGCATTTCCATTTATCCAGTTACGTAGCTAACCGAATCTCACAACCGATACAAATATTGGAAATAGTCATGGAAGCAGAAAAACAGCGTGGAAATTCAAATGACAGGTGACAGAATCGCATCTCATATTTAAAACGGTCCTGTGTTAATCGAATACCCCGTGATCGGTCGCCATGCAAGCAGCCACAAAATGCTACATTTGCCGAAGGACTATAAAGGTATAGGCAGTGATATCACTGCAGTGTAGTAAATACCATGGTTCCTGAGAAGCATAAATACCTCATAAGAAGCGTATAAAAATCAAAGATCTAGCCATTCATCTAAGTCTCGTCCATGTGGCAGATTTCAATCCGACTTTATGTATGTTCTAGGAGCTACATGCACAACACCTAGAGGGATACGCGAAACTGGCACTGATGATAATAGCTGCGGTCGAGGAAGAAAGCCAACGCTTTCTGAAGGTGATGTTAAGTACCTCAGGTTTGTTGTCTACATGCTAGAAGGCGAGACAGGAGAGAGAGTGTTTTCGAATGGATGGATGGCCCAGCTACAAGCACGGGTGTCAACGTCTCTTCAAGACCAGTAAGATACACATCAACGTGAGGCGGTCTTAGTGGGTATGTAGTCGCCCAAAAATGTTGGTGAGGAGAGGGAACCTAACCACGAGGCTGAAATGGCTAACAGAAATGAAACAGTGGGTTGACAAAACTTGGAAGAAGATGCTCTGTACAAATGAGTCAAGTTTCAAATGTTTGGCAATAATCGACAGCAGTCAGGGTTAAACATCTACAGCGAAGCGGGAGGGCTGGCCGATCGATCGATACAGGTGTGGGGCTGTACACTAGATAAAGGTTAGCAGATTTGCATTAAATCTAAGATTTACTGACTGCCGATAGATACAGGCAGGTTCTCATCCAAAACGCTATTCCCTTAGGACTCAGTAGGACATCTTATTAGTTGGAACTTCATCTTCCAACATGACCGTAACTCCTAGCACACATCCATGTGGTGAAAACTACCTGGAACATAAGGAGGCTGACGAAACACTCACCAATACTTCGTGGCCTGACAGTTTTCATATGGACATCATTGATGCTATATGGGGTTTATATGCCTACTGAAAAAATCGAACGGCAATCAAACGCCTTGGTTGAAATGTGGAAAGTGCTGCAGGATATTTGGGACAATATTCCACAATCATACATCGATAACCTGTATGAGAGCATGAAGACAAGGTATCGCGCTCTATATAAGGCAGTGAGCTCACATATCAAATGTTAATGAACTGCACGTCGTATTCATGTGGACATTAATAGTTACAGAGGCAGATAATTAAACATTTAAATGACCTATAATAAACGTCATATACTTTGATCTTCGATATGACGTCGATTATAGCTTCATCTATACGTTCAATTAAAAAAATTATGGTGTTGCAGCAACTTACCTCTGTAACATTTAGTGCCAATTTACCCAAGGATAGGGAACCCATGCCATTGATTCTTTGAGAAGAAGCGAAAGAAATAAGTTTAGAAAGTGCGAGAGTCTCCCACTTTTAGTAAAGTCCTGCCAGAGAAGATTGGATGAAGCAGGAAGCTAATATAGAAGCTCTCCTTGTTGCCCAGTTACTTTATCCAGTGAGCCAGTTAATAACTTTCTCTACGTTCTATATGTTCTGCTCGTGTAATTCTGAAGTCTCTGATTCAATAAAAAACACTTTCTGACAGTTACAGAACTAAAACGAAAATTGTTTCTCCCCTTCCCACGACCTCTCATTTGCATGTCTGCTCACCTGTAATAGTGCTTCAAGCAGTTCATCGGGTATTTTAAAAGAAGATCTAATGGCCATTCCTTCATGAATTTGAAATGGCTGCAAAAATGTTTTTTTAAAAAAAAATATATATATATATATATATGAAATCCAAATTTGTATATAATATAAACGTTAGAGTCTTCCTGTTAGTTATAACATTTTTCACTTTCCTTTTATTATTACTATTATGAGATTTGTGCATCTAAATAAACTCGGATTCAAAGTGTCACAGACAGTAAACGGTTGAATGTTACTGCTACAATATCCAAAATAAAGCAATACAAGCAAAGGTTCTGACTATGATTGGCTGGTGCACTTCAGTGACATACATCATTAGGATTACTAGATCAGGTAAAGGGGGCTTGAATTATTTCTGACATTGTCTTTTTAGTTTTTTAGGTAAATAAAAAAGGCTGAACACAAATTGGAAGAAAGATGTTTCCCAGACCTCAAGTAATAGACGTGCTCCGGGATATCATGGACCAGTTTGTTGTACATTACGGTGTAGTAGATTTCTCTGTTGATTCGCAGTAGCGTCATAGTGTTTTCCGACGTCACAGAGACCAGATGACGTTTTGGACGCAAAAGCGAGTATTCCTGCAAAGAAACGATATATGAATATTTAATATTGGAAATAACCATGGAAACAGAAAAACTGCGTGCAAAAAATACAAATGACAGGTGACAGAATCGCATCCCATATTTAAAACGGTCCTGTGTTAATCGAATACCCCGTGATCAGTCGCCATGCAAGCAGCCACACAATGTTACATCTGCCGAAGGACTATAAAAGTATAGGCAGTGATATCACTGCAGTGTAGTAAATACCATGGTTCCTGAGAAGCATAAATACCTCATAAGAAGCGTATAAAAATCAAAGATCTAGCCATTCATCTAAGTCTCGTCCATGTGGCAGATTTCAATCCGACTTTATGTATGTTCTAGGAGCTACATGCACAACACCTAGAGGGATACGCGAAACTGGCACTGATGATAATAGCTGCGGTCGAGGAAGAAAGCCAACGCTTTCTGAAGGTGATGTTAAGTACCTCAGGTTTGTTGTCTACATGCTAGAAGGCGAGACAGGAGAGAGAGTGTTTTCGAATGGATGGATGGCCCAGCTACAAGCACGGGTGTCAACGTCTCTTCAAGACCAGTAAGATACATATCAACGTGAGGCGGTCTTAGTGGGTATGTAGTCGCCCAAAAATGTTGGTTATGAGAGGGAACCAAACCACAAGACTAAAATGGTTAACAGAAATGAAACAGTGGGTTGACAAAACTTGGAAGAAGATGCTCTGTACAAATGAGTCAAGTCTCAAATGTTTGGTAATAATCGACAGCAGTCAGGGTTAAACATCTACAGCGAAGCGGGAGGGCCGGCCGATCGATCGATACAGGTGTGGGGCTGTACACTAGATAAAGGTTAGCAGATTTGCATTAAATCGAAGATTTACTGACTGCCGATAGATACAGGCAGGTTCTTATCCATCTTGACATTCCCTCAGACGGATATCTCATTTGATGGGATTCATCTACCAGCATTTCATTTACTCTATGCATACAGCCAGTGGTGTGAAAAACTATCTGGAACGTGGAAAGGCTGATGGAGCAGTGACAAAGTTCCTGATATAACCATCAGTAAGGCTGTTTGAAGTTATATAGCTGCTGAGAAACCCAGCCAGCAACGAGAAACCTTGGGTTAGTTATTGAAAGTGCTACAGAATATTTGGAACAACAGTACACAACCATACATCGATAACCAATAGGGGAGCATGAAGACAAGGGTCACGCTCTATATAAAGCAAAGGGCTCACATGATGCACTGTGCAATGTACTAATTCTGTTTTTGCATATTTTCTGTATTAATGCTTTGTTTACGTTATATACGTCTCTCAATTACAATTACTCATTATTTGTACATATTCTGTGCTTATCCAAATTATTTCAAATACATTTTATTTCGTTAACTTATTTTAATTCAGATCAATAAACATTTAAAAAGTCCGTCTATTTTTTTTTTTAAATTAGGACCGGAAAACGGCAGACTTACCCCGAAGGAAGCTCCCTTGCGAAGAGTGGAAATATGCTTGACTTCGGTTTTGTCATTTTTAATATCATACAACATTATTTTAGCTACTGCTGAAGAAGGAAAGGAAAAAAAACGGATTTCAGAATAATGGCAAATCCCATTCTTAGTCTCTAGCGCAACACTGGATCACCCAAATGATGCTAAAACCAATGCGATTAGTTAATGTTCTTCTATTGACATTATTACACTGTTAGTAACCGTAGTTCTGTAGGAACTCTGTTTCCAAAGGCGCCTATTTACGTGGGCCCGACAACCAATGTTCAGTTAAATCTCTATGGTGCCTTCTAACGAGTTGGAACTGTTCTATAGATCCATTAAACAATAATTTGAACCTCTCCAAAGAAAGATAATTATTTGTGATTTATAACCCCCACTGTCATGGTCGACAAGACTCGTTCTTTATGAAAGCGGTATTCCAGAAGCTGGAGGAAACCGAGATATGTTGCCAGCGACCGTCAGAAGTCCCTGTTGTCGCCGATCTTCCGCCGTCCGTGGGCATTTACTGATGGATGTCTGACTCTGTGCTTTTCTTCTAAATTTTCTGCTGCCTTTATCTGACCACATCGTTTCCCTGTTTTGTTTTCTGCAGTAAGATGGAGCGACCTGTCACGTGTCCTAATCCACGCCAAACGGACTTTTCTGGAGCGCACACCTCATGCACTCCCTATTGTGCGTTTACTGGAACATATTAACAGACTGGTAAGCAGTAAGGGTCGGATAACCAAAACCAGTGTTACTACGGCAATGGCCTGCAAGCTGCTTTTTTTTTTTTGAGAAATCCTGGATCAGGAGTCTATTGCTAATTTGGTAGATTCTATACGCAGGCGTCTACATATACCGCGGTTTCAAGTTTTGTAGTGACACGGGGCTGTATCCCAGTTTTCTGCACATTCTCTTGCTGTTTAGCAGAAATAAAAGGAATAATTCAAGCTTTGCCCACCTTATTAGTTTAGAGACTGGTAGCTCCGACGATAGTCAAAGGCTGGCAGCTAACACGTTCCGGGTTCGAGACCAACTGCAAGTGGAGCTCACCAAGAAACCTAACACGCCTCTTTAACGACTAGTAAAGTCAGGGACAGGAAGTGATATCTCCAAACGAGGCTAGTTTTATTACTTTTCACGAACATAGCAAGAAAAGAAAGTTAACCCCTTTAGTTCTACAATGGAAAGGCTTGTGACGATATGATTAGCGAAGAAAAAATTTAACAGTGCTTGCGCCTAAATAATACGTATGGAAATGCTTCATCGAGTCTGTTTGGAAACTAGATGGAGAAATGTCTAAAAGAATCAAAAGAGAATCTTTACGGAGTTTGCATCTCAATTTAGTGCAGTCTTCTCGGAGCCTAGGCGCGACCATCGAACAACAGCTGGTGTCTGAACTTATCGGAAAAGAATTTACGCCAAATACTTGAGGGAGTTGCCAGACAGGTCCTTTGACCAAACCATCCCAATGATGTTATTCCTCTTGGACAGAAGAATAATTTGTTTTTACGGTATACGCTCCCTCTGTAGCAGCAGGGTCGATGGGTATGACGTTGGACCGTTCTTTGGACTATTTCTGTTGCTTAGGTGATGTTAACAGGAGATGAAAGCTCTTACCGCGGAGTCAGGGCCCTCTAGATCGCCTTCCCACAACAGAGACGCACGCTCCGGTGAACGTTTCTTAAAACTGGCTGATTCCATGACAAGCATCGATATTTCTGGAAACCCGGCGTTGACTCTGATTTTGGGCTAATTCCAAATGTCTCGTAACAAACTGGACCTCGAATAGACAGACGGAAGAATATCGCGAGACCCTTCTGTTTTTCGGTGCAGTGGTTCATCTGCTAACTTCGACGTCGAATACACACGGATGAATCAAATCGCACACACACACACACATCTTGATCAAACGTATTCGTTCATGAGGCGTGGCCAGGTGAGGATTAAAACGCTCCCTACGGTACTCTGAATAATTATTTCACTAATTCAGCTGGAGTTGCCATGGTAACTACTTATATATTTTGTTCAGTTTCTGTTTTCTTGTTTAGAGTTAAGAGTGTCAGGGTAGACCAGCGGAATACGATACGATTTCATAGTTTAGAGAAGGTAGATAGCAAACAGGGTCTTCTGACTGTCAGCAGACATCGTTTCACTATGAAATAACTCTCCCTAATCCACGCATACAATAAAGGTTAATTTTATGAAAATTATCAGTCAACAATAAATTTATTAAAATTGTACATTAAAAAAAAAAACAAAAACGTTTAAAGAAACGTGCTTCACAAGGAGAGAAAGATTAAATAGATTTAAAAAAATTAATTGCACAGGTGAGCTATTACAAAAAATGCTTCAGTAAACAGGTGAATTAAAACGTTTAGCTACCACACTCCTGGGGGCTCTCCTCCACAGCTTGTTTTCGTGCCAGTTCTTTTACTAAGACGAACGTGCATCTAAGGAAAGATGCAACAAGCAAATTTACTTGTAATGTACGAAGCATAAAACGAAAGTCTGAATTTTAAACGACTCAGATGGAAGTATAGAACATGGACCGTAAACCAATGAGGTGTGTGTTGATTTTTCTTCTACTGCCAGTTCTAATGCCTATAAAAGAAGCACATGATCGTACATGTCTTCGAAAAATCCGATTCTTGGTTCCTGGAGAAAAAGAAAGGATGACTTTGATTACAAATCTGTTTGGTGCTAAAACCTTTCTCACCTCTCCCGTCCAAAATGAAATAGAAATTTTCGGCCAAGTTTCCTTGTCGAACAATCGCTCTCTTCGGGGTAATTCTAGAAAGATATTTTGTCAGTGATTACATACATCTCCCGGAAGAAAGTCGGATTAGTTCAACGACATTGCTAAATTTGACAACTGTTTAACCTTATAAATCAATAACAAAGGAAAAGTGTAACTTGTTTCTTTAACCTGCACATTTCAGTTGAACTGACAATTTGTTTTTAAAAAGAGAGCATATGCCATTTCGCCTTTCGATTTTAAATTTAACCCTTCATCTACTGAAAGATAAAAAAAAATAAAAGCAACTCGTTGGATGGAAGTCTTGAGGGCCAAATAGAGATACACCGACCATTTTTTTATTTTTTACATACAATGAATCTGAATATTATTCTTCAAATGTTTAAATATGAAATAAGGGCGAATAATCAGCAAATATAAGTCACGCGTGCACTGTGACCGGAAGTCCAAACTAGGAGTTTCGCTGTCGATGTGGCGTCAACCGGTTAGAACGTAACCCTGGCAACTACTACTGATGTCACTTCCTTCTCACCCGGAAAAATTTCCATTCGCAACTTCCGGTCTTGGAGCAGCTCTCTTTAGACTTTTCAGAAAAATCTTAACTTACTGTCACCGTGGTTCTGTTTTGGTTCCAGTATTCTATTGATTTATTTATTTGATTGTAATTAATGATACTGATAGCGGGCAGGGTTAGGGTTAAAAACGTTCGCAGATAATAATCTAAAATGAGCACTGGAGCTGATACTGAAAAGAACACGAATAATTTTAAAGTAACTTTCATTAATTTATTAAGGAAAAAAAGATGTTAATGTTTAAAAAAGAGTAAAGTTATCCAACGGACCCATCGGGGATAAGTGTTAGCCAATATTATACAGTAATCTAGTTTCAGCTGCAAACGAAGCTAACAGAAAGTCAAGAATAACGGGGCGGACTATCACGCAAAAGTGATCTGCTTCCGCTATGTACATTTTCGATTCACTCACACATTAAACATGATCTGCATATATGGAGTCCTTATTCGAGGAAGGATGCTGCTTTACTGAAGAGAGCCCAGTATAGATAGGAATTTAAAACACTAAACAGTTTAAAATAATCGTCGTATCATTTGAATTTTAGACTTTTAAGGGGCTGATGGTTTTCAAACCTTTTCAGTTATATACAGTAATTAATACTAGGGGGGGCTTAATTACAAATAAACTAAATTTTAGCAAAACTAAATATTTAAAAGGCATGTTTAGTAACTCAATTGATAACGAGCGTAATAAACCACGGCCGAGTGTAGCTAGTAGCGACAGTATTAATCAACTTAAGATCGTGTATTCATGGCTGTTTTTTGCCCGTGGGAGCCCTTGCCTCCTTGTACGTATTCAGCCAACAAAGCCGTACAATAATAAAACCTGATGTTTTATTCCCACGAAGCTAAAGGGACGACAGTTGTCCTGGTTCTGGCTGCTGGGAATTACGTTTGTTTAAAAAATGAACTGTCTTCCTTTCTCGCCTCTGCTGTCTTAAAAACGAGGAGAAGTGTGCAGTTGTTGTTACTGTCATCTGGGGAAGACGGGAATAAAAGGGCACGCTTCGCGATCGTGGAAAATTAAAGCTGAAGGTACTTGCATTTCGTACTGCGCTATCTTCGCAAATTTCTGCTGAATGTATAAAGGATATTCAGAAAACGAGGTCAAGCAGCTTTTCTGAAGGTCTTTCACGATCTGAATAAGGAAAAAAGTCGACTTATGAGACTTTAAAGATCACTTCACTTAGATGTTTATAAATAAATATCTAGACTATAAGTAGCGATTCCAATTTACTTTCAGTTCACAAATGACGGAGCGATAATGAAATAGGAAGAAAGGATTTGTGTATAGCAGCAGCGCCAGCTCTTCTTCCGCAATGACCTTTGTAGAGTCGCTCATAGAATAAGTCTGTTTCGGTTTCCTTCTTAGCCTTTGATAAAACTACAACAAAGATGGGATGACAAAAAAGACTTGTTCCTAAACTTAGGTGGTTTAAAAAGTTCAGATTTTCTAACAGCCCACGTAACTAAAGCGAAGGCCAAGATTATTACATAACCCAAAATAATTTAGAGTTGCTTTTCCTTTTCGATTTATTCCTTTTGCATATCTCTTGGTTAAATAATATTCTCCACTCTACTAAAACCGGTACCGAAGTGTGTTTTTATTGAAGTTTGCAGCTTTATTGTCCTGTAGTTGTACCCCCACGAGAAACTGATGCATTAACGATGGAGATGTGTGAATACAACGAATATGGCTTTGATATGTTAAAAATGCATCTTTTTATACTGTAGCACAAGACAGATACTCCAGAAATACTAAGTGTCACAATAATTTTGATTACCACTGTAGGCAATAAATTGGTTCCATTCGAAACACGGTGTATATAATATAACAAGAGAAAGACTTTACATAAGTACAGTATATTGATATGGAAGTGTGAAGCAACACCTGCCTGTTCTATAAACAAACAGCACTACTAGAATATGTGCTGGGTTTACTATTTTGTAGTCCAAGATCTTTGTCTTACAGCAGCGAACAAATCATCCACCCCAGTCTCCTGTCAGACACTCAGCTTTAAAACAGGGAGGGAAAAATCGCATGGAAAATGTAGGTGCAAAGCTTTAAAGTTATGAATCATGTGAATCAAGTAAATCTCTCTTACAAATTAACTTTATTTGCATTCACTGTGTAGTATTAACGACTATTAACTCTCTGTATTCAACACCCCACAAGTCCTCAGATCTATATTACTGAACACAGATAGAGAGCTACAAGAGCTGTGACAGTATCTTTCTCGCTAGTATAACTCTTTGCGACGAATAACCCGCGTCGCTTCAACCCCCACGTGTTTTGATTAAGATTATCTTTGAATAAATATAGAGCTAGTTCGACACTTGAGCTTCCAAGTTGGGGTGGTGTAAGGGAGGTAAGGAGGAAAGGGCTTGGAAAACAAACGGGTAATTTTAAATTCAACGCTGTGCATCTCAATGGTTAACAGAAATTCATTTCTGCAATACATACTTTCATTGAGCGCTCCTTCACTGCTAATAAAACATTGGAACAAACGCCTTCTAGTCTGACTTGTACCAACATCTACTTGCCATATTGATCTGTTTGATGTTTCTTTTCTCCGGAGGTAGGTTGAGTATATATTTCACCTCGCTGCTGATGCCTTTCTAGAAAAAAAATATATATATATATATTATTCAGAAAAAGGAAAAAAAATTAAATTTTGGACTTTCAACAAATTGTTGAAAGCTACGTAACCTGTTGTAATTACGTAAAATTATCTTAACTCGACCTATTGTCCTTTTCTTACCTCTTTGATCTGTTTAAAATTTCCAGGGTCAAAGTTGATTGGTTTGTCGGTCAATGAGTGGCGGAACCCATAAGTAAAGTTGTCTCTAAGATAAAGAAAAAAGAGACATACAACTAGTAAGATTTTGAGAGAGTAGGGAAGACCAACGCATTTAGTTGTTACAACACCTGTAATTTCTAATTAACCTATCGATAAAGAGGCTATGACCGACGTCACTATGACGTGTCGATAAGGTGGCTATGACCGACGTCTCTATGACGAGTCGATAAGGTGGCTATGACCGACGTCTCTATGACGAGTCGATAAGGTGGCTATGACCGACGTCACTATGACGAGTCGATAAGGTGGCTATGACCGACGTCTCTATGACGTGTCGATAAGGTGGCTATGCTCGACGTCTCCATGACGTGTCGATAAGGTGGCTATGACCGACGTCTCTATGACGTGTCGATAAGGTGGCTATGAACGTCTCTATGACGTGTCGATAAGGGCTATGACCGACGTCACTATGACGAGTCGATAAGGTGGCTATGACCGACGTCTCTATGACGTATCGATAAGGGCTATGACCGACGTCTCTATGACGTGTCGATAAGGTGGCTATGCTCGACGTCTCCATGACGTGTCGATAAGGTGGCTATGACCGACGTCTCTATGACGTGTCGATAAGGTGGCTATGCTCAACGTCTCTATGACGTGTCGATAAGGTGGCTATGCTCGACGTCTCCATGACGTGTCGATAAGGTGGCTATGACCGACGTCTCTATGACGTGTCGATAAGGTGGCTATGACTGACGTCTCTATGACGTGTCGATAAGGTGGCTATGACCGACGTCACTATGACGAGTCGATAAGGTGGCTATGACCGACGTCTCTATGACGAGTCGATAAGGTGGCTATGACCGACGTCTCTATGACGTGTCGATAAGGTGGCTATGACCGACGTCTCTATGACGTGTCGATAAGGTGGCTATGACCGACGTCTCTATGACGTGTCGATAAGGTGGCTATGCTCAACGTCTCTATGACGTGTCGATAAGGAGGCTATGACCGACGTCACTATGACGAGTCGATAAGGTGGCTATGACCGACGTCTCTATGACGTATCGATAAGGTGGCTATGACCGACGTCTCTATGACGTATCGATAAGGTGGCTATGACCGACGTCTCTATGACGTATCGATAAGGTGGCTATGACCGACGTCTCTATGACGTATCGATAAGGTGGTTATGACCGACATCATATCCCCGATTTTCCCCACCCTATACGTACAGTATTATATACTTCTGCGTTACGTGAAAAAAAGGTTCAATACTCTGAGCTCAGCACTCAAAGTTCACTGAAACATTTCAAAATTTAAAGGAATTGTCTTCTTTGAAGAAAATATTCCACATAGTATTGGAAGGAAATATTGTCATACTTAGGTACCTCCGTCCATCTCTTGCATGCTCAGCAAACCAAATTGTAACACGGAAGCCTGGCCAAGGGGACTCGATCCCCCCAATATGTTCGCACTAAATGTCCAAACATTCGCCCACAGAATAACGGACGAAGAAGGCCAAGGAGCGACGTTAGCAGGTCTTAAGAAATGTAATCGTGCGGTTTACATATCTCGGCCGGTGGCCCACGTTCTCGAGGTTCGCGACGGTGATGAGCTGTCGAGCCGGACAGAGAAAATATTCTAGATGCTGACCAGAAATTATTAAAAGGCGACGGTTGAAACAAAACTAACCAGCCGAAAAGAACGGCGCCCGAGGACTGCTCCAACAATCTCTGAGTAGTTGCTTTAAAAACGACAACGTTCGACGTGTTACGTGAAGAGTTTGGTCACTGGCAACAACTCGAAGACTTGTAGGAGCGTACGCCATCTGCCCACAAGGATTTTAGATAGACATTACATAATTACTCAAAAGATATTTCATAATACCTAGACGAGAGTGATTTTCATTTACCTTGTAGTTTAGAGACCCCTAGTTATATATGACATATCATTCATATTTTAAAATTTTTAATGGCCCAAGCACCTGCAGATTAATATTTTGGCATTTCTCTATTAAATGTCTATGCAAAACTCTATCTTATGTTTCATGAAAATCTAGCTATAGAATATCCGTCCACACTGTTAACTGTCTCGGTTACCGGTGGAGTGTTATCTTTACAGAAGCTCAAGAACGCAATTGAGCAGTGGATCTACTTTATGTAGTAAATAGTGAAATAACATTGATAAATGGCGCGTCTTTGTGTGGCGGTAGAAGCTCACTGGGAAATATCACGATACGTTTTCATAACATTTTTAAAAAATCTCTCCCGTTAGCCTGACGTATCTCACCTTTTCTTCCTAGATATTGGTCTAGAATATCCAGCTAAGTGTTTGGTCACCATCAAAATTCGTCAAACCCGCTCGCTGATGTTGCAATATATCGGACACCTCGTGGCTGACTTTAAATAACCTGGTCACGTGGATCCGTGTGTGTTCAACATCTTTTTGCTATTACTCTCGACGGTGCATATACTGAAGATTTAGAAAAGTATTATCTTCGCAGTGTATAAATAGTTTGGAAAAAAATCCGGTGGCGTCATTAGATCATGTTACTGTTTTCAAGGCTGATGAGGGGGGGGGGCGATGATTCCCCCACTGTAGACAGTAACCTAGAACAAGCCGCAAATTGACGCGAGCACACTGTGCGAACAGTAGGTATTCACACAAGCAAATATGCACGCGAAACTTTCCCTAAAATGCAAACTTTCGATATTATTTTCCAGTGTGTACCTAAAATTTTAGAAAAAGTCGATAAGAATTACACTTACAAGCTTGATTCTTTGTCCATCTTCCCTCTCATTATGACCATTCGTATTGCTGTTTTCCATCGATATTTCGTCTATCAGAACAAGAAAGCAGTGGAAATAAGCGGCTATTACAGTTCTACTAATCGTATGTATTCTTCTATCATCGACATCTAACTGTTCCTGTAACAAGACAGGAGAAACACCGATAGCAGTTGGCAAGAACTGCTGGAGATTACTTTAAACGGGATGACAACCAAAAGGTCCGAAAGAGCAACTTTAATTGATATGCAGTTGTTTTGCTGGTTTCGGTTTTAGGAGAGGGATGCGGGCCCCCAGGAACATAGGTGGGCCTGCGCCGGTAACAAATGCTAACCAAACCTCTTGGGCTTAAAGTCTGTTGGCTTTGTCAGGTGTCAGAACAGGCCAAGGATTCTCGCATCATAGTTATGCTTTCTCTAACTGATGCTAACTAGAGGGTAGTAGTTGACGCTTGCAGTAACAATAGGTCTCACTAATTAGGCAGTCCTGACGAAAGTGAGGGGGGATTAGCAGTGACTCTGTGGGTATAAAGAAGGCTAAGCTGGTCGAAGCCGGTTCTGTTAACCGAGTTGACAGAAGAGAGAACAGGAGGGGCAAGCGAAGAGAAATGAACAAAGTATGAAGACTTGTAAGAGTGGAATTATATGACAAAAAGGATTGTCTTTTTCTAGTGGGAGTAGGTGTCAGAAGACATCCGGATAGATCGATGGGGGAAACCCTTCTGTCGTCTAAATAGTGCAAGGAGCATCGGAATTTATGAGTGAGAGGGCAGAAAAGGGCATCAAGGCGGCGTGTGTTGGGAGTCCGCGCCCAGCCCACTGCCTAACGGCCTTTTAATGATCGGCCGAAACTCGTTCAAGGATAAGACGCAGCTGGGTACCCTCATCCCTAATGCCTTTCCCTAAAAGTGGTTCAGCTGCAGAACTTAAATTCGTTCGTTAGGTCCAAGAGACGCAAGCCACCTATTCATTGTACCATGGTCCATCAATAGCACCAGAGCGTAATAGACAGCAGCCAAGTACTCGCAGCGGTCGTAGCGGTAGTGGTACTGATGTTACTGAGGGAATATCGGCTTTCTGTCTGAAGGAAACTAAAACCTCAGGACAACAACGTTTTTCCTTTATGTCAGGGGGTCAAAAATTAATTTTGTTGTTAGTCGACTATTAATGAGTAAAGACGCGACTCAGATGATTCTGGCATCTGAGGTAATAGGAAAGTTTCTCTAATAAACGGTGCGGAGGTAATGTCTGGCTAGGGTTAATATCTCGAGATTTACGAAACATAAAAGTACTATTATTTGGCACCGTTTAACATTCTGCCCGTTGTCTCGCTTTCATTAGTAGGTGGATTTGGTGTAAGATTTCATGTTCACAAATACGCGGTGACTTTTTCGTATTATGTCTACCAGAGAACTGTCATTACTCTTGTTAGATCCAGGTCTTACAGCTTAACCCACGCCCTCTGCTAGGAAGACGCCAAGAAGTCTCTGTTCTGTCTCTATATGCCGCAACATCAATACTCATGTAAAACCGGAGAAACTCTGAATATTTCTACTCTGTCTATATCTAAAATCCTTAACCGGTCGACACTTGTACGTTACATACTTGTTTATGATGGCTTCGGGTGATATATACTTTGTTTTCTTTGTTCAGCGATATTATCTCCCCCCTCCCCTACGTCTATCTCTTTGTCTAGAATAACTGGATTTGTCAGCCCCAGGTTGTTGTCTAAGATGAACTAAAAATTGTTCTACTTTACGTTCTTGCGTAGACCGGCTTTTGAGCACGGATTCTTTATCCGTTCTCGGTTAGGCACACCTAGAACATATCTACTGTAAAACTTAGCCCAAATTGGTCTTGAATGTATTCGCCTTAAGTCTCATTGTAGAGCGATTCGGGAGTGTATTCTTTGTCTTTGTCTATAGCTGACGAACTATAGCATAAAGGCCAGTTTGTTGTACCGCTCTCTTGACGTCCAATAGTCGGACTGTTGCTTCTGGCTGACCACAGCTAAACAAAGTTTGCACTCGGTTTCCCAGGGCAACAGCATACAGTTAAGTACATGGGCTAGCAGCCATAAGAGAAGTAAAACCAGCAGATCGTCTCTCACCAGTTTGATTAATTGGTTCATTTTCTCCAATGAATTCTCTCGTATGTCCTCCAGGTCAACTGAAACAGTATTGGAGGACATTGAGGTAAATTCACTATATTCCGAAATCGTGTCTTCCGTCATCATCGGCACAGAGAATATGGACTGATGGTTCTGCAGTGTCGTCGACGTGACTGTCCTCGACAGGTTCGCGGTGCTGCTCAGCATGCGCAGGTTCCTGCTTATTCTGTATTCGTCATCTGATGAATTCTTCTGCTTGTCCATAACCATTCTGACGCTTGTGGTCTGGAATTTAGGCGTGCTGATTTTCTTCAAAGGCAGGTATTTGTATCGTTCTATCAGTAACAAGGAATTCTCCGCCGCCTCCTCTTCGACGCGATATTTCTCCTCAACTTCTTCGGCATTAGCGTTATCCGTGTCCCAGTAGTACGAAATCAACGTAGAACTGATTTTCGAAGAGGTCTTGCTCTCCACCGGCTCCATCGTTGGTCCGATAAATATCCCGGCGATCTGAAATCAAACAAAAGGTGCGATTTTAAAACTCGTTTAGAGGGTGGAGCAAAATCGAACAGGGTTTTTCGAGAAATAATGCGAGTGTTCCGCATAAAAAGTTAGTAGCGAGCGTCTATAAAGTGACTTCCTGAAGTCGGTTGCTTAATTCCCAGACATAAGACGTGTAAACGAGCTTAAGTGCGCATACACAGTGGAAGGGTCACGGGCAATTCATTCTACACGATCCCTGTTATGCCCCACGTACTTCCGTTAACACGTGATATGGTTT
>JACATO010001525.1:130000-140000 GCA_018389105.1 Nautilus pompilius
TCGATTTCGATGCCCCTTTGACTCGTATGTCGGTCAGGACGACAGACCGACAGACAGACAGACTCATCACGTCATATCTGCGGCACTGGTTCGACGTTCGTGGACATAGCTCAAGAATTTTCCTAATTATGGATATGAAAACCTTTAATTATTTTTATACCTGTCTAATAAATTCCAATCTTTATGTTACCATAAATACCTAACTACAGTAGCGAACACTGACTTCGCACCAAATTGCGGCTGGTCACTGATAGGGAATCTCGCAAGTTTCCGACACTAGCTCCGAGCGATTGTCCATAATTCTTTTCTTGGCCCCTCCGGCATCCTCGACGAGCCATCCCCGCAGAGCAGACGGCGCCAATAAATTCTCAGGTGTTGCGGCTCTTTGCTTTCGGCCGCAGAGTCCTCGACAACGTAGGCGACATCCAGATGGACATTTTCTAATGGAAGGATTTGCACAAACAAAAATAACAAAGACCAAAGTTATCGGCAAAACTCAGTCACAGGGCTAAATCATGACCCTTAACCGCTGGTGACGCAAGTCATGGGTCACCCATGCGAAAGTCGCCTGCTATAACTGACGTCACAACTACTGTACAAAAATCAAGTGGAATCTGAATAATTTATTGCAAAGCCTGGTTAGATTTAAATAGAATGGATCATGACTAATGTTCTATACTCTCGGAGAAGAATAAGACTGAAATACTTTGGTAAATTGCTTTAAAGAAAGAGAGTGATGTAAGACTTAATGTTGATATAGTTGGGATAAACGATCGAATTAATTAGCCATGTTTTGATAAAGGGGATAATTCATGAGATATATAGCACCAATATTTTCAGTACATGAAACCCAGTTTGTCAAATATATACATGGCAAGGTCTCAGAATAAAAGATAAAACCAAAACTTGTTGATATGGGATCCCGTGGTATAAAATGGCAGACATTCTTTTACAGTCTCTAATGGCGCCAATTAAAGAAAAGAAATACCTCATTTCACCTACTGTATAGTAAAAAGTTTATCTTTTATTGTTCAAGGAAACTTATCAGAGTTTTATTCAAAACCAAAAAGTAAAGGCACCATAGAGAACAAAGACAAATTAGGTCACGACGTAGGTGTCGTGTGGAATCTGTATGATTCTTGTCTTTTTAAAATTAGATAAACTACTGTCAGTCTTAACAGTGACTTCAGTAACACCGGATTTAGTGTGATATCTCTTTAGTCGATATCTCGCAGGCAAAAATGCACCATACGATAGGAAGTATGGATTTTGGCTGGGTGCCGATGTGCTCTGTAACTGATGGCGGTCAGTAACTATGGCACCTTAAAGAAAACCAGGAAATACAGGTAAACCGCGAGGCAACATTCCATCTGGTTACATGCGAAACCTCCATCAGTGTCTGTGCGAAAGAGATGAGCTGGGATTACACAAATTACTAGTAATTATTTAAAATCCTAATTTGCTATTATCTATTTAAACTGCCAGGTTTCCTCACTGAGCCTGCTGATCAGTATTACTGATGCTTTTGATTCGAAGATAATAATTATTAAATTGGTCTCCATTATTTGCTTCTAGTAATGAATGAATGTATATAGAATTTTGAAAACAAGGCACAGACAGGTAACTGCATTTGTTGTTGCTTCTGTGTTATTGTCATTAAGTTCCTATTAGTGGTTATTTTTTTCTTTTGCCAACCCTACATCTTCATATCTGCAGTTGAACTGCCCAAAGCAGACTGATGGCTCCATTGCAAAACAAGCAGCTCTAACGAATATAGCGGGGCAGCCAGCTGTTTACGCCATTAGCCTCACATTCTTCATCTACGGAGTCGCGACAAGGAAACTAAACTAATTAAGATACATCGGGTAGGTGAACTCGCCTCGAGTTTTACTAGGTAGTTGTTGAGCGAGCCGTGCCGCCGAGAATACTGGAGAAACTTACCGGCAACCGGCAGAAAAATTACGTTAATTTGTAGCCAGAAATAAAAGAGAGAGAGAGAGAAGTTTCCTCTAGGGCTTAGTGTGAACTACGAGAAAATAGCGCCCCAGCTATTTAATGTCTGTCAAAGGTTTTATAAACGCCAGTAATTCAGTTAGACGGCGGAGATCCCGGTACAGTTAGCTTTTGAAATAACTTTTTAATGTATCTGGAAACTTTTGGAAAACCCACGGTCATACACGGCGAAGGCGGAGACAGGAGGATCGTTGAGATTGTGCTTCTGTTACTCTTATCATCTTTTGGAATTAAGCCACTGGACTACACATACGCACTCGCTAAATCATGGAACACTGGACAAGGCAGGAAAAAGAGTCTCACAACAATCATTTTATATATTTGATGATTTCAAGAAGAGTATCATTAATTTTTTAAACATTTTTATTTCTAAGTTTCGTCCAATGTCCGAGGTAGCATGGTTACGGTGCCTGACTACGAGGTCAGTAAGCTACGTCACAACCAGTAGTCGACATGGGAATTGGAAATAACTTTATTACGTTGTTTGTTTATAACTACGTGCAGGGATCACTCTCTTATACCTGTGAGTATGATGCTGCTGCTGCTTTCTTTGAAATACTGACAAGGTTTTGTTGTTTTAACTTGTTTTCTGAACGGAATATGTTCTAAAGAGCTCGTAAAACCAACCACCCAAGCCTCGAGCAGAAGCCATCTTGAACGAGTTGTAATATTGCAAAAGACGACGTTTTAGTCTTTTATTACCATTATAAATGGATTTTTAGAAGCAATTATCTCATTAGCAGTTAATATGTTTTTGAGCAAAGCATTTTGCATGTGAGAAAAAGAATTAAAAACCTCCAAAACAGCAGAGAAGAGACCGAAGAGCGTGAAGTCGGCAGAGCTCACGGATGCCGGCTGCTTGGGTTAGGGCTCGATCAGACTTTTCTGCTTTTCCTGGCTGAAGAGTGTCTAGCCAGGCGGTGAGAGGACCCGAGTCCAGGCGACAATGCCTGGAGGAAAGAAAGATTAGGATTTCTGTTTTTTTCTGTTTTATTTTACAATGGAAGTCGAGATGGCTGCCATAAGACTTGTTTCTCAGCGGAGCCGAGAACACTGAGCCCTCTTTTGAACGTTCCAGGTGACGTGGGGAGGGGAGAGAATTACTGTTAAAGGGATGGACAGACCCTTTCCGGAAAGTAAACGCCATTCCCGCCAAATTAAAAGGCGTTTTACTAGAGTCCAGCTGGCTTCGAATGAGTTTAAAATAAACGATTCTCTTTCACTGCACAACATTTTTAATTTACAGCTGGAAAAACAGCGAAGATAGGCGATGGACGGAGGAAGGGACTAAGGAGAAGAGAACAGGACATTAGAAACAGAAGAATACAGCTCAAAGTAAATCAAAACGGGAGGATGAACGGCTCCAGTTCTCTAATATTTCTAATACTAAGATATAATATTTAATTTTAAAATAAAACTTACAGAGAATATTTGGCAGTTTACATTTATAGCAGTTTTTCATTCTAAACTTTAACATAATTTATTTACCTGAAATGGACGAAAGTAATTCGTGATATTCTGATCGATTAAAAATATTTTAAAATCCCTTTTTTATTATTGTAGGTTGATCATTGTTTTTTTGTCAAGAGTTTATCCAGTTCGGGATTTATTAGATACAAGCATTTGGCTTGTTACTTTCGCTTAAAAGTCAACCTCTGAACACTCGGATGCACTTCTGAACACCTGGCCGCACTTCTGAACACCCAGCTGCACTTCTGAACACCTGGCCGAACTTCTAAACACCCGGCTGTACTTCTAAACACCTGGCCGCACTTCTGAACACCCAGCTGCACTTCTGAACACCTGGCTGCATTTCTGAACACCCAGCTGCACTTCTGAACACCTGGCCGCACTTCTGAACACCCAGCTGCACTTCTGAACACCTGGCCGAACTTCTAAACACCCGGCTGTACTTCTGAACAGCTGGCTGCATTTATGAAGAAAAATTTCCTTTAGTCTCAAATTTCAACTTCTTATAATCTGCTTGCCGACGTAAACCATCTACCAGAGTAACCTCCAGTCTTCAGTTTCCTGAACCAAGCGGAGGAGAACAGGGTTCACAGCCAAGCCCCTACTGGGACCCTCTATTTTTAGATGTTGGAAGAAATCTAAATGCCTGAAGGAAATCCACGAGGAGGCTGCTAGCAGCCAACCCGAGCCGTAGGTCCGTCCTCTTCACCCTGATGTTACTTGCTCCAAGTCTAATAGACCCTGTCTGAAACATGGATTTATGTCTGGACATTTCCTTTGTTTTGTCGTAGGTTCAGATTCCTCTTATTGTCTATTGTTTTCTTAGTGTTTTCTGTCGATTTGTCTCTTAAAATTTTTTAGCGGTTCCTTTGTTTTTCCTTCTTATCTCGTGCTTCATAATATGAAAAGTGTGATTGTTTCTGTTTCATGTTTTACTCAGGTTCAGTCTGTTCCTGGCCAACCTAAAGATGTGGAAACAGTTCAAGAACAAGTACACGCTGACGTGCGAAAATGATCAGATACCTTTAGACTATGATTTGATGCAGAGGATAAACATCATGAATGCCTCGGAGAATAATTACCATTACCTGAATCTACGGTTCGAGAAGCTCATCCTGACAAAATCAGAAGAAGATGCGCGAGACAGACGTTGGAAAGAAGCCAAGAGGCTGTCGATAAACAGCTACCGGACGGCAGTGCTACTGAACCTGTGGAAGAAGAACCGCACTCTGGCTGACGTGTGCAGAAATTTACAGCGAGTGAACTTCTCTGACGTAGACAACAACCTTTCCGTCAGGCGGAAAGCAGCTATTCCCGAATCCTTCACGGATTTTCAGTATCATCTCGAAAAGCTGAATGTTTTGGGATTATCGCACGGAAACTTGTCGGACTTATCCTTGTTATCCGATAGTCTACCCAGCTTGATCAGCACACCCGAGGAGCTCCTGGAGTGGAGACACAGCATGTCCGCTGCTGTTAGTAGCAACCTCCGTCAAATTAGTAAAACATTTTATCCTTTTCTTCTTTTTAAAAAAAACACGGTCTCTGCCGTATAATCATTCAATGGACGTCAAACCCTGATTTTCTAGCTCCCTGAATGGTCACCGTCCGGGGCTTTAGCGATCAAAAAACAAAAGGCTAGAGAGGTTTCAGATGTTGAGTTTATCTTACAGACGTTTCCATGGAAACATGATTAACGTTTTCAAAAATAGTTACGGTCAAGGACACATCCAATTAGATAAGCTGTTTGACGCTAATGGTAGTGAATATGCAACCAGGGGGCGTAAGTTTAAGTTCTTGGTAGGTTATGCAGTACCTCTGGCTCCAGGCTTTTTTTCTAATAGCGCTTCAGCAAACGTTAGCTTGGTTTATCGCCTAACCTCCCCCCAAATCTGGATTTGTTTTTAATTTCTTTCGTTTGTGAGAAACGTAAAAATATCTATAAACATGTATGTTAAAATGGTGTAGAAATTGCGAAGAAAAGCATGCAAAAGTTAAAAAGAAACTTGTGATGAGTCTTATGTATGCAGTTGCTATGGCTGCGCTTGCGATGGTCTTGATCCTTGGGTGAAGACTGCTCTAAAGTCAGGGGGAGCGAACTCGAGAATCACAACAATGTTAAACAAGTTCACTACAAACTGGTAGAAAAAGGAAAAAGAATCCAAATTGTGTGTATGATGATGATGATGATGATGATGATGATGATTACAAAGAGGAAAATTGAAAATTAGTAGGAAAAGTATCACTTCTGAAAACATTCACGGTACAGCTCTCAATAACACTCTTCAAATTCAAAATGTTCGAAATTAGGTATTGGGAGTAGACATAATATTCCTGAACTTCCTGCACATGTGGAAAAGAACTGGAATGAATTTTATCATGAAAATAAAGGCAGGATGATGTGTTTCACTGAACAAGCATTTAATGCACCGTGCAAGACCATTTTTCCATATGATGGTGATGCTCTAGCTTTATCTACTTCGAGGAAATGAATGGTGATTCTAAAAGATCTGGTACACGATCATAGTGCTATGAACAAGAATGCATTGCCAAAGAGAATGGGTGCTCATTGCTCTTGTGCGCAAATCATTACCAACAAACGAAATAAAGAAAGCTCAAATATTTTCAGTATTGTAACCTCTTTTTCTAAAAATGAAAATTAAGCCGTAAAGTATCAATTCACGCTATTTTTGAGTAAGAAAAAGACGTCCGGAACCTCGATCCCAAATTTTCCGTAACAAAGTTGGAATATACTTATCGGGCTGAGCCTTCAAAATCAGACATTGGAGAATGGTCTCAGCGATCGCAATGCCATAGCTTGAGGTTGTTTACCATATCAGATAGCAGAGGCAGACACCCAGCCTCAACGTTTCCAAGGAGAGATAAGACGCTTATTTTTCTGCAAAAAGGACTTTGTGCATGTTTTCAAAATTTCCGCTCCTTAAACTTTCTATATCTCGAAAGCGAGTTACTTTCTGGGGTGCGAAAACTTGCAGCACTGAGGATCATCAACGTGTCAACGTAGATTCAGTGCTGACATCGACCCTGCATATATATATATTTTTTTAAAATCCGTACGGTATCTAAAATCTATTAACGAAATTGGAAGCCAGGTAAATAATTTACAAATAGCAGTGTTACAGCAGGTTACCTCTCTCCTACCTTCCCAGCCCACTTTGTTCTATTACATGGCGAAGGGAGTGACAAAGAACAACTGTGCTTAATTCAAGATCAGTCCACTAAGCATCAGTATCTTTACTTATTCTAGCATGGACGATTCAGGTGGTACATAGCCTTTCACAAGATCAGAGCAAAAGATAGAATTTATAGTTTGAGAAGAAAGTAAGTGGGATTTTCGTTGTTTTTCTTGTTGTAGTAGCAGCTGTTGCTCATGATTGTCTACTTGGGTGCCAATGCGATCTGAAATCCAAATTCTATTTTAGTTTCGGTGTTCTTGTAGAAACCAAGTAAAGATCGTCTTTCAGTTCTACGTTAGTGGCTGAAAGTGAAGCATTGATATTTTGGTTTTAATGGCGCTTTATCTGCTATAAATAATACAACTTTATTTCAGCTTTTCTCACCTGAGACTTAAGATTTGTATTTTCCGCAGGAATAACTCTGCCCGTTTTTTCTTGAGTGCTTCCTTGAGGTTTCGGTTCCATCTTCCTGCAAAGTTTAAATAAAAGAAACAGGCTGCTCGAATTCAGCTGGGTCGCGATATAAAAGCAGCTTAAGTAGCTTTAATTTGTTCTGTTAACAAATAAAAAAAGCAAAAAGCATAATCAGTGCTGTCTTTTACAAGTTACTACGCGTCAGCTTTGTTGAGGTCTGCTTCATCATCTTCATGAATGGCATCTGGCTGCGTGAAACAAAACGGTCAAATGATTTAAAAGTATCAGTTTAATCACCAGTCCATGTTCTACACACTAGATAAGCTAGCACTGGATCGTGTTCTACACACCAGATAAGCTAGCTCTGAGTCGTGTTCTACACACCAGATAAGCTAGCTCTGAGTCGTGTTCTACAGACTAGATGTGCTAGCACTGGATCGTGCTCTACACACTAGATGAGCTAACACTGGATCGTGTTCTACACACCAGATAAGCTAGCTCTGAGTCGTGTTCTAGAGACTAGATGTGCTAGCACTGGATCGTGCTCTACACACTAGATGAGCTAACACTGGATCGTGTTCTACACACCAGATAAGCTAGCTCTGAGTCGTGTTCTACAGACTAGATGTGCTAGCACTGGATCGTGCTCTACACATTAGATGAGCTAACACTGGATCGTGTTCTACACACTAGATAAGCAAGCTCTGAGTCGTGCTTGGTTAGCTCGGTGTGTCATGTAGACTGTCTTAGTATGCAAGAAGGTAATCTCGTTTCTGTTTTAATTTGCATCTACTTTAATTTAACCGGATAAACACCCACAGCCCTTCAGCTGCGGACAGCGATTATTACTCAAGACGCCAAGTTGAATAATCCAGCGTAATCTACCACAACTTTTTATGTTGACGACCACACCAAAAATTTGCGAGCCGTAATCTGTTAAAATCCGGACCTTAAATGGCAACCCTGCCAAGCTGTAGCCCATTATTATAAGTTTGCCTTTGAAACATAACTCAGGTAACTATTATTAATCTGTCTTCTTCCAGCGACATTCTAAGATCATTCGACGAAAGTCAGTCATGGTGCGCAGACGAAAAGAAGTCGGTCGGCACGCTATACAACATGCCTCTCAGCTTCGACGTTTCTTTCTTCCAACATATCACAGAGGTGAGAGAGAGAGAGAGAGAGCCTGACTGAAATTATTTTAACTCTTTGCCTCCCATGCTGTCTCTCGAAAAGGTGTGAGACATGAAATGTTAGAAGAAAATAAAAAAAGAAAGGCAAACTCCTGCATAGCAAATTTTAGAAAGAAAGAAACCGGAAGGCAGTTATATCGAAGTTGTGTTACTAAGTCTCTTTTCTGCCAGGTAAATCCTTACCCGGTGAAGAGTTAGCAGACACACATGGAGGGCAGAATGGCTCGTAAGGGTCCTGATCCACCACCACCGATGTTGTCTGGGTCCCGCGTCTGCTGCAGCATCTCGCATAGGAGGCGATCTGATGGTTTCTACGGCGCCCTGAAGACGCAGGCGTCTAATGTTAACGCAAGAATTCGCAGATTAGCAGAAATTCTAACCATTTATTTTCGTCAAATTTACGTAAAAGGGACCCACATTTTTTTTTTTTAAATTGTTTTGTTTGTTTGGCGTACAATGACGGACTCTCACCCGAGCGCTGCCGAGACAGAAACCGGGGTTTTTCTCTGTTTTATCGCCGCTAAACGTTTTTCCGGGGTTGTCCTCTTTCTTATTTTGAAGGCAATAACTTTTACTAGTTCCATCAAACACCCCCGTGTACATTTCCTCCCCGCGCCGCGTGACGCACGAGCTCGTGTCACGAGGAGTGCTGCAGACCGCGGGACCCGAGCTAACTGCTCCATTCCGTTGCATCTCTGACGAGAGGATGTGGGAGGAGGGCGCAGCGGCGCGGCTTTTGAACCGGGCGCCCGGCAATTAGAGATCATGTGACCGCCCGATCCGCTAATGGCGCTGACTAGGTTATCTCGTCAAATGCAAGATATTGGTGTAGAATAAATCGGTGACAAGAAAAGACAGAAGCAGTAATTTTCAGATGGAGTCTCAAAGAAGAATAAATGAAAATCCTTTTTGTTACAGAGAGCCCTCAGCAACGGAGTCAAGTGCCTGCTCATCTTTCCGACCGAGCACAGGACCCTGAAACAGGTTCTAACGGTGAGCAGACCTAAACCCCGTTTATATATATATATACCGTGCTACAAGAAATCCTAGAAATAATACATTACACAGGATAGTATTCTGTGGTGTAATGCGATAGCTCTTCTGCCTCCCTAACTCCATCTGCGAAGTTTTGGCCGTTTATGCAGCCAGGCCCGGCTCGCCACACAAGCTAACATGGCGGCCCCAACCTGCTTAACTGTGTAATCCTTTTGAAATTATACTGAAGTAGGGCAGTTCTGTAGGTTGGGCTCCTTAAACATAGCGGCTTCAGTTTATACAGGGACTTCAAACGATAACTGGCAAACTGCACATATGTGAGCTAAGAGTATTCACTCACCTGCTGCAGACTCTCTGTCAGCACGACACCTGCTCGTTCGCCTGTGTCCGTTTGTGGCGCTCGTTCTCCTCTGTTTGCTTGTTTCTATCGCAGATCATGAATGGAATTAAGAAAAGCGGTCTGAAGACTTTCGGTGACTACCCTCTTTATATGCAGCACAGGTTAGCCAAGGTAGCCTGGTACGACGTGTGAGTACACCACTTCCTGGTTCAAGGGCGGGTAATCACAGCCATTAATAAATTTCTGGTTAAAGAGGCCTTTTCGAGGAACTTTTACGATAATCAGCATGGGATTATTATCTCCCCTTCGTGTAAGAAGAAGACTGCCCTTATCTTGGAAAAAATGTCACAAAATTAATTATTTGCAAAAGTGTAATT